>CM033739.1:31704180-32304180 GCA_019671005.1 Hibiscus mutabilis | reverse complement strand
AACATTTCTAGGTCGAGATGTCTTCTTATGAATCGACCGACTGTCAGTTATCTTTTCAACGCATCTTGAAATATCTTAATCGGACATCAATAATTCAAGATGCGTTTATTCTAACAAAGACGATGCAAGCAGAAAACTAAATACGAGTTCAATACGAATTTTTTTTAATTATAATGAATTTCAATATTTTTATTGATTATTTATAAATAAATTCAGTATATGACTAATTTAGGATGATATTTAATATTTATTTTAATTTTATAAAATGATTTAGAGGAGTGAAATTTTCTTTTATTCTATTAGTTCCATAGTTTATTTCAAAAATATTTCTAAAAGTTTTTGTAAGCCGCAATTTATCAATATAATAAAAAAAATTCAAGATTTTTATCTTGTTGTCTCAGAGTGCAAGTATCCAATTATATCACAATTAATTGAACATTGAGATGTTCTTCTAGGTTGCTAAGACAATATCTTAGAGAGTTAAGACATTTCATCTAGATCTATGTTTGTTTAGGGATAGGACCAACATAGAAAGATAAATATCCAGTTTATTTGTTTTTATTTTCTTTTCATTCACATTCCTTAAACTAGACGATTAAACATGCCAAAGCCTACCCATGATTTTATCATTCTCGCCTTTAATTTACTTTAGGGAAGAGTCAGCACATATAAAAAAAGTAGCATATTTCTTAAAAACTTGGTACATTTGAAGTTTAAACAGAACATAGAATGTCTAGAGGTAAACAAGACATGAAACATATAACTGTGCATAGAAATAGAGGTTGCCATTAAATGGATACTCGAACTAACCATTGAAATCCTTACTCGAGCAAATCTGAAACTGAAGTCCTTCTGAACGCATCAACTTGAGCCAATTGAGCCGCTAAGTACCTATTGGGGAATATGTTATCTGCTTTCATTCTCTCCCTGATCCCATAAGCCGGAGCTTTGGCATTTACATATGCTTCAACTAGAGATTGGAACTGACGAAGTCGAGCAACATAGCCAGCCTGTCTCATTCTATGGAACATTTTTTCCGTATTATGGATATCACCCCTCTTGGCGTACTGCTCCATCACAACCATGAAAGAAGTAAACAAGGGCTTAATTTCCTTTTGCCGGCATGCCTTCTGCAAGACCGAGTCAGCCTTTTCCACTTCCCCTGCTTCAACATAAAGCTTCACAAGTGAATCCCAAGTCAACGGCCCGATCTGGCACCCATTATCAGCCATTCGTTTAACAAGATCTTTCCCTTTTTGCAGCATCTTATGGTCTGAATATACTTTCAACAGCTTGGTATAATACCTAGCAGGAAGCTTTTTTGATGTTGCTAACAGCCTATCAAAAACTGCCTCTGATTTTTCAATTTGACCCAACTTTCCCCAAGCTTCAATGGCAGCCAGATACTCTTCAAAGAAGGGTTTTGATTCACAGACCTTCCAAATTCTTTCCACTTCATCAGCCTTTCCAAGTTCAGCATATAGAGGAAGCAAAAACCTGCAACCCCAACGATTCTGCTTTATGTTGTCCCCTTCCAATGCCTTCAAAACTTCCTCAGCTTTTTCTGCAAGGCCCGCTGAGGCATAGTGCTTAGCCAGGATGGATTGTGTAAGGATGTCTGGCTCAAGACCTTCAGCCTTCATTGTCTCAACAATTTGATCCATCCCGGCTATGTCATTACATAAACCTTTCGTGTCAATTAAGATTTTATAAGTAAAGGGTGAAGGTTTGACATTTTCTTTCTCCATTAACAACAGCACATCAGCTATTTTTTTCTTGTCAAGCCTCTTATAGAGGAGCAACATCTGGTTGCAAGCAAATGCAGTAAGCGCGAATTCTAAGTCCTTCATTTTGTTAAAGACCTCCTCTGCTTTCTTCAAATGGTTAGAAATAACACAGTTAGCCAGCAGGGTTCTGTAGATTACCTCTCCCCTGAAAGATTTCGGGATAGCCTGAATGTAGTCTTCTGCCTTTTGGAGACCTCGAACTTTGGCAATCAAATCGACACGAGAAGCATAATCTCTCTCAACAAAATCAAGCTGCTTCTTCATCTCCAACCACTCAGATAGCTGAAAACAATCAAATCTGTAAGCAAACACATAGGAAAGAACCAAAAGCAATCAAGTAAAACCTACAACTTCCATAACCAAAACCATACACAATAGAGTATCATTTCAATTTAGGCATTTAATTAAAAAAGTAATCCAACAAAAATAGATTAAGGACAAAGGTGCCTAAACGGGGTGTTGGTGATATTCTAAGAGTAGAAAATTGTTATCAACTGACCTAATCCATACCGCTTAAGAGTAGAAAAACTAGAAGCCAAAGCAATTTAAAGGAAGTAGTAATCAAATTCTCCTTGAGCCTTCAGGTAATAACAAGCAAAACCCAAAACGGGGAAATGACTTCTCTTAAGAGGATATCCAACTGTCTCTTAACTAAAGGAGAAAGAAAAGTGACCCAATTCCAACGAGAAATAACATAAACTAAAGACACGATTTTCAGAACTTTTTAGTGCCAAATTTGTGCAACCAAATTTCTAATCACAATAGCTACCAGAGGCTTAGCAGTATCAACATACGGATGTAAGATTGTTGAAAGAACACCTGCAACTAGATGAGAATCTAATGATTTTAATGATCAGTTAGTACTTTTTTAATCGAGAGCAATTGATGAGTGCACAAACAAACAATGCATCCAGAAGACATGATTGATGAATGCAAAATGACTATTCCTTAGTCAAAGAGATATACTAATACATCAGGTAAAATAAAAAGAAAACAAAGTTTCAATATAATCATGCAACATTGGATCAAAAAAGAGAGGTGGGTAAAGCCAGGTTACCAAATCTTTACTTGTTTAAAATGGTTTGTACATCGGTTATAATATCCAAAAAAAAGAGGTTTTACACATATACTTACAAAAGCCAGTAATTGATTGCTGCCACATTTACAGCATACCATCAGCACAAAGTTGATTAGTTCAGCTCATGTTTTGACAAAAATATCAATTTATATGCTTTACTGTAGAACTAATACCATGGAGCCTTACATAATCAATTAATGTTTACCGTGACAGATAAGATACACAATTTGAAGAAAGCAATAAAAGTTCTCTTTGTTGCTTTATTGAGGAAAACAAAAAACAGATAAAACCAGAAAATCTTATATTTCTCAGTTTCCTTACCATGGAATGAAAATGGGAGTTTCTAACATGTACTTACCCAAAAATCTAAAAGCCCTCCCTAAAAAAATGAGTGGAAATTTTTAAAATAAAAGAGGGGGGAAAAGATAAACAGATTTGCCTAAATCATGTATAGTTTCACACTCTTCCAGTTACAAACAATACAGGTTTAGTGTTTACAACTTATTTAACATTTTTTTTTTATAAAATCTTATTCAAATATTTATATGACAGATATAATAACCTGAATCCCAAAACCACATTGAATAAAGTCCTATATGCAGAGAAGGTAATTCCGTAATTTCATACAGAACAAGGCGACCTTAGTTTAATGAAAAAAAAAATCCTCAAAATAGATAGAAAAAGTCAAATCACCTGCAATGCCCTCCCATACATCCTGCGCTTGCGAAGATTGAGCATTGCTGATGAAACCTCAGCTCTGCTAATATTTTTTCCTTCCTCAACCCACTGATCAAGAGCCTTATAAATAGAAATACCTGGAGCAGAGATAATAGCTTTGAATAGTTCTGAGGTAGTTCTCCTTGAAGATGACTTCTTATCATGGACATCTGTCTCAGTCTCGAACAATTCCAGTTCATTTGAAGCAGTCTCTTCGACGTCACTAGATAATTCTTGATCAGAATCCAGTCCATCTTCAGTTTCATCCTTAACAATATGATCTCCTTTGGTCTCAGCATTAGCAGGTGTTTCGAGTTCAGAAAATCCATCTTCCAAGTCATCTTCCTCCTCACTGCTTTCAGAACCAGCTTGTGAAGAAAGGCCGCATCTCCGTACAGGGAAATTAGCACAAGTATGGCTTGAGTGGTAAAATCTCAGTAAAGATAGACCTTTATCAGATATTGTTTGACAAGAACCAAATTTAGCACCACTTTCTTCAATGAAGTAACTTGTAGTTTGTAATTGAGCAGAAGCCGCATAAGAAGCTTCAATGCTGATCTTCGTATCCCTGTAAACCAGGCAAAATAATTCATGAGTCACTATCTTCAAACCAAAATATCATGGAAAAGAAACCGTATTTTCTAATTTCAAAAGCTTAATAACAAATTAAAAGAGAGGGAGACAGAGAAAGAGAAAGAAGATTGATGAAACTTCTTGTTGATATGTAATAATTCCACAGTTAAATAAAATAATGAACGTATTAAAAAAAAGACATCAATTTGGGGGATTCAGTATAGTGGCAGAAAATGATAAAAAAGAAAAAGGATTGCTATAATTGTTAGATAGTTAGGTGTGTAAACAAATTGAGAATCTTCAACTGGGAATAAGAAAATTGAACAAAATACAATCTGCTCATTCAAATGATATCAAACAATTTTCAGCAGACTTCTAATGCATGAAAGTAAGCATTTATCATGTCAATCTCTAGCACAGGCTATTTATTATGCAGGAAATGGGTTCAGCTTAGGTTAATCAATTTCTACCAAATAAAGCAGACATACACATTACATATGAAACAACCCAAAATTATTTGCCTTCCCTTCTTTTCCTCCTTGCAGGTTTTCTCGGTAAACAAACAGAGAAAAAAAAGGGCAAAACAAGTGAAATGCAGGAAATATATATATATATATATATATATATATATATATATATATATATATATATATATATATAAAGTAAAAAGAGAAAGGTACTTGAGCGGCTTAGGAAGTCGGCGTAGTGCCCACATGGTGAAGAAGCGAAGCAGAAAATGGCGAAAACCAAACACTGGTTCAGTCTTAGAAACCCCAGAACCCTCAGCACCCACAACTGTCCGCCTTAAACCCTAAAAACACAAGGCCGAAAGTACCCGCTTAGTGCCGCTGTGTTGCTCTGTTTTCCGTGTATATAAAAAGTTGGGCAATTGAATAATGTAATTACAGAATTATTTAGATGTACCTATTTTAACTATCAAATTAAATAATTCGTCAATTAAATTATTAAAATTTTAAATTAGTTATATTTTGACTATTGATGTTAAAAAATTAACAGAGGGTGATAAAGGAGTGATGTCACAGTTAACAAAAATTTATAAAATTATATATTTGATCCTTATTATTTACCTATTATATCAATTTGGTCATAATTTTAATTTAATTAAATAAAATTAATCAACCAATCAGATAATGGCATGCGTGTAATAACTAATTTTTGTCCAAGTTTAGTATTATTATTATATTTTAATATTATTATTGTTTAATATTATTATTATTATTGTTATTTTAATATATTTTATATTATTATTATTAGTGAGTTGTAAAAAAAACAAATACAAAAAAATAATATTGAAACCCAATTAATTTATTAAAACAGTCCAGTCTATTACATAATATAACTCAAATAATATTACATGTCCTGTTAGGCCCAATCTAAAAACTCTAATCTGATATCCAACATTAATCCCTTTTTCCTTTTGTGCAACCACATCAAAGTCGTTGGATCAGATTTAATCAATGGCCAAGATCAAGCTCAGACGAACCCTTTTAGAGATGGGCACGGGTCGGGTCGGACCAAGTTTTTTGCCCACCCGAACTCGACCCGAAAATAATACCTTAAACGACCCAAACATATTCTTTAAAAAACCCAACCCGAAAATAAATATATTAACCCTGACCCGACCCGACCTATAGAAAAAATTTAATTTTAGGGACCTAATTGTAAAAAATTAATTTTAGGGGACTTAATCATAAAAAAATTATAATTTAAAGGACTAAATTGTAAATAAAAAATTAAATTTTAAGGACCTAATTATAAAAAAATTAAAAAGGGGTATTATTATAAAATCCCTAAAAAATTAGGGGAAATTACACAATTAGTCTCGAGTCAGGTCAGATCATATATTTTTCACCCTAAACCTGAACCCGACCTAACCCGGGTTCACCCGACCCGAACTCGATCTTTTCATTAAAAAATTTGACCTGATCGGGCCGAGTCGAGTTGAAACCCGACCAAGTCGAGTAAAATGCCTATCACTAGACCCTTTAGATTCCTCGTGTGATACACGCTCGTCTTTCACGTGCGCGTGTGGTCCACGCCCAAGACCCATCAGCTCCCACACGCCACGTGGCCTTATCTGGTGTTGTCACGTCAGTTTCCTTGAGTCATAGGGGTTGTTCATTCTTCAGGCAATCACGGTCGTTGTATTAGATCTGATATAATTTGCCCAAATTTCATCTAACCATAGAGACTATTCGTCTCTCTCTCACCGATGATCGCCACGTGTCCAAATCAATGACTCTCTTCGCCGCCGAAAATTGTGTTGTCACCGTATTTCTCTCTCAACCGTCATTACATGCAAAATTAATAAAAGGGGAGGGGAATGTGAGCCAAACATCATATATAGTCTATTCATTTAAAATTTACTTATCTATGTAAACAAAAAATCGAATATTAAAAGGATGTAAAGCAATCTGGACTTTTCAGATTATGAATCAATAAAAGAAAAAAATCAAGAATTCCATATAGGTATCTATCTTTTTCATTCTTACATGCATATCATAAACTAAAAAAAATAAACAAACAAGCACTAATAGATAAAACTAGGGTTTTACTTTCGTGGTTGTCAGTGTTTTTTCGTCATCGTCTGGTCTCCCCCGCTGATGATAAACCCTTTAGTTTCTCTTGAAACTGTATCGGGTGAATCAGTTTAGGAGAACCAAGAGTTTCAAACAACAGAGAATTTTTGAACCTGTTCTTTTTTCAAAAGGGAGGAGTTATTTTGACTTGTTTTAAAATAAGTTTTTAGTTTTGAATTCAGGAGAGAAAAAAGGGTTTAAAATGTGAAATATTTAGGTTTTCGGTGCCGATTAATGACAGCCGAAAGACGGCCACGATGGTTGGAGTGGTAGAGTCGTACCAATTTTTGGGTTTGGTGGCGGTTGGGGTCGAGTTATGAGTTCAAACCCAAAATTCAGTCGAGTTTGAGTTGAGTTTCAGAGGATTTAGGGGATTTTTGAAGTGAGTTGAAAAAATGAAAAATGGATGATTTCTGTCTAAGGGTGAATTATATACCCTAAAAAATTAAAATGGTTTAATACTATAATAAATCCCTCCGCGTTTTTGAATTCACAACTTTGGCATTTCCACTTTTTAAAATTTGTCCCGCAGTCCCTGAAATTTTCCTAAAATTTTCAATTTCATCCCTAGATCATATTTGATCTGATTTTTAAAGGGTTATTTCTCTTTTGGTCCTTTTAAACTTCAATATTGTTTCAATTTGGTCCTGTTTCCAGTGGGGTCATTCCCTCTTTTAATCCTTGTTTAATCCTGCATATTTAATTCTAGCCCTATTTTTAATTTCAGTCCTTATTTATCTGTTTATATGTATTTATATTTATATATGTTCTTATTTCATATTATTCTATTTGTTCGTACCTTGTTTTTCGTTAGCATTATTTTGTTCGTACGTCTATTTATTTGTTCGATACGTTATTTAATTTTGTTTTTATTGTTGCTTTTTGTTACGTATACTTGTTTATACATATTCTTTGTTTTGGTGTGTGTGTATATATATATTTATCATATTCTATGTTTATTTTTTTTATTTCTTGAACAATTCTTACCTAGGGGGAGAAGGGGAAATTTGCTCCTACTAGGTCTAGAACCCACAACCTAAAAAAGGGGAAAGTGTCAACTGAGAGCTTTTAAATATTTGTTCCTATGTTTATCTTTTTTAAATACGGGTATGTTATGTGTAATATATATATATATATATATATATATATCACTAAGTATATTAATGTGCACATTTTAAATATCATATAAACATCCATATGTTATATATATGTGTGTTTGTGTGTACATGATATGTACTTTTACGTATTATATCCCATATGTACCTTTATTATATATATATTTAACGGTATATGTATATATACGCATATTATGCTTTCTTCATGTATATATGTGTATACATATATTAAACCATGTTACATACACGTATGTATGTATGTATATATATATATCCCGTTTTTGTACATGTACATATGTATTCAATATATGTTTTTGTATATTTCAACTATAGTATATATATCAATTATAATTACATGTTAGTTGATAAGTGTTCAAAAGTACTATTTTTCTTACCCTTTTTACTCATATTATTGTTAGACTTAGGCTCATATTAGTTGCATAGTTAGCCATTCATGCATTAATCCATGTTTCCTTCAATCGTTGAGCTTGATTACATAACTTGGTGATTTTTGTGGAAATAGATGCTGCTTTGGTGTGTTTTTGTGTGTATGTGCAGGATCACTTGCCAAAGCAATGCCGAGCTAGTTGCCAGGGCAATGCATGAAGGATATGCCGAGCTAGTTGCCAGGGCAGTGCATGAAGGAGACGCCGAGCCAGTTGCCATGGCATTTGTCGACAAAGACCAAAAGCAATATGGATGTCAAAATTCATGATTTTACAAGCCCAAGATGACATGGAGCAAGGTCCAAGCCCAAAGGAATTTGATTGCCATGCAGAGATTAAAGAAGAATTAAATTCCAAGTGGATAGGAGAAGTTCTAATAGGAATAAAATTATAATAAAGAATTATATTCTTTAAAGATAATTTAATTCCAACTCAAACTCCTCCTCAAAGAAGGACTTTGGCCTAGCCCTATAAATAGCAAGAGATTTCGATAATTCAAGGGGAGAGCAAGAGGGAAATTTCGGCAAGTCCAAGTAGGGCAAGAGGAGAGAATTTTCGACAAGCATCAAGGGCAAGGAGGATTTCGACAAGCCTCTTCCTTCATCTTTGTTCGATTGGGTTCATGCTAGGGATTAATTATCTTGTGTTTCTTTGGAACCTAGCCATGAACTAAATTTACTTGGCTATGGTTATTGTGTTTTGTGGTTGTGAGAAACTATTGGTTTTTGTTTAGGTAATAAGAGTTTGCACTTTTCTATTTCAAGGTTTATTCATTCTTGGTTCCTATTATTGCTTATTGTAGTGAATTGGGAGAGGATCTCGTGATTTCATCCATTTATCTAATATCGGGAGAGTTAGATTCAAGAAACGAATGAATATGATCTTTATGCAATCCAATGATGGTGAAGATTAATCCGGCTTAGGAATAAGTTAAGGATTTCAACGGCTAAGAGGAGCGCAAGATTGGTTGTTGTTCACCCTTGATTCACGCAGGGATGTATTATCAAGGCATGCACAAGTAGCTAGAGTTTCGACTTAGGGATAAGAAGAAACCATTGAAGAACGCTCCGCCGAACCTTGAAGTTGCTGCCCGATCGCCCAAGTAGTTGCCCAACTAGTCGCCCAAGCAACCATCAATTAGTTGCCAAGGCAACCCCGTTGTAAGTCGCCACGGCAACCGAGTTGCCCATGCACTCTTTACCAAGACAATCCAATCGGCTATCACACCTCAACTCACGATAACCTAGCCTATCTCTCTCAATTGAATTCATCTTTTATTTTATTTTATTGCTTTCTAGATTAGTAATTAGTTAAACTTGATAATCCTTTACTTGTGTTTTTACTTTTTACAAAGCAAAGAGACTAGATTCTTGAAGTGGCACCAATCCTCGTGGAGACGATATCTTTTATACTATAACTTGCGACGTGTATACTTGCACAATTGCGTAGCACTTATTACGCGCAACAAGTTTTTTGGCGCCGTTGTCGGGGATTGGCAATAGCAACTTTGTTTTTACTTTCTTGCACATTCTTTTTATTTTTCTTGTTTAAAATTCAAAGGGCTAACAAACTTTGGTTTTGCATTGGTATATGACCAGAGGCAAGACCGACTTCACCGAAATATCCCTTTGATCCGTAAATCGAACGAACCTTACAAGGACTTAGACGAAGGATAAGAGAAGCAATGGCAAATCAAGACGGCAATATTAATCAAGATGTTCGAAAGCGGGAGGAGGAGTGATTCTTGCACCTAAAAAGAACTATTCGAGACTATCTTGAAGAAGATCTTGATGGACTTAACCCGAGAGTTGTCACACCCGAAATTGAAGCCGACCACTTTGAGTTGAAACCGGTAATGTTTAATATGATCAACACAATAGGTCAATTTGGCGGCTCAACAACCAAGATGCACGACAACATCTGAAATCTTTCCTCGAGATTTGCAACTGTTCAAGATACACGGAGTTACCCCGATGTCCTACGATTAAGATTATTCCCTATTCACCGAGGGATAGGGCAAAAGCATGGCTAAATAGCATTCTGCCGGATCCATAGCATCTTGGACTGATCTTTGTCGTGATTTCCTTGCTAGATTTAATCCTACAAATTTAATCGATAAGCTTCAGAACGACATTACTTCTTTTCGGCAGGCGGATGATGAATCCATGTACGAGGCTTGGGAGCGATATAGAGAACTTCTACACAAATGCCCTCTACACGGATTCCCGTGTGGACTCAAGTGACAATGTTTTACAATGCCGTGAATACACCAACAAGGATGATGCTAGACGCCTCGGCAAACGGCATACTCCTAGATAAGTCACCGGAAGAAGCAATGCAAATTTTAAACAGGCTGGCCAAGAATGATTATCAATTCCCATCTACTAGAAGAGGAGGAGTTAGACGCCAAGCCACAATACATGAACTAGGATCATCGATTCAATTTCAAAGACAATTGGCCGCTTTAACCAAGATGGTCCAAACATGCAAAAACCAAACAACACACATGAAGTCAAGGTAATGGATTCTTTTTGTGAGTTATGTGGCGATAACCATAATTCTTCCGAATGTATGCGAATCCGAATCTAGCTTCTATGTGGGGAATTACAATCGGGGCAACAACATGATGTCAAATACATACAATCCAAATTGGAAGAAGCACCGAATTTTTCATGGAGTAATCCCAACAATGCTCTAAACCAGAACAATCGAATGCACAAGCATCGGGATTCCAAGAAAATATGCCACGGCAATGCATGCCGCAGAAGAACAACCGACAACATCTAGTTCTTTGGAAAATTCTCTAAATGCTTTTATGATGAAAACTCAATCTTATATGGTCGAGAATAGTAATTTCATAAAAAAACGATGCTTTTATTAACAGACCGAGATGAGATTGCAAAACCAAGAGGCGGCAATCAAATCATTGGAAAATCAAGTCGGACAATTTGCTCAAAATCAACACTAGACCACAAGGAGGTTTACCTAGCGATACTCAAGTCGCAAGAGGAACTGCCATGAGCAATGTAAGGCAATCACCACCGTAAGTGGCCAACAACTTAGAGAGGTTCAAACCCGCTCGTCAAACAAAACTCCACAAAAAGATCAAGACGAACCTAGCGGCAAAGTCTCGGATGCTGAATCAAGAATTGCCGCGGCAACCGCAATAAACATGCCTCGACAACCGATGACGCCTCGGCGTCTTGTGATAAGCATGCCTCAAAGAACCCCGGGTTGATAACGCGCGGCAACTCGGATGTCCGGCAATGCCGTCAATCGGTTTCAAAACCAATGAAAGGATAGAAGATATCCGACTTCCACCACCATTCCCACAAAGATTGAAGGCGACAAAAGCAAGAATACCAATTCAAGAAGTTTCTTGATATCCTAAAGCAAGTCCACATCAACTTGCCATTGGTGGAAGCAATTGAACAAATGCCAAACTATGCCAAGTTTCTTAAAGACATTGTGTCCAAGAGAACAAGGCTAGGAGAGTTTGAAACAGCTTGCCGCGACAGAGGATGCATGGCAATGTTGCACAATCGCATGCCGCCCAAGTTGAAGGATCCCGGAAGTTTCACAATACCCTTCTATTGGAAATCACTATGTCGGGAAAGCACTATGCGACCTAGGGGCTAGCATAAACTTGATGCCTAAATCGGTTTTTCAGAAACTAGGAATCGGGAAGGCAAGACCTACAACATTATGCTGCAGCTAGCCGAGCCATCCTATGTGCATCCGAGAGGGAAAATCGAGGACATACTTGGTAAAGTTGATAAATTTATTTTTCCCGCGACTTTATTGTTTTAGATTGTGAAGCGAGATGAGCATGCGCCTATCATTCTCGGAAGACCATTCCTAGCGGCAGGAGAACTTTGATTGATGTTGAAAAGGAGAACTCACAATGAGGGTGAATGACCAGCGGTAAAACTAAATGTGTTCCAAACACTAAGGCATGCAGATGATCCAAAGAATGCCAACTACTTCATGCCACGGCAGAGTTTAACCGATGAAGAATTTAGTTGCCTCAAAGAACTACATTTGCCGAACACGAGGAACATGAGGAGTATGAAGAGCCGGTCGAAGAGGAACAACCAGAAGAGGCAAATTGGCTAGTCAATCGACCAGGTACATACTTTGAACCACTGGACTACTCGGGTAAGGAAGGTAAGATCGAAAAACCCTCTATCGAAAATCCACCAATTCTTGAGTTGAAACAATTGCGAGAGCAATCAAAATATGTATACTTAGGGACCGATAATACATTACCGTAAATTATTTCTTCTAAGTTACAGCCTGAAAGCAGAAAATAAGCTGATCAACATGTTGAAGCTACATAAAAAGGCAATAGGGTGGACAATTGCCGACTTGAAGGGAATTAGCCGGCGGTGTGCATGCACAAGATCTTGTTGGAAGATGATCACAAACCTTCAATTGAGGCCCGGAGGAGACTGAATCATGCCATGAAAGGGGTTGTAATGAAAGAAATCATCAAGTGGCTTGACGCCGGCATTATATACCCTATCTCCGATAGTACGTGGGTAAGTCCGGTACAATGTGTGCGAAAAAAAGGAGGTATAACAAAGGTGAGTAATGAAAATAATGAACTTATCCCAACCAGGATGTGACCGGTTGGAGGGTTTGTATGGACTATCGAAAGCTAAACAAAGCCACTAGGAAAGATCACTTCCCATTACCCTTTATTGATCAAATGCTTGACCGTCTTGCGGTAAACCCTTTTACTGTTTTCTTGATGGTTATTCAGTTACAATCAGATTGCCATAGCACCCGGAAGATCAAGAAAAGACAACCTTCACATGCCCCTACGGTACTTATGCCTTCCGAAGGATGCCGTTCGGACTATGTAACGCCCGGCAACCTTCCAAAGATGTATGATGGCGCTCTTTTCGGACATGGTCGAAGACTTCCTTGAGATCTTCATGGATGATTTTTCGGTTTTTGGTAATGACTTCGACGGCTGTCTCGGCAATTTAGAGAGGGTGTTGGCAAGATGCGAAGAAACGGATTTAGTCCTCAATTGGGAGAAATGCCACTTTATGGTAGATGAAGGAATAGTGCTCGGCCATAAGATTTCATCCAAGGGAATTGAAGTAGACAAAGCCAAGGTGGACGTGATCGAGAGATTACCCCCACCAAATTCGGTTAAAGGAATTCAAGTTTTCTGGACATGCGAGGTTTTTACAGAGGTTCATTCATAACTTTTCTAAAATCACTAAACCTTTGTGTAATCTTCTTGAACAGGATAAAGTCTTGATTTTGATGATTCTTGCACTCAAGCATTTGAAACCCTAAAGAAAAAGCTTGCCTCGGCACCCATTGTTGTTCCACAGTTGGGCGCTACCTTTTGAGCTCATGTGTGATGCAAGTGATTTCGCGGTAGGAGCAGTCCTAGGCCAACGCACAGGTAAGACCTTCCATGTGATATACTACGCTAGTAAAACTCTTAACGATGCTCAAGTGAATTACACAACAACGGAGAAAGAGTTACTAGCTGTAGTTTTCGCATTTGACAAGTTCGATCCTATTTAATTGGTACAAAGGTAATTGTTCATACGGACCATTCGGCAATCAAATACTTATTTGCTAAAAAGGATGCTAAACCTCGTTTGATTCGTTGGATATTACTTTTACAAGAATTTGATATTGAAATTAAGGACGTGAAAAGGAACAGAAAATCAAGTGGCGATCACTTATCACGTTTGGAACGCAATAGGGAAGAGGACGCGGATCTAGAGATATATGATGCATTCCCGGATGAACAAATTCTAATCGCCTCGGCAACCCTTGACGCCTCGACAGCCCATGACGCCTCGGCAACCATGGAAGCACACGCCTCGGCAATTTTGGGAGCGAACACTACGGCAAAGACATGCCCCGGCAATACCCCTCGCACGCAGATTTAGTTAACTTCCTTGTTTGTGGTATTTTTCCGTATGGCATTACTCACCAAGGGAGAAGCGGTTCCGTCATAATGCTAAGCATTACTTTTGGGACGAGCCTCTTTTGTTTAAACAATGTGCGATCAGGGTTATACGTCGATGTGTCCTCAAGAAGAGCAACAGAATGTACTCGGCAATGCCATTCTTCAACCTATGGAGGACATTTTGGAGGAACTCGTACCACGCCAAAGTCTTGCAATCCGGTTTGTATTGGCCAACATTGTACAAAGATGCCCAAGACTTTTACAAGCAATGTGATCGTTGCGGAGGATCGGGCAATATCTCTAGGCGACATGAGATGCCACTCGAACATCATCGAGGTGGAACTGCTCGATGTATGGGGATCGATTTTATGGGACCTTTCCCATCTTCATTCGGCAACCTCTACATCTTACTCGCCGTCGACTATGTGTCTAAATGGGTAGAGGCAGCTGCGCTTCCCAACGATGATTCCAAGACCGTGCAACGATTCCTGCAGAAAAAACATATTTACACGGTTTGGGATGCCGAGAGCAATTATCAGCGACGGGGGCAAGCATTTTGACAATGTACTAATTGCCAAGATGTTGCAACGCTTGGCATATCACACAAGATCGCCACGGCATATCACCCACAAACCAACGGGCAAGCGAAATTTCCAACCGGGAGTTGAAGGAATACTCGAGAAAGTTGTAAATCCCTCAAGGAAGGATTGGTCATTAAGACTAGATGACGACTTTGGGCATATCGCACCGCATTCAAAACACCATTAGGTATGTCCCCTTCCGGCTTGTCTATGGTAAAACATGTCATCTACCGGTGGAAATCGAGCACAAGGCGTCTTTGGGCAATCAAGACCGTGAATATGGATCGGAAAGTGCGGACAAAAAAAGCGCTTGATGGATCTCAATGAGATAGAAGAATTTCGTGCACTCGCCTATAACAATGCACGAATCTACAAGGAGAAAACAAAGCGATGGCATGACAAAAAACTATTGCCACGGCAATTCACGCCAGGGCAACTAGTTCTCCTATTCAATTCTCGGCTAAAACTTTTCCCGGGAAAGCTGAAATCAAGATGGTCGGGACCATTCGAAGTCGTCAAACCATTCTCTCATGGTGCCGTGATAATCAAGTCCATCTCTGACAACCATGAATTCAAAGTTAATGGACAAAGATTGAAGCACTACAATGGTGCCCATGTGGAACGTAACAAGGAAGTGGTCAATTTAGGAGATGCATGAGCATGCTCTCCCTTTTTATATTTTTATTTTTATTTTTTATTTTTTATTTTTTATTTTTTATTTTTATTTTTTTCGACTATTTAAGTATTTTTTTTTTTGATTTTTATTTTATTTTTTTTCTTTCGATTATTAAGTATTTTAGGATAGATTTTTTTTAGTTTAAGAATCCTATTACACATCTTTATTTATTTTCTTTATTAGTTTATCTTTAATTTTAATCCTTATTTGATTTGTTTTTGAATTGTAGGAAAGGAAGTTCAAGATAAAGAAGGAATTCTAAACCAAGTAGGAAAACATCTTCAACAAGGAAACTAATGGGCTGAATCTAAGGCTTATATAAAGCCTCCAATTCATCCTAACCAAAACCCTTTTGTCGAAAATTCCTACCAAACCCTAAACCCTTTTTCGATTTCCCCCAATCCCAACCACCTATCTTTTCTATAAAACCCATCACCCTTAACCTATTCATACCTTCTATCTTGCAACTTTTTAGTTTCTTTTCTTTTCTTTGTTTTTACTCACAACCAAGATCATACATGGCATCCAAGATTAAACTTTTAGTTCATCCAAGTTCCTCCAAAGAACCAAGATACAAGAAGTTTGCTACACCGGCGGTTCAAGAAAGATTTCAATCCAAGTTTGAAAGCCGGAAGATTCATGAAGAACAAGGCTTTGAATACTCCAACTCTCATCAAGATTTCGGCCTTGAACCATTCATCTTCAAGAGGATTGCACATCAAAAGTGGCAAATCTTTTGCCATCAACCGGAACCGGGTAACATCTCATGGGTAAGAGAATTCTATGCTCACTCACCTAACCCGGATAATCCTTATGTTTTTGTTCGTGACAAGGCCATACTTATAAGTCCCGAAAGCATCAACACCTTTTACGGACTTTACATTGAGAAGGACGAGCATCAAGCCTTCGTTGACCAAATCAATCCAAAGCAACTCGACAAGGTGCTTCAAGAACTCACTCAACCAGAACTCATTGGAACGACGGTAAATACAAGGGCACGGTAAATCGCCTTCGGCTAAAACCCGAGGCAAAACTATGGAATAAGTTTGTTAAAACTTCTTTAATGCCCTCCACACACAATACTACCGTTGACATACCACGTCTTTTGCTCATACATTCTATTTTGCATAATCGCATCATTAACATTGGAAAAATTATTTGCGATGAGATTTTTGTATGCAGCTCAAAAGATAAGGGTTATCTTTTCTTCCCTTGCTTAATTTCCAATCTTTGCAAGGAGATGCATGTCCCGAGTGAGTCCACCGATGAAAAAAAGCCCTACCCAAGTCTGGTTGGAATCAAGCACTAATCCGGAAGCTAATGGGAGAGGCACCGGAGATTCTTCAAGGCCCCCAATTGTCATGGCAACTCCTGCGCGCGCGGCAATCCCTAATGCCCAAGCACCTAACGCCAGGCAACTCGGCCATTAATCCCGGACACATTGAAGCACTTTTGCACCCATTGGAAAGCCGCCTAAGGCAAATTGAAGATCGGCAACTAATGTTCATGCGGTACATGAAGGAGCACAACAATGCCATCACCCAAGTCATCCTAGAAAAGTACCGGACAACCGTGTGCCGTTCCCAATATTTCCCGCCGATATCCTGCCACGGCAACCAAATCGACAATGCCCCGCAAACACCGAAAAAAAGCCAAAGGTAAAGCACCTATACCTGAATCAACTCCTACGGAATCATTTTCGATTTTTCAGATTCGGACGAGTCCTCCATTGAACCAATAAAGACCGCACCAATTGAATCCTCCAAACGAAAAGCCATTGACATTGATGAAGAGGATGATGAGGACAACCCCGTCACGAGGATCGATTCCACCACCGCAACAACAAGAAAACAACCATTGCGTTCAAGCAAGAAAATCAAGACGCCAACTAGAAGGAAACTAATCATCTACGATGACGAACTCTCGAGTAAGTCCTCGTATGCATTTTTATTTTGATTGTTATTTTTCGTTATTTTTATGCATGCATTGAGGACAATGCCTCACTCGAGTTTGGGGGATTGTTATTAGTAATTACCATGTTTAGTTACATTAATTTTAAGCATTACATTTAGGATACATAAATTGCTTGCCATGCCTTTAAATTGGAACAAGAATTGCTTAGATTTGATGAATATTCAATGATGACTTTACCAATGCACTTAATTGATAGAATTTTTATTCTAGGATAACCATGAAAAACTTAGAATTTTACTATGATGCTAAATTTGATGAAACACTTTGTTGTGGTTTGATTGATTTAAGGAGTTCTAGTAAACTTAGGTTGATAATTAACTAATTGGGGGATTAGAATAAAAATTGGATGAATGCTAGAGGTGCCCAAATTGGCTCTAGCATATGCTAAAAAATTGATCACTAGAGGTGCCCAAACTGGCTCTAGGAGGCGTTAAAATTTTTTTTTCGGTTAACTAGAGGTGCCCAAACCGGCTCTAGTCGATTAAATTAACTTAAGAAAACTAAAAATAAAACACTAGAGGTGCCCGAAATTGGCTCTAGTTAAAACATGTTAAAAAGAACCCAATGAAGTAATTTGAAAACCTATTGTTTGCATAGAATCCGAAAAATCAACTTGCACACAACTCCGCACACACTCACAAGCATTATAGTTTGATTCCGAGTAATTCATCGGTTTTTCAAAAATAAAAAGCCAATCATACATTGTGCCCCCGTTGAGATTGAAATCAAGTTCAAAGCTAAGTTTGTGAAAATTTGAAGTCTTGGCGGTAATTATGAGTTTGCATTGCTTGAGGACAAGCAATAGTTCGAGTTTGGGGTGTGATAAGTGTTCAAAAGTACTATTTTTCTTACCCTTTTACTCATATTATTGTTAGACTTAGGCTCATATTAGTTGCATAGTTAGCCATTCATGCATTAATCCATGTTTCCTTCAATCGTTGAGCTTGATTACATAACTTGGTGATTTTTGTGGAAATAGATGCTGCTTTGGTGTGTTTTTGTGTGTATGTGCAGGATCACTTGCCAAAGCAATGCCGCCGAGCTAGTTGCGAGGGCAATGCATGAAGGATATGCCGAGCTAGTTGCCGTGCGGTGCATGAAGGAGAGACGCTGAGCCAGTTGCCATGGCATTTGTCGACAAAGACCAAAAGCAATATGGATGTCGAAATTCATGATTTTACAAGCCCAAGATGACATGGAGCAAGGTCCAAGCCCAAAGGAATTTGATTGTCATGCAGAGATTAAAGAAGAATTAAATTCCAAGTGGATAGGAGAAGTTCTAATAGGAATAAAATTATAATAAAGAATTATATTCTTTAAAGATAATTTAATTCCAACTCAAACTCCTCCTCAAAGAAGGACTTTGGCCTAGCCCTATAAATAGCAAGAGATTTCGACAATTCAAGGGGAGAGCAAGAGGGAAATTTCGGCAAGTCCAAGTAGGGCAAGAGGAGAGAATTTTCGACAAGCATCAAGGGCAAGGAGGATTTCGACAAGCCTCTTCCTTCATCTTTGTTCGATTGGGTTCATGCTAGGGATTAATTATCTTGTGTTTCTTTGGAACCTAGCCATGAACTAAATTTACTTGGCTATGGTTATTGTGTTTTGTGGTTGTGAGAAACTATTGGTTTTTGTTTAGGTAATAAGAGTTTGCACTTTTCTATTTCAAGGTTTATTCATTCTTGGTTCCTATTATTGCTTGCGAGTGAATTGGGAGAGGATCTCGTGATTTCATCCATTTATCTAATATCGGGAGAGTTAGATTCAAGAAACGAATGAATATGATCTTTATGCAATCCAATGATGGTGAAGATTAATCCGGCTTAGGAATAAGTTAAGGATTTCAACGGCTAAGAGGAGCGCAAGATTGGTTGTTGTTCACCCTTGATTCACGCAGGATGTATTATCAAGGCATGCACAAGTAGCTAGAGTTTCGACTTAGGGATAAGAAGAAACCATTGAAGAACGCTCCGCCGAACCTTGAAGTTGCTGCCCGATCGCCCAAGTAGTTGCCCAACTAGTCGCCCAAGCAACCATCAATTAGTTGCCAAGGCAACCCGTTGTGCAAGTCGCCACGGCAAATCGAGAGTTGCCCATGCACTCTTTTACCAAGACAATCCAATCGGCTATCACACCTCAACTCACGATAACCTAGCCTATCTCTCTCAATTGAATTCATCTTTTATTTTATTTTATTGCTTTCTAGATTAGTAATTAGTTAAACTTCGATAATCCTTTACTTGTGTTTTTACTTTTTACAGTGCAAGAGACTAGATTCTTGAAGTGGCACCAATCCCTGTGGAGACGATATCTTTTATACTATAACTTGCGACGTGTATACTTGCACAATTGCGTAGCACTTATTACGCGCAACATTAGTATATGTATTATATAGTACATTATTTTTGCATTCGCGCACGATACACATACATTATAGTATATAGTATATTTTTGTTCCATATAGTGGTACATATAAATTATTATTCATATTATACGCTATATGTATGTTTCGAATAAATATGCATGTGTTTAAAATTACATGTTATATATTCTACGTTTTTTATTTCATTACCCCGTATTTAGTTTTTGCCATATACTTTTTTCATACATATATTTGTCACATATAGTTTAGGTCTTATTATTTCGGTATCCTAGTGGAAGTGTCATCCTGGTTTTCGGGTGTCATCTCCTTAGGTACCATAAATACCGAGGCAATTTTATTTATGTTATCATGCATGCATGCATTGTAGGGATCAAATTTTAAATTAAACCGAATTTTTATTTTTTCTTTGCATTTACGATACGAACCCTTTAGGTACTAATTTTGGGCGTTGTGGGTGCTAATCCTTCCCCACACGTAACCGACTTCTGAACCCTTTTTAAATCTCTGATTTTATTTTTCGGTGTCCGGTCTACCTTATCCAAGTGACCCGAAAAGTGGGAACTCAATTGGATAAATTTACTCAAATTTTAATTTATTTTATTTAATATTATATATATGTTTTCTTCTAATCATGTCACCACCTGGTTAAAAGGAAATTAAAGAAGAATAGAATGGCTTTTAGGTGGATTGAACTTGGGACCAAAGCCTTTACCACCGCGCCAACCTACTCTTAATGATATGAATTGCACCCTTTTATATACATATCTTTTAATGCAGCAAATGTTAGGGAAAAAGAAGTAAAATGGATGAAAGGGTTCTTGAACTTAGATCACTTGGGATGTGTAAAATTACACAAACCACAAAATCAAATCAAATAATTAATTAAAAATGAAAATATTTTAAATATGTTTAAAGTAGTTATTAAAGCAAAATTTAAAATGAAAATAGATTTATGATTTTTTTATTTATTTTTAAATTAAGTCGAATATTTTTTCTTTTTTATATTTATTTTAGTAATTTAATGTTTATAGTGTTGAATCGAGTTATTTAATTTCATATATATAATTCGATTTAACATTATATATTTATGAATTTATTAATTAAATTAAATAACCCAATTCAACATTATATATATAATTATTAATTAAATTAAATAACTCTACTCAACATTATATATATATGAAATTACTAAAATAAATATAAAAAAGAAAAAAATATTTGATTTAATTTAAAAATAAAAAAATCATAAATCTATTTTCATTTTAAATTTTGCTTTAACTACTTTAAACATATTGAAAATATTTTTTAATTAATTATTTGATTTGATTTGGTGGTTTGTGTAATTTTACACATCCCAAGTGATCTAGGTTCGAGTCACCTTTCAACTATTTTTACTTCTTTTTTTCCTAACATTTACTGTATTATAAGATATCCATATAAAAGGGTGCAATTCATATCATCAAGAGTAGGTTGGTGTGGTGGTAAAGGATTTGTTATATTCCCATAGGTCCCAAGTTAGGAGAAATTATATCATAGGCCCGACCTACCACGTCATCGATGGTCCCAATCAATAAAAATAATCTATTTTATTATTTTTCCATGTCATATTTTTATCAAGTGAATTTTCACTTGATAAAAAATATTTTTTTAGTTTAATTTACATTAAATATGATTGAAGATTCACTTGGTAAAAATATGACATGTAAAAAATTAATGAAATGGATAGTTTTTATTGGTCGGGACCATGGATGACGTGGTGAATCGGGGCTATGATATAATTTCTCCCAAGTTTGATCCACCCTAAGGCTATTCTATTTCTCTTTAATTTTCCTTTAACCATGTGGTGACACGTGTCACCACCTGATTGGAGGGGAAAAATATATTAAATATTAAATAAAATAAATTAAAATTTGAGAAAATTTATCCAATTGGGCGATGACACGTGTCATCATCTAATTGATTGATTAATTTTATTTAATTAAATTAAAATTAAGACCAAATTGATATAATAGGTAAATAACAGGGACCAAATGTGTAATTTTACAAATTTTCGTTAACCGCCACATCACCCCTTGGTCACCCCTATGTTAGTTTTTTAACGACGGTGGTCAAAATAGGACCAATTTAATAGTTTGATGGTTTGATTGACAAGTTGTCTAGTTAGATGGTCAAAATAGGTACGCCCAAATAGTTCGGTAGTCATCTGAGTAGTTTACCCAAAAAAGTTTAACTACAAAATAATGTTTGAACTTTTTTTTGTTAAAGAAAAAAATTGATATAGAGAGAGAGGTTGTGACAGTTGTGTATAAATTTGGTTTATACAAATTTTTTAATTTTAGAAGTTAAGATTTTAGTTTGATGTTTAAAAGGTAGGATTTTAGGCTTTGGGTTTAGAACTTAAAGTTAGTATTTAAAATTTAAGATATAGAATTTATGGTTAAGAATTTATGATTTGGATTTTAAGTTTTATAACGTAAATATACAGGCTTGTGTAAAATAAATTTTACACAGCCCTTTGTATTAAAAATTTACTTGTAAAGTAAATGTCAAACATTTCACTCCATAAATATTTTAAGATTTTTTGATAATAAATGTTAAAATAATTATTAACCACTGAAAATGTGAAATTAACGTGGTAAGTTATAAATTTTTTTAAAATTTTCTTAAAACAAACATAAGTTTTATAATTATTTAAAAACCCCCTAAAATCCTTAAATTTTAAAATAAAACTTTTAATATTCCTAAGTCCCTATTATCAAGTCCTTAGTCTCCGAGCTTATTGTCACCACTGACCGTCATTGAGCTCTCTCCCGTCATCGAACCACTATTCGGTCACCCCTAAATCTTTAAATTTACCAAGATTCTTAAATTCATATTATTAAACCCTAAATCCTTAATTTCCATGATCAGTTGTCGTCGATCACCACCCATCTACCCCCTTCATTGTCGGCACACCCATTGATAGTATACTCCCTTGGTGTCACTCTAAATCCCTAAATTTCCAAAAATTTAAGTCTCCAATATCAAATTTTAGATCGCAAATCTCATTGTCATCGTTGACTACCACAACCAACCCTTCCGTCGTAAGGGTCTGACGAATGAAATAGTGGCCAATGGTGGTTTAATCAGTGGTCAAAAATGAGAGATTTAGGGATTTAGGGTTAAAAATTGAGATTGTTTTGAGATTTTAAAAATTTTGGGTATTTTTAAAAAAATAAAGATTTTATAATTTTTTTAAAAAAAGGAAATTGATAAATAGGTCATATGTTATATTTTTATTTGGTGACATAATATTTTTAATAGTCATTGATAAATTGACCTTAAAATAGTTACATAATGAAACATTAAAATCCTCTTTGCCAAAAAATACTTCAGGCACCTATCTTAGAAAAAATATATACTTTAAGCACTTGTTTTATAGTTAAGCATTTATGAAACGTTTACAAGTCTGTTTACATGAAGTATATTTTTTTTTATCGAGTGGCCTATTAAAAATATTTTTGAAGGATTTTTTATCTCTAATTTTAAAGTATTATCTCAATTGTCTCATTTTTTATAAGTTTTATAAAAAAATTGATCGATTAGAACGTGTCATGCGACAGATTTGACAAAAAAATTAACTTTAATAAAAAGGTTAGATGACTTGTTAAGTCTATCAAACTTTTATTTTTATTTAATTTAGTTCCTAAAATTTTTTATTTAATCCAAAATGACTGGCTTTATGAAGCACATATACTATTCATCTAGTATCGATACTGATAGATAGGTATCAGTATTGACTGATTAAATAGAATCTTTTAATAAATATTCGATACCGCTACTCGTGTGGAGTATCAATGCTCCCTTAAGGCAGTACCGATACTCAAGGTGACTACCAGTACTAGCATTATTTATTAGGTAATAATTGGATAATAAACTCGATAATGATGTTGTATGATTGATGAAGCTTAATTGAATAAAGATGATTAATTATCCTTCCATAATATACCAAATACTTGGTAATCGTGGATTAATGTGGAGTGGTAATCAACAACCATAGAGAGATCTTATGATCGTGTTGATTAATACCTTGAGGGTATTTGACTTGTTGAATCGTTTTGGTTGTTGGGATCTGAATACCAGTGAAAGTGTTGCAATACCATTGTAAGTGGTGTTGAATGTACATTTCTGATGTTGTGTGATCCCGAACCTCACTCAGAGCGTATATTCTGGATGTTGTGTGGCTCCGAGCCTCACTCTAGGTTTGTGATTGTGTGTTTTGTTTGTAAATAACTTGTTGATATGAGGATGTCTTGCCATGTGAAAGCATAAGTTTAGGCGGCTAGTAGTAGCGCCATATGATTATTATCATTTGTCTCATTGCTCGTAGTAGCTTGCATGTTTATGTTTATAACTTGTATAAAGTATAGTAGAGTAGACATGTACCACTTTGTTTTGTAAGCTCCGCGTTTGGAATCGTTGTTTTCATTCGCAAGTTGTAAATTTGATCCTGAACTTGAGGAGCACTATCGGTACATGATTTCAACAAATTTATTTAGAGTATTATACTTGTGGTTATTGAGCTTTGTATTTAGAGGACCTTATGTAGTCGAGTGTGCACTTATTTTACTGTGAAATCCTTTTGATTATAAGTTATTTGAAACACGGAGCTCCATGTTTTGTAGTTATAACGTTCTTGGTTTATGATTTTATAATATAAGCGTCTTATATTGGAAATACTTTAAATTATTTGGATAAATTTTGTATTAAATTGTGACGGGTCAGGTCGACGACCCAATGTGACATTTTCGATCCCTATATTGGATAATAACAGTTACATTTTTGTTATGTTTTGGTGCCCCAGCCTTTACAAATTAACATATATGATGACATGGCTCATTTTTAATTGGATAATAATAATTATAGTCCCAAAACTTATACAACTCTATTGATTTGGTCCAAGCTCTATCAATTTAATCATCATCTTAAATATTTGAATTTAAACTGCAATTTTTTTCATCGCGACCCCTCTTTTCTCATCAACCCTAACTTCCATCTCTTTTATTTCTTCTTCATTCCGCTGATATCTTCTTTTTTCTCCTCAATTCTCTGTCTTTCCATCTTAATATTTGTACTTGGTTACAAATCTCCAAAACAACGACTAAAAAACTTGGATTTAAGTGAAAAAACAACTCTTGAAAAATTCTCTTCATTCAACCCAACCTTTGATTCCATGCTTTTAAGTTTTAGTGGCACTCTCATGTTGAGAGAGACAGAGCAAGAACGGTATGATCTATCATGGGTATCTAACCGTTTTATGTGTAATCTTTATGACAAATACTACTTCTACTTCTACCTAGAAGGGGAAGGGGGAGACTCTAAGGGAAGAGATGCTCTTGTTGGATCTTGAACCCAGGACCTAAGGGAAGGGGATGGGAGCAGGTGAGCAGCTCTGACCAACTGGCCATCAACGCTTGCTCAATCTTTAGTATTTTAATTTGTAGTTTGTTTTAGTGTTAACTGACGTTAGAAGATGAAAGAAAAAAAAGGGAAATTTGGAGTTTAAACTCAAATATTTAGGATAATGATTAAATTAATAAAGTTTGAACCAAATTAATAGAAATATATAAGTTTTTGGGTTAAAATTGTTATTATCTCAATTAAAAATGAGTCATATTATCATTTCCGTTAATTTTTAATGATCTAAGTACCAAGATAGAATCAAAACATAATATTAGGCATAATTTTGGGTAGGTCTGGGGTGCAGCATGTCTAGGGTGCGGCTAAAAGACGGCAAGTTTTGAAACTTGTTATCGAACTAAAAATATTAGACTTCTTGATAACATTTTAGGTTTTATTTAGTTTTTTTTTGCAAGTATCGATACTTATAATTTTATCAAAAAACTTACAAAATAAGTATCGATATTTGTAAAAAAACTCAAAAAATCAACCGAAAATTTTATCAAGACAGTTCGAGGACATATTTTGAAACTTACCGTCTTTTAGCTGCACTCTAGACATGCCGCACATTAGACTCGCCCCATAATTTTGTCAAAAGAAATAAGTGGGTACCAAAACAGAAACACATTAATAGGTTGGGTGCTAAATAAATAGCTAGGTTTCCCTAATAATAATAATAATAATAATAATAATAATAATAAGGGTAAACTACTCAGGTGACCACCGAAATATTTGGGCGTACCTATTTTGACCACCGAACTAGACAACTCGTCAATCAGACCACCAAACTTTTAAATTGGTCCTATTTCGACAACCGTTGCTAAAAGACTAACCGAATGTGACGTGGCAGTTAACGAAAATTTGTAAAATTACACATTTGGTCCTTGCTATTTACCTATTATATCAATTTGGTCCTAATTTTAATTTAATTAAATAAAATTAATCAACCAATCAGATAATGACACATGTCATCACCTAATTAGATAAAATTGCTCAAATTTTAATTTATTTTATTTAATACATATTTTTTATCCAATCAAAGGTGACACGTGTCATCGCCTGGTTAAAGAAAAATTAAAAAAATGAAATGACCTTAAAGTGGATCAAACTTGAGACCTATATGAGATATATTAAACCCTTTACTATCACACCAACTTACTCTGATATGATTTTCACCCTTTTAAAATTAAAGAGGAATGTAATTTCACCCTTTTCTTTTGCTTTTATTATTCTTCTTTTTTTCTTTTCAGGATTGCCCTTAATTCATCGGAATCTGGAATCTGGGTTTTCTTTTTCCACTTTTTTCCAGATCCCGGGAATCAAAAACCCAGTATTATTTGTTAGAATCTTATTTTTCATTCCATTTCATCATTATCATGTCTCTGTAATATGCAAAATAGGATTTAACCTTCTTGCCTTGCGCTTAGGGATTCCTTCTTCGGAGAAGGCTGAAGGCTGCCGTAATTGAAAACGAGAACGAAATTGGTACTTTTGAAATTCTTCGTATCTTTGTTTGATTATAGAATTTAAAACTCTTGCAATTTTATATTCATTTGGTATGTGGATCGATTCTTGTCGAGTTGGGTAGTAAATTGCATGGTAACCCTTTTGTTGATTCAATTCATATGCTGCAATTCATATCAAGTAGGTTGGTGGTGGTGCGGTGGTAAAGACTTTAGTGTATCTCTCATAAGTCCAAGTTTGATCCATCCCAAGGCCATTTTATTCTTTTTAATTAAAATTTGAGTAATTTTATCTAATTGTATGAATAACACGTGTGGTCATCTGATTAATATTATTTAATTAAATTAAAATTATAATCAAATTGATATAATAGTTAAATAATAGGGACCAAATGTGTAATTTTATAAATTTTCGTTAACTGTCAGTCACCTCATTTGTTATTTTTTAACAGTGGTGGTCAAAATAAGACCAATTAAAATTTTGGTAGCCAAAATAAGTACGCTCAAATAGTTTGGTGATCAACTGAGTAGTTTACCCTAATAATAATAATAAACCGAGCCAAGCTGGGAAATGATATCTCAATTCCATGTGGCAAGTTCTGAATAAGCCAAGTGTCATATAAACTTGAAAACCGATCTTCATGGATAAATCATAAAATAAACCTCAACCTTTCAAAATGACACGGGGCTAGTCTTTTGCTAGACAACCGCGCGGCCTTAGCTGCTTTCTCGGTTGAAAACTGGGCTAAGTCACCTGAAAAACTCCTAAGTATGAATACTTAGAAACCGCTGTGAAACAAAAGAAACGTGATGGCAAAAGAACAAGAGAAAGTGACTGAATACTGAGTTGTATTACTCTGGGTAAAAACTTACAAACTGAAGTAAGTGATGAATGATTGAATGATGAAATGACCTGGGTTGAGCCTCATTTTATAGTGAGAGCTCAGTACAATCAACAATCAAGATTACAATGGATCAATGGTCCAGATAAGAGCCTATCCTATCTACAATATTTGAATTTCAAATAAGAGATAAAGTGGGAATTATATTTACAAATAAGCACAAAAATGATAAGTAAGATGCCTTATCGGATTTCACCATGGTAAATACTCTGATTGCTCATTTCACCATGGTAAAAGGCCAGCTTTCTTGGGCCATTTGGCAAGCCCAAAATATTGTAAAGGTAGGCTTGGGCTGCCCTGGTTGCACTTGTCTCGGTCGCGGGTTTACGATCCGTGACATTCTCCCCCACTAGTTCTAGCGACGCCCTCGTCGCGCGGCTAGAATAGTACTGGTCGATTTGCTCTTGGAATTGCCATAAGGCATCGGCGGGTTCCCAACTCATCTCGCACTCGGGAAGACCATTCCATTGAACAAGGTACTCATACCTTGGTCGATTTCCCACTTAACGAATGGCTCTCTCTGAATGGATCGCTTCTACCTCTTTCTCGTATGAGACTTTTACTCCGACTGGCACTCAGTGTGATTTGCCCTGATCTAGACCATCCTCATCGTGGTGATATGCCTTCAACAAACTCACATGAAACACCGGATGAGCTCAGATGGTCAGCGGAAACTCTAGTCGATAGGCCATGGTGCCTACCCGCTTCACAACTTTGAACGGCCCCTCATATCGTCGCATAAGCCCCTTGTGATTTGGGTTGCGCAAGATCGAAGTCAGTTTGGCAAGGACTAGATCACCAACCTCAAAGTACACATCACGACGCTTTCGATCTGCCCACTTCTTGGTCCGCTTTCCTGCCTTGCGCAAGCATGCACGGGCTAAGTCATAAAGCTCATGCCACTCATTGGAAAAATGATAGGCTGCTGGACTCGACCCTTGGTACTCGGTCAATACCGCGTTCGGTGTAAGCGGCTGCTGCCAGGTTACAATCTCGAACGGACTCTGGTTTGTCACCTCGCTCCGCTGCAAGTTGTAAGAGAACTGGGCCACATCTAACAGCTTTGTCCAGTCACGCTAATTAGCACTCACATAGTGCCTCAAGTAGATCTCAACGAGTGCATTCACTATCTCGGTTTGCCCATCGGTCTACAGGTGGACACTCGTTGAGAAGTTTAATTTTGAGCCCAACAACTTGAACAACTATGTCCAGAACCTCCCATGAACCTCGTGTCCCAATCACTGATAATTGATTGTGGAACACCCAGTACTTCACCAACTGCTTGAGAAAAATCCTACTTGCCTCATCGGCTGGACACACCTTAGGTGCTGGGATAAATGTCGCATACTTGGAAAATCTGTCTACGACCACCATAATACTAGACTTCCCGTCAACAACTGCAAACCAACTATAAAATCCATAGAAACACTTACCCATGGTTTCTCCGGAATTGGCAAAGGCTGCAACAACCCCGCTGGACTCTTTTTCTCGATCTTGGCTTGCTAGCACACAAGGCAAGTCTTCACATAGGCTTCGACATCATTGCCCATGTGCGGCCAATAATAGTGCTCCGCCATCAAGGCCAATGTCCGGTGCATCCCCGGATGTCCCGCCTACTTGGAATCATGGCATTCCTTCATGAGCTCCTTTCGAATTCCATCAAATTAAGGCCCAAAGAGGCGACATCCACAAACAAACAACAAGTCTCTCTCTAGCCAAAACCTCTAGGTTTTGCCCTTCTTGGCAAGTTTGATCAATGACTTGGCCGTTGGGTGATGTGTCAATCCCTCCTTGATGCGCTCTAGCATCGGTCCCTTTGGCAAACTCCATGGTATACCTTTGGCTTAGGGCATCAGCCACGGAATTCACATTCCCTGGTTTGTGCTCCAAAGTAACATCGAACTCGGCAAGAAACTCCTGCCAATGAGCTTACTTCGAGGACAACTTCTTCGGAGTCAAGAAGTAACTATTGGCAACATTGTCTGTGTACACCACGAACTTGGACCCAAGGACATAGTGTTTCCATGTGCATAGACAATGCACCACCGCCGTCATCTCCTTCTCATAGACCATGTATCTCCGCTCGGTCTCATTGAGCTTTCGGCTTTCAGATGCATCAATGCGAACTTCGAAAGGTTTGGTGTAATCTGGCAACACCAAGACAGGCTCACTTACCATGGCGAGTTTGATCTCATCAAAAGCTTTCTGGCACTCCGATCCCCAATCCCACGCCTTGTCCTTTTTCAGCAAGTCGGTCAATGGTGCGGCAATTTTGGAGTAGCTTTTGACAAACCTCCGATAGTAATTCGCGAACCCCAGGAAAGATCTAAGCCCGGTTACCTTAGTTGGCGCCTCCCATTCTTCAATGGCTCGAACCTTCTCTTTGTCCATTCGGATCATGCCTCCTCCAACAATGTGGCCAAGAAAATGAACCTCTTGCTGGGCAAATGAGCACTTCTCATTCTTGACATACAGCTCATTTTCCCGCAAGACTTTGAACACCTCCCGCAAGTGTTCGACATGCTCCTCCAATTTCTTGCTGTAGATGACGATGTCATCGAGGTAGACTACAATAAACTTGTCCAAGAACGGTTGTAGCACCTTGTTCATCAGGGTACAGAAAGTAGCTGGAGCATTTGTGAGGCCGAAAGACATCGCAAGATACTCGAATGAACCATACCTCGTCACGCAAGCTGTCTTCGGCTCATCACACTCTACTATTCTGACTTGGTAGTAGCCCGATCGCAAGTCCAACTTGGTGAACCACGTTGCACCACCAAGCTGGTCGAACAAGTCCGCAATGAGAGGAATCAGATACTTGTTCTTCACTGTGAGCTTATTCAAAGCCCTGTAGTTGATGCACATCCGTAGGAACCCATCGTGCTTCTTCTGGAACAGCACTGGTGCACCGTAGGGTGCCTTATTTGGGCAGATGTAATCGGCATCTAGGAGATCATTCAACTGTCTGTGCATCTCCATTAACTCAGGCGGGGCTAGCCGGTAAGGGGCTCGAGCGGGGGGCTCTGCACCTGGCGCAAGCCCAATCTTGTGATCAACATCCCTCTTTGGAGGTAACTTCTTTGGCAACTCAGCAGGCATCATATCTTCAAATTCTTCCAAGACTCGTCCCACCTCACCAGGGACTCCCTCGGTTGCGACAGGCTCATCTCACACCAAGGCCGCCAGGAAGGTCAGCTCATCCTTGCGCACCGCCTTTGAACACTGGATTGCGGATAGAACTTTTGCACCTACTCCTGACCCTCGGCTCACTGGAACAATGCATTGATGCTTCGAATCTAGAATACACAGACAATCCGCAAAAGAAACAGGGAAAGCGCTGATCCAGTCTAGAAAACTTAACCCAAGCACAAAATCAAAGTCATCGAGTGGGATTACCTTGACAGCTTCCTTACCGGTCCAACCTCTAATGTCAAGTTGAACTCCCTTTGCGACTCCCGCAATCGATACTTCCTTGGCATTCACTGTCTTGATGGATCCACTGGACTTCTCGACAGTAAGGCCAAGTTTCTTGGCAGTTTGCTTGGTCATGAATAGTTTAGAGGCACCGATGTCAACTAGTGCACTCAACTTCTGGCCAGCAATAGTGATGTCGACGAACATCAACCCCTTCTTCTTTCGACCCTTCTTGACCTCCATTGTACTAATGATGGAGCCAAGCTTCAGAGCCTCGCTAGTCTTGCCATCAGCTGTCTCCTTGACGGCAGCGATTTTGCTCTTTTGGGGACAATCCCTGGCAATATGCCCTTCTTTATGGCAATGGAAGCACTTGCCATGCTACTTGTCCCTCGAATCTGCATGTTTCCTATTCGAAGGCTTATTCCCGCCACTCAAATCTTTGTCGGATCGACTTGACTTCTCTTTGTCTCTACCATGACCTTTGTGCTTCGGTTTTGGTTTGGAGGAGTCAGGTTTCTTACGCCCAATCTCAATGATGGACTCGGCAGCAGTCAAGGCAGCAGAGAGCTTGGTCACTCCCCGTTGCTGCAACTCCATCTTCGCCCATGGTTACAACCCATCCATGAAGGTGAAAAATCCATCCTCTTCACTCAAGCTCGGGACCTGCAAACTCAACTCCATGAACTTTTGGACATGGTCCCTCAAAGACTTGGCATCTTCTTGCCTGAGTCGCCTCAGCTTTGACCGTGCCTCATCTTCAGCATACGAAGGATAAAACCGTTCCTTGAACTCTTCTTGGAACTCCTTCCAAGTCTCGATGGCAGTGTTCCCACGCTTCACATATTCGCACCTACGTCGCCAGCACGTTTGTGCAAGATCAATTAAGTAAATACTTGCAAAGCTTACCTTCTTAGCATCTTCCACGATGCCCACGGCTTTGAAGTATTGCTCTATTCCCCAAAGAAAATTCTCCACTTCCTGGGCGGACCTCATCCCCTTGAACTTTTCTGGTTTGGGGATACCTCCTAAGGTTCTAGGTGTTGCAACAGTCACATTGTTCGTAATCGCAGCTTTCAGCAAAAGCAACTCGGTCTTGACCAGCTCCACTTCCTTCTCCAGTTCATCTTTCTCAGACTTGGAACTCTTTTCCTTGAGCTCCTCAACCTCATCCCTTAGAGCAACCACCATGGCCTCTAAGGCATCGCCACGCTTAGACATCTTCACATCCATCCCATTAAGAGCCTCATGAACATTATCCTGTATTCCCTCCAAGGACTCGAGCCTTTCGAAATCCAACGAACTCAGCTTCTCAACGTCCAACGGTTCCAACGTCGCCTTGGCCTCCGCCATGGATTTTTCAAGCTTGGTAATCCTTACCTGGATCGACGTGATCATGTCCTTCGATGAACCCCTCTTGGATTTGTCAGTTGTGGCCTCTGCACCCTTCTTCACTGCAGTGTTCTCTCCATCACGTGCCATCTCGAATCAGCAACTTCTCAGCAAAATCTCGCTCTGATACCACTTGACACAGGGCTAGTCTTCTGCTAGACAACCGCGCGGCCTTAGCTGCTTTCTCGGTTGAAAACTGGGCTAAGTCACCTGAAAAACTCCTAAGTAGGAATACTTAGAAACCGCTGTGAAATAAAAGAAATGTGATGACAAAAGAACAAGAGAAAGTGAGTGAATACTGAGTTATATTACTCTGGGTAAAAGCTTATAAACTGAAGTAAGTGATGAATGATTGAATGATGAAATGACATGGGTTGAGCCTCCTTTTATAGTGAGAGCTCAGTACAATCAACGGTCAAGATTACAATGGATCAATGGTACATATGAGAGCTTATCCTATCTACAACATTTGAATTTCAAATAAGAGATAAAGTGAGAATTATCTTTACAAATAAGCACAAAAATGATAAGTAAGATGCCTTATCGAATTTCACCATGGTAAATACTCTGCTTACTAATTTCACCATGGTAAAAGGCCAGCTTTCTTGGGCTATTTGGCAAGCCCAAAATACTGTAGAGATAAGCTTGGGCTATCATGGTTGCACTTGGCTCAGTCGCGGGCTTGCGGTCCGTGACAAAAATGTAACTCACTGGTCACTGCACAGGGCTGACTGGTCAGAGAGTTTCAGAAACCAAGGCACAAATGGCTCTGAAAGTGGGTGCAAATGCAATAAAAAATCCCAACGTATGGCCTCTATTCAACCTGCAGACGACCCTTGCCTTGAACTTCAACTTCAAGCCTTCTGCAAGTCCTATGCGTAAGACTCTTCGCATTTGTCGCTCTTCTCTGGTGAACGAGCAACAGGCTTCCTTCACTGAGCAGGAAAAGCAGCTTATCAACGCACTCATCGGGATCCAAGGACGAGGCAGATCAGCTACACCTCGCCAACTCAATGTACAAAAACAATTTGCTTTACTATCTCTGCATTAGTTCCAATTTTACGAGTAATGACTTTGGCTTCCATCTTCAAAGGATGTGGAGCGAGCTGTTCAGGTTCTGGAGGGCCAAGACGGCGTCGGAGATCCGGTTAGTTTTCTTTAATTTCTTCTTCTTCTTCTTCTTCTTCTTCTTCTTCTTCTTCTTCTTCTTCTTCTTCTTCTTCTTCTTCTTCTTCTTCTTCTTCTTCAGTCTTGTAATTTTGTATCGGGCTGAATTTAATTTTAAAAGGGAATATTCACACAAAAATTTATGGGTTTCTAAGTGAGAATTGAAATGGACTCTTGTTAGTGAAGTATCTGCTAACACAGGGTTTCGGGTTTTATAATTTTAGTAATGAAAAATGGTAATATTGTCGTGTGATTCTGAATACCTACTTGCCTGTAGACGAGCTCTGATCTAATTGAAGGTCGGTGGCAGTTGATGTTTACGGCTAGACCTGGCACAGCATCCCCAATTCAGGTAATTAGTCCCCACTTCTCTGATTTATGAACTCTCCCAAAACTCCTCAACTTTATATTAATTAATTATCCAACCTATAGTTTATTCACTTGATATTAAGCGTTCAACCCAGAGATTTAAATTGCGGTTGCCGCGTTACGTTTATCGCAATCGCGGTCGTGAATTTTTCAAAGAACATAAGCCATTGCGGACATAACGGCTGCAATAATCTGATTTAGGATGGTGCCAAAACCGTTATATAACGGCCGCTATTGCTATTGCTATTGCGAACCGCTATTTAAATCTCTGATTCAACCTATAACTTTACACCACTGTAACAAACTTGTAGGCGAAGACATAGAAGCATACTATGTGTCTATTTATGTTTACAAATAAGTTTGTTTTTGTTTTATACTAATGAAGTTAGAATCCTTGTCAACTTACAAATTCTTTAGTGTGAAAAGGCTTCAATAGAGGTACAGCATTCTTTTATTCTTCCCAAGGAAGAAATAACCTTAAAAAACGAAGCTTAAAACAATCACCTCAAGGTAATCAATGTTCTGTAATTGATGATACTATGATGGAAATTGGGTTAGTCTATCTTCCATTGGTATTTCTTCTTCTCTTTTCAGTGATGTGCGTTTTATTGCCTGTAGAGAACATTTGTTGGGGTTGACCTTTTTGAAATCTCCCGTTCTGGAAATCTCCGCATCTCAAGAGGAAATAAGGTGAAACATTTACTTTCTTTCATATGTTCTATTTTTATGCGAGTGTTATGGATAAAAGTTTTTTGGAAGGAAGTCCTACAATGTCTCTGTAGTGCAGAGAACTACATTTGTGCTTCAAAAGAAGACTGATCCTAGGCAAACATTGCTAGCAGCTATTTCCACGGGAACTGAAGTTAGAGAGGTAAAATAACAATTTTAGGATTTTCCAATAATATTGGAAAGAGCACATGCTAGTGTGTATCTGGGGTAGCCTCTCAGTGCTAACTGTTGCATCTCGCAACCTTTTCAGGCAATTGATGAGTTTCTCTCCTTAAGCAAGAGTGTGGCTAAAGATGAACCAGTTCTCTTAGAGGGTGAATGGCAAATGATATGGAGCTCACAGGTGCATTTGTAATGCCTCAAGCATCTAAGCTCATAATGAGTAGTGTTCTTTTTCTTTCCCTTTTGCCATATGTTTACGCCTACCATAACATGCCTCATTCTTCTAAAACCGAATAAAGGTAGTCATGTTCTTTCTTTGGATACTTGCTTCTTATTTCTGGCTTTGCTCACCTTAGCCCTGACTATCTTGTTGCAGGTAGAAACAGATAGTTGACTAGAAAATGCTGGCAATGGTCTTATGGGAAGTCAGGTAAGTGACATATAAATGTTGCTAACTTTGGCTTTGCAATGAAGCCATGGTTGCTTGTAGTTCTCTCTTTTCTAGAATTTTTTTCATTACAGTAATCCAGTTCCTTGCTGTTATTTCAACTGCTATAGATTGTCAAGAATGGACAAATGAAGTTTCTAGTCAACATCTTACCTGGGATCAGTTTCTCTATGATCGGCAATTTTGTGTAAGTCTCTCTTTTTGCTTTAGTGTTGAAAGGATAATTTATTTTTCTTTTGCTGAAAGTTGAAAGGATAAAAGTTTGTTATGCCTCAATAAATCCAATTCACATAAATGAGTCCAACATACCTAGAAAAGGCATTGGGATCCACTTTCAAGGCCTCACCACAAATAAGGATCATCTAACCCAGAGAGGGTTCGCCCAAGCCACGAACTCGCATGACCAGAGCCTCCAAATCCCAAGGAGATCTCCAGGATGTGAAGCTCCAACCAAGTCCTATCACTTCCCTACACTTCAGCAACTCCTCCCCAGGACTGAGCCAAGTCATGGCTAGTAACACCGGGTCAACTCCAACAGCTCCTTAAACTAACTACTTGCCACTCTTCCTCTCAAAGTACAGAGTATCTCAGCTTTACTACATGCAGATGCTTGTGGGGAAGGTGTTATTAGAAGTTAATTTCATGTGGTTTTGTTCTCATCTGTGTACCAAAAATGAAGAACAAGTGAATAGATACTTGTACTGTTAAACTTCTAATGCAGTTCGTAAGTCCATTTGTGCTGTTTATATTGCATCCCAACACTGTATTCCAATGTCACAGGCCTTTTAGTTTTCTGAAAGTTTAAAGTTATGGTTTTGTTTTATAATTCTTTTGATTCGGTGATAGATGCGCTAACTTTGAAGCTAATCCTACCCTTCCATTTCCAAACTTCATTACAAATTGTCAACGCGGTTCAGATTTAATAAATCTATATCTGCGGAACTAAATTTACTGAATAATTCACTATCTAGCAACCAGTAAAAGGCTTATTTTATACCAATCACACTTATTATTATTGGCATACTCTTGTACTTGAACAATCTAAATTTTCTACCCTCAAAATGTTTCTCATCAAACACTTGGTACAACAAATGAATGTCAACGATTAAAGTTTAAATGAACACTTTGAATCATTTCTCTTAACAAATAAATATTAAACTTATTTTTTTTCAAATGTCCCTAAATTATATTGCAAACTGATGTGTCTTCAAAAAATTCAAGCCCAAACTATATATTTTTTTATGTTTAAAGTTTTTTTGTCAAAAACAAGTGTCTAATGTGTCATTTCGTCTCATTTTTAGGATTGTCGGTTAATTTTTTTCTCAATAAATGTGTGACACATAACATTCATTCATCTTTTTCCTTTTCCCCTTCAATTTATTAAAAAAACAAACAAAAAACTAAGGAAAACTTTTGAAAATTAGTTCTTTTGTGAGAAATCAAACAATCATAAGTCTCAAACACTTTACTTTTTAAAATTCATCTATTTTTGATGCATCAATTCCAATCTATGTCTCTTCTTTTTCATTTTCTAACGAAATTAAAAATGTTAAGTCCAAAAAATTGTACAAAAACATCTTGATTGCGAAAATTTATCTATGAGAAAATAAAATCAAGACCACAACTCTAAAAACTAGTCACAAAACACTTCAATCCCGCTTGTAATGACGAGTTGAGTAAAAAGTTGTAGAACTTAAAAAAACTCATTAATGGTTGATAACGATTTTTTTACAGACTTGAAAACTAAAACATAATGAAACATTACGTACTTTGACAAAAAAAAAAGCCTTAGGGACCTAAAACAAAAAATAAATATAATTTAAACATTTATTTTCAAATAAACCTTTAAAAAACATGGTTACAAGTACAACATAGTTAGAGATGCATACCGCACACCATAACCAAAAGGTAAGATGAAAAAAGAGAGAGAAAAGAAACGAAGTTCAAAGGCCACTCGATCCAATCAACTTGGTTAACCCAAAGGTTATAGCCATAGCCAGCCACCCTCCAACCAACACTCTAACCGCAGACTTCACCGTTGGTGCCTTCCCTAACACACCTCACCTTATATTCCCTTATAAAAGACGCAGCTAGCAAGGGCACCATTGCTCCCACAGAAAATGAAAGCGCTGAGGCTGCTGCTGCTTGTAAAGGATTCGGTAGGCTCTCCTTTTCACCTTCTGCTTCTCTAACCTCACCTCTTCGGTTGTCTCTTTTAATCTGAGCCATCTCGATATCTAACTGAGAGTACACGGAAAAGAACTCGCCTATGGCCATGCTGCATGCCCCAGCGACCAGACCTGCAAAACCAGTGAGTATCATGGCCTTAATGTCTTGTTTTACTGCGCCAACGCCCATCATCAGTGATGCAGTGGAGACAAGTCCATCGTTGGCGCCTAGCACCGCAGCACGTAGCCATGGAGATCGTTTCGAGTAATTGAAATCATCGTCTGCTTCAGGCTCCATGTTTGTTTGTCTTTCAACATCATTCACTGCTGGGATACTCAACTTCTGGTTGTTGAAAGATGAGGCTCCGTTGTTGTGGGTTTCCATGAGAAAAGACAAGTGTGGAGGACACACGCCTCCCTGTGGGGCTATTTATATAGGGAGACGCTCACTGTGTAGGAGGCAAATGTGGGGGATAAAGCACCGATGATGTGTACGAGACGATGGGTTAAATCTTTAATAATCGAATTTCATGTCCACATTTTGTAGCACATCCTACTGAGAATGGTGTATAATTTACAGAGTTGAAATTACTTTGGTTGGTGGAGATAATTATCATATACATGTAACTATATAGTAGAACTCAACATTATTTTATTGTTAGAATTTAACATTACTTATGAGAAGAGTCATTTAAAAATGTACTATAAATTATATATTTTTTTCTGGTTTAGAAATGTACAATAAATTATGTATATTTTTTCTGGTTTAATCACTTTTTCCAAAGAGCAAGGACTTAATTGCAATGGTTATTAGAAGAGTCATTTAAAAATGTACAATAAATTAAAATTTTAGAGATAAAAAGTAATTTTATTAGTGTACATTTTGAGAGGGACAATGACTTAATTTTATTAGAAGAGTCTTTCTAATAACTGCAAGGCTTAATTTCATTAATTTTAACTTAAAGGGTCGTAAAAGATAATAAACCAAAAAGAAGTTAGGAGAGACAAGGACTTAATCGCGATAGTTTTACTATAGTGGTCTAAAAATAATTAAACTATTTAAAGTTGGGGAGGGGGCAGGGTGGGTCGTCCATGATTGCATAGGTAGTGTAGCTACACTATTCAACTGCTGCCCACCCCATTACTACTGTCTCCATGCAGGTATTGGGAAATCTTTAAAGAAACCCTAATCAAGCTGATTTATGACGAAACAAATCAAGGAAACTTTTGCTTCTCTGTGAACCACTTCTAAAATGGGCTCAGATTCGACCCTTCAAATATTGTATGGCAGAGAGTTGTCTGTATTGGCTAAAATCGGTAGTGATCGGTTCTCCACTTTGCTTCCAAAGTTTAAGTTTGAAATAAATTATAAGCTTCGATTTTTTTTTTTAAAAAGGCAAAGGAAGCAGCAGGGAAAACATAAAAGGTTGTAATTAAGAGCCAAAGCTTCATATAGAACATCAACGGAAAGCATTGGAGTACGAAAAAGTTGAAAATTTTGCAGTCTATATCTGCATGAAATCTACCGAACAAGACAAGCGAAAGCAATGCGTTTCAAATCTCTCGGTTTTCTTGGGTTATATGACCATCATTTCATGTGTCCTTTTCTTCTTAGGGTAGGTATTTTGCCCTTAAATGTATTACTATTATTATTTTTGCATTCCATTGAAAGATATTTAGCATTTTGAGCCAAAAAGCCGATATTTTTGTTGTATATTGGATATATCTAGAACTTACAATGATATACATTTCTCTATAATATTTGAGAAACCAAGTGGCCATTTTGTTGTGTCTATCGATGGTAAAATAACCGATGCTCACTCAATTATGTATTCTGTTACAAACGAGTTATTTTTTTTAAAAAGTTATAATTTAGTCTACTTAATTAAAAATTTACTACAAATAGGTCATTGGGTCATTAAAATTGAAACATAGTCGGGTATAATAATAATTTTATCCAAAAGCACATGGATCCTATTAATTTGGTCTTAATTGTAAATAATTCAATAAATTTAATCATTCATATTAAAAAAAATTGCCATAGGACGCTCCTAACACACCCTCTGACCACTTATCACACTCTCTGCTATTGTTTGTCAACTCGATAACTGACATATGAGATAGTTCGACAGACAACCACTTCACTACTGAACAACTGACAGACTAATAGAAAAAATTCATCATGACCCAAATGTCACCTGCTAGTAGAAACTATTGCTTCACTAATGAAATTTTAAATACAGAGGCTTAAATTTATCGAATTATTTCTAATCGAGACCAAAACAGTAGAATATATAAGTTTCGAGGACTAAAATTGTTATTATACCAAGTTATATTAGACGCTCGTTGCAATTTTAACAGAAGAGTGAAATGTTTATAGCAAAATTTTAATTAACTAAATTATAACTTTTTGAAAAAAATGACCAGTTTTTTAATTAAACACATAATTAAATGATCATATTATAATTAAATGATGTATAATGTTTTTTTACCATTTTGTCAAAACCTGGCTGAGAGATTAAACAGTTTCAAAGGCGTCAGGACAAATGCAAATTCATATGAACTCATGCTAGTACTATCAAACAAATTATATAAATTCATGTAGACTATCATCAGACCTCAACAATATTTTAAAATATAACCAAAGCACTGATTACACTACAAAGCACAGAATAATAATATTAGTGAAACCCAAAGGATATTTCCTTAAGGGTCCAATAACCCACTGATGAATGGATTGCAGAATGGGAGAGCACTTTGTTGTGGTGGGGAAAGGAGTTGGAATGAGATAATATTAAGTAAACGAGAAGAGTGTGCTATCCACGCGACTACCACCAGCTGGCATTTACTTTGGTTTTCTTCCATGAAGCATGCACAAGCCTACCATTCCCATGGAGGAAATGCATATCAAATACACTAAAGATTTCAGATACAATCAAAACTAAACCAGGATGGGCTCGGCTCGGTTGTTTGAATACAATGTCTCGATAAGAATTAATGTTTTAGTCTTACCAGTGACTGCATTTGGTTCATTACAAATGAAATACTTTGGGAGCTAAGTATCTCCTTATGGAGTTGATCATTGAGACATTTCATAACAAATTGTCTTTCTGGAAAAGAAATATTTTTTCATTTGCAGCGCGTGTAGCAGAAGATGAGGAATTATGGTGAAAAAGAAAACTTAAATTATATATAGAGGCAAGAGCGGTTCTAAGATTTAAGGGGCCCTGTGCAATTTATTAAAATGCGGCCTCTAATCTATAATATGAAAAAATAAAAGTTTTTTTTTCAAATAAAATTGCCTTAATCCAAAAAATATTAGATTACTCTCTTGACCTACATAAAAATGACTTACAAACATCTTAAAGTCTAACATTTTCACTTAAAAAGTAATGTTCTTACATATTTTGAAGCAAAATCATATACAACGCTTTCGATATCAAATTCTTCCCAAAGATCAGTCCCGATAGCCATTAAAGCAAGTCCATTTAGTCTTTCTTATGACATAGTTGCCTGTAAGTATGACTTTAATTTTGAAAAGCTTCGTTCTGCAGAAGAAACAATGACAAGAATAGTCAATAAAACTCTATATGTAATAATCGCATTTGATAAGCAATTAAAACATTTTTAAAAACATTAATAAATTCATTGCTCCTATTTTTTTCTTGGGTAGAAGCTCTCTGAGTAATTTCAGCTCAACAAATAACTCATTTCTATCAATATGAGATAACTCATCTTTCCTAAGAGCATTTTCAAAATGATTACAATGAGTTTTGAGATTAACGCCATCGAATAAATATAATTTATCATAATGAAACAAGAATCCAAAAATATTTTCATATAATTGATATCGTTCAAACCTTTTATCTAAAAAAATAATGACTTGATCGACAATATACAAAAAGTATTGAATTCTAAATGACTCCTTGGAAGACATTAATATTTCCTCACCATCAATTTGATCAAATTGTCTTTTCTACGTACTATGCTCTTTTGAGAAAACACAGGTCAATCCCAATTTCATAGCTATTTTCTAGTCGTGTCCATGGCGTTGAAAATTCCTTATCTCTATAACTTTTGAAAAAGGAAATAAACACATTTATCTCATCTATAGCAACATCAATCATCATGTCTTTTGACTATAAATCTTTGCTAACTAAGTTCATAACAAACAAATTTCATACCAAATGAGTGTAGATAACAAAAATTCGAAACTACTAAGCTCGTTTATTGCCAAGAATTTAGCTACATTTTGTATTTTAAGATCATTATCTATACGAGCTACTTGAAGTAAGACTTTTCATATTTCAACAATTTGAAATCTTATTATCTTAACACTTCAACACGACATTCCCATCATGTGACCGAAAATGGTTTAAGAGCTAAGCCTTTTAGATTTTCTTTTAATGTATGCCACGTCTTTGTAGAATTAACAAATAAAGTATAAATGTGTTGGACTATTTTTAAAAAAATCACTTTTATTGAAGTGTTTGTAAGGTCACACAAAACTAAGTTAAGAATATAACAACCATATGGAGTATAAAAAAACTCTAGGGTTCAAGTCTAAAAATCTTTTTTTTGCACGCTTTGATTTCCCTTTCATGTTCGGCCTGTTATCATACCCTTGCCACCATATAATACTGACACACATCTTACACCTCTTATTAATTTTTTAAAATACCTAATGTTGTTAAAATAAGATTTACTGGTAAACTTTTTTAAAAAACATTATATATAACAATTTATTTTGAGCCCTCTTTTTTTGGGGGCCCTGCGCGGTCGCACATGCCCAGAACCACCCCTGTATAGAGGGACAATTTCATAATATTTTAAACAAAAATGAAATTTTTGTAATTATATCTACTCCAGTCAGGTTAGAGGATTTTAACCCTAAATCCAAACCCAACTCTAAAGTTTATAAATCCGATCCAAACATAAATTTTAAAATAAAACTCACCCTATTGAATAGGGTCACAACTTATTAGGTCAGGATTAAATTGTCATCTCTATTCACCCACCTCCAAGTATCGACCCAAACCTTCAACCAAGCGTCGATACTCTAGCAAAAGTGTCTATACCTCAAAAAACTTTGACGTTTTAAATCCAAGGAAATTGGCTCATGTGTCTATACCTTATATGGAGTATCAATGCCATATAATATATATGTGTCAATACCCTACTTAAAGTATCTATACTTAGGACTAGATTTCACAATCTGGCCCCTCAAACTTTCTCTGCTCTTTAATGTGGTCCTTCATTCTTAAAATCAATGAAATTAAACTTTGGTACTCTATAAATTTCCATATAATCTCGATATTAACATTGATTTAAGACTTATAACTCCTCATCTAAAAGTTAATACTATCTACACTTACTGATCCATAATATCCTTTGATGACCAAAAGGTAGGGTGTTACAAAAAAAGAAAAAAAATGAAGGAAAACACAAGAATTATGGCAAAGCATGAGTGGCAGTCCTTTGGTCAAAGGTCAACGACACCACCCTCCTAGACAACCAAGGAGAAAAAATCTAGAAAAATAGAGAGGAAAAACCTAGGCGAATAGAGTTAAGTTCCTTGAAATTCTAGTAAGAATTATGGCAAAGCATGAGTTGCACTCCTTGGCCAAAGGTCGAAGACACCACCCTCTTAAACAACTAAGGAGAAAAACCTAGAAAAAGAGAGAGAAAACACCTAGGCGAATAAAGTTAAGTGGCCTAAAGTTCTAGTATGAATTGGTTTCTGATAAACCTATATTTGATTTTGATATAACAAGGACTATTTTGTAAAATAAAATAACTTTTTAGAGAGACACAAATTGACAAGGATTCGAACTTAAAATAATTTCTAAGTCAAAACAATCCCAAACTTTTTCTAAGTGTTTTAAAGTAATTTCTAATTTCAGCAATCTGGAAGGACTTTTCTAATTTTAAAGTTGCCAGCCTTTAATTAAGTATATTTCAAGCTTACATGTCAAAATCAGCTCAATAGACCCTTCAAAATCACACAATTGAGCCCACATCAATCAAGGACCAAAATGAAAGAAAACATAACTTCACTAAAGCCATTAACTAACTTAATTGCCTAGGGTATCGGTACACACACTTGAGTATCGGTACGCCCTTTCCATTTCAAATTCTAAAAATTCCAGTAGCCAACTATTGTACCGGTATGACCCTGCGTACCGATACCCCTTACCAAAACCAAAGGCTCGTATCGATCCTCAAACCCGTGTACCGAAACCCCATGCCAAACTCAGCCTTTCCGTACCGATACACAAACCTGAGTATCGGTACGCTACTCTTACCAAGCATTTCCGTATCGATACTCCTAACCCGCGTACCGAAACCGCAAGCTTGAAATGGCTTCCCGTACCGATACGTAAACACGTGTATCGGTACGCCTGGACCTGAATGGTCACAAATGACTGGTTTAACATGCTTATTTCAAAACTAAACCATTTCATCATGCCACAAACTCTCATACAACACTACCTAGATGCAACAACAACCTAAACATCATAAGTTCAGCAACCAATTAGAATTCCAACAACCCATGATATTCTAAAGGCAAACTTCCTAAAATCACTTTGCCAAACACCCTAAAATACACAAATAGGCTAATCTCAACATATGCATCATAACAACACAACCTACATAGCATAATAAACTTGCTTAAACCATCAGAACAAGGCAATCATCAAGGAAGCTCTAGATGCATACCTAAGCAACCATTCATCCACAACTACAAGCAAGTAATAACATCAAGCTTAGCAACATCAAACCATCTTCAAAACCCAGCATAGAAACATACTTAAAATCCATAAGAAATCAAGATTACAACTCCCAAAAACCATGGCGAACACATTGCCTTATTAACCGAAAACGTAAACTGAGTTCATATTCAAAAGTAGTTTATCTTTTGGATCATTGCAAACCTTGCCTTTGCTGCTCTGCATCATTAGGAAAAAGAGAGCGTAAGCACACATGCTTGAGAGGATGCTCATAAAACAATGATGCATTAAAACCCATTTAAAACCACATGCTTGATTTTTCCAAAACATGCTTACAACCAAAGCATCTTTCCATGATTCCAACCGAATCAAAACACAATAACCTTTATATAACATCATATACAATCCATGCTTAAATCCCAAAGCATTTTAAACAAACCATGCTTAAATCCCCAAGCATTACAAACAAGGTTCAACACATGAACTTTCTCATATATTGGCATTTATAGTGACTCGGATAGACTACCTCTATCCTATTCACATATCAGATAAACGAATATCTCATACCATGCCTAGTTAAACCGCATGATATCCCAAACCTTGCCTAGTTAAACCGCAAGATTTGATACCCTCGCCTATTTGAACCGCAAGATCTCACCCTTTCCTAGTTAAACCGCAAGTGTACCGACCTTGCCTTGTTAATCCGCAAGATCATTGTTGCGCATAATAAGTGCTACACAATTGTGTAAGTATACACGTTGCAAGTTATAGTATAAAAGATATCATCTCCACAAGGATTGGTGCCACTTCAAGAATTTAGTCTCTTGCACTGTAAAAAGTAAAAACACAAATAAAGGATTATAGGAGTTTAACTAATAACTAAACTAGAAGGAAATAAAGTAAAAGAATAAATGAGAACAAATGAGAGAGATAGGCTAGGTTATCATGAGTTGAGGTGTGATAGCCGATTAGATCGTCTTGGTAAAAGAGTGCACGGGCAACTCAGTTGCCGCGGCAACTTGCACAATGGGGTTGCCTTGGCAACTAATCGATGGTTGCCTGGGCAACTAGTTGGGCAACTACTTGGGTGTCTGGGCAGCAACCTTCAAGGTTCGGTAGAGCGTTCTTCAATGGTTTCTTCTTATCCCTAAGTTGAAACTGTAGCTACTTGTGCATGCCTTGATAATACATCCCTGCGTGAATCAAGGGTGAACAACAACCAATCTTGCACTCCTCTTAGCCGTTGAAATCCTTAACTTATTCCTAAGCCGGATTAATCTTCACCATCAATAGATTGAATAAAGATCATATTCATTCGTTTCTTGAATCTAACTCTCCCGATATTAGATAAATAGATGAAGTTACGAGATCCTCTCCCAATTCACTCGCAAACAAGAATAAGAACCAAGAATGAATAAACCTTGAATAGAAAAGTGCAAACTCTTATTACCTAAACAAAATCCAATAGTTTCTCATAACCACAAAACACAATAACCATAGCCAAATAGATTTAGTTCATGGCTAGGTTCCAAAGAAACACAATATAAATAATCCCTAGCATGAACCTAATTGAACAAGAAGGAAAAAGATGAAGAAGGAAGCTTGTCGAAATCTCCCTTGCCCTAGATGCTTGTCGAAAATTCTCTCATCTTCCTCTCTTGAGTTGTCAAAATTCCCCTCTAATTTATAGGGCTAGGTCAAAGTCCTTCTTTGAGGAGGAAGTTAAGTTGGAATTAAATTATCTTTAAAGAATATAATTCTTTATTATAATTATATTCCTACTAGAACTTCTCATATCTTCTTGGAATTTAATTCTTCTTTAATCTCTTCATGGAAATCAAATTCCTTTGGGATTTGACTTTGCTCTACGTCATCTTGGGCTTGTCTAGTCATCAATTTCAACTACCATATCACCTTATTCTCTGTCGACAATTGCCCTGGAAACTGGCTCGACGTTTCCTTCATGCATTGCCCTGGCAACTAGCTCGGCATCTCCTTCATGTATTGCCCTGGCAACTAGCTCTAGCCTTGCTTTGGCAAATGATCCTGCACATACACACAAAACACACCAAAGCAGCATCTTTTCCCACAAAAGCTAGCAAGTTATGTAATCAAGCTCAACGATGGAAGGAAACATGGATTAATGCATGAATGGCTAATTATGCAACTAATATGAGCCTAAGTCTAACAATAATATGAGTAAAAAGGGTAAGAAAAATAGTACTTTTGAACACTTATCACACCCCAAAACTCGAACTATTGCTTGTCCTCAAGCAATGCAAACTAATAATTACCTGCCAAGACTTCAATTTTCACAAAGTTAGCTTTGAACTTGATTTCAATTCTCAGAACCGAGGCACAAAGTATGACTGGCTTTTCATTTTTCGGAAAACTTAGGAGTTACTCGAAATCAAACTATAATGATTGTGAGTGTGTGCGGAGTTGTGTGGAAGTTGATTTTTCGGATTCTATGCAAACAAGAGGTTTTCAAATTACTTCATTGGGTTCTTTTTAACATGTTTTAACTAGAGCTAGTTTTGGGCACCTCTAGTGTTTTGTTTTTAGTTTTATTCGACTAGAGCCGGTTTCGGGCACCTCTAGCGAATTTTTTTTAGTACATACTAGAGCCAGTTTCGGGCACCTCTAGTGATAATTTTTTTAGCACATGCTAGAGCCAATTTCGGGCACCTCTAGCATTCATCCAATTTTTATTCTAATCCCCCAATTTGTTAATTATCAACCTAAGTTCACTAGAATTCCTTAAATCAATCAAACCACAACAGTGTTTCATCAAATTGGTTATCCTAGAATAAAAATTCTATCAATTAAGTGCATTGGCAAAGTCATCATCGGATATTCATCAAATCTAAGCAATTCTTGTTCCAATTAAAGGCATGGCAAGCAATTTATGTATCCTAAATGTAATACTTAAGATGAATGTAACTAAACATGGTAACTACTAATAACAATCCCCCCAAACTCGAGTGAGGCATTGTCCTCAATGCATGCACTAAAGAGAAATAAAAATAACAAAAAATAAAATGCATACGAGGACTTACTCCGAGAGTTCATCATCGTAGATGATTAGTTTCCTTTTGGTCGGTGTCTTGATTCTCTTGCTTGAACGCGATGGTTGTTTCCTTGTTGCCGGTGGTGGAATCGATCCTCGTACGGTGTTGTCCTCATTGTCCTCTTCATCAGTGTCATTGGCTTTTCGCTTGGAGGATTCAATTGATACGGTCTTTTTTGGTGCAATGGAGGACTCGTCCGAATCTGAAAAATCAGAAAATGATTCCGTAGGAGTTGATTCGGGCATAGGTGCTTTACCTTTGGCTTTTGCAGTGGTTGCCGGGATGTCTTTAGCTTTGGTTGCCGTGGCATCTTTAGGGTTGGTTGCCGTGGCATCAGCTTGTGCAGGCACGATGTAGGTTGCCGCGGCATCATCTGTTGTGGTTGTCGTGGCAAGTAGTCGGTAGTGAATTTCCTTAGCATAATGGTTGTGAGTCTTGTTGTGGAAAAGAAAACAAAGAAAACCTGGAAACTAAAGATAATGAAGAAAAATAAAATATCTCCTAAAAATAAAAATGAAAATAAAAAGAAAAAGAAAAAGAAAAAGAAAATATTGAAAGGAGAGCATGCTCATGCATCTCCTAAGGTGACCACTTCTTTGTTACGTTCCACATGGGCACCATTGTAGTGCTTCAATCTTTGTCCATTAACTTTGAATTCATGGTTGTCAGAGATGGACTTGATTATCACGGCACCATGGGAGAATGGTTTGACAACTTCGAATGATCCCGACCATCTTGATTTTAGCTTTCTCGGGAAAAGTTTTAGCCGAGAATTGAATAAGAGAACTAGTTGCCCTGGCATGAATTACCGCGGCAATAGTTTCTTGTCATGCCATTGCTTTGTTTTCTCCTTGTAGATTCGTGCATTGTTATAGGCGAGTACACGGAATTCTTCTATCTCGTTGAGGTCCAACAAACGCTTTTGTCCGGCACTTTCCCAATCCATATTCACGGTCTTAATTGCCAGTATGCCTTGTGTTTGATTTCCACCGGTAGATGGCATGTTTTGCCATAGACAAGTCGGAAGGGGGACATACCTAAGGGTGTTTTGAATGTAGTGCGATATGCCCAAAGTGCGTCATCTAGTCTTAATGACCAATCCTTCCTAGAGGGATTTACAACTTTCTCGAGTATACCCTTCAATTCCCGGTTGGAAATTTTTGCTTGCCCGTTGGTTTGTGGGTGATATGCCGTGGCGATCTTGTGTGATATGCCGAAGCGTTGCAACATCTTGGCAATTAGTCTGTTGTCAAAATGCTTGCCTTCGTCACTGATAATTGCTCTCGGCATCCCAAACCGTGTAAATATGTTTTTCTGCAAGAATCGTTGCACGGTCTTGGAATCGTTGTTGGGAACTGCAGCTGCCTCAACCCATTTAGACACGTAGTCGACGGCAAGTAGAATGTATAGGTTGCCGAATGAAGATGGGAAAGGTCCCATAAAATTGATCCCCCATACATCGAACAATTTCACCTCGATGATGTTCTAGAGCGGCATCTCATGTCGTCTAGAGATATTGCCCGTCCTCTGGCAACGATCACATTGCTTGTAAAAGTCTTGGGCATCTTTGTACAATATTGGCCAATACAAACCGGATTGCAAAACTTTGGCCGCGGTACGAGTTCCTCCATAGGGTGAAGAATGGCATTGCCGAAGTACATTCTGTTGCTCTTCTTCAGGGACATATCGGTGTATAACCTGATCTGCACATTGTTTAAACAAAAGAGGCTCGTCCCAAAAGTAATGCTTAGCATCATGGCAGAACCCCTTCTTCCCTTGATGAGTAATGCCATAAGGTAAAATACCACAAACAAGGAAATTAACTAAATCCGCGTACCAGGGTATTGCCGAGGCATGTGCTGCCATGGTGACTGCTCCTAAAATTGCCGAGGCGTGCACGTCAAAGGCTGCTGCGGCGTCGAGAGTTGCCGAGGCGTGTGTATCCATGGTTGCCGAGGCGTCGAGGGTTACCGAGGTATGCGCGTCCATGGTTGCCGAGGCAACTAAAATTTGTTCATCCGGGAATGCATCGCATATCTCTAGATCCGTGTCCTCCTCCCTGTTGCGTTCTAAACGTGATAAGTGATCGGCCACTTGATTTTCTGTTCCTTTCCTGTCCTTAATTTCAATATCAAATTCTTGTAAAAGTAATATCCAACGAATTAAACGAGGTTTGGCATCGTTTTTAGCAAATAGATATTTGATTGCCGAATGGTCCGTATGAAAAATTACCTTTGTACCAATCAAATAGGATCGGAACTTGTCAAATGCGAAAACTACAGCTAGTAACTCTTTCTCCATTTTTGTGTAATTCACTTGAGCACTATTAAGAGTTTTACTAGCGTAGTTTATCACATGGAAGGTCTTACCTTTGCGTTGGCCTAGGACTGCTCCTACCGCGAAATCACTTGCATCACACATGAGCTCAAAAGGTAGCGTCCAATCTGGTGGAACGACAATGGGTGCCGAGGCAAGCTTTTTCTTTAGGGTTTCGAATGCTTGGGTGCAAGAATCATCAAAATCGAAGACTTTATCCTGTTCAAGCAAATTGCACAAGGGTTTAGTGATTTTAGAAAAATTATGAATGAACCTCCTGTAAAAACCTGCATGTCCAAGAAAACTTCGAATTCCTTTAATCGAACTTGGTGGGGGTAATCTCTCGATCATGTCCACCTTGGCTTTGTCTACTTCAATTCCCTTGGATGAAATATTGTGGCCGAGAACTATTCTTTCATCTACCATAAAATGGCATTTCTCCCAATTGATGACTAAATCAGTTTCTTCACATCTTGCCAACACTCTCTCTAAATTGCTGAGACAACTGTCGAAGTCATTACAAAAAATAGAAAAATCATCCATGAAGATCTCAAGGAAGTCTTCGACCATGTCTGAAAAGAGTGCCATCATGCATCTTTGGAAGGTTGCCCGGGCGTTACACAATCCGAACGGCATCCTTTGGAAGGCATAAGTACCGTATGGGCATGTGAAGGTTGTCTTTTCTTGATCTTTTGGTGCTATGGCAATTTGATTGTAAACTGAATAACCATCAAGAAAACAATAAAAGGGTTTACCTGCAAGACGGTCAAGCATTTGATCAATAAAGGGTAATGGGAAGTGATCTTTCCTGGTGGCTTTGTTTAGCTTTCGATAATCCATACAAACCCTCCAACCGATCACAGTCCTAGTTGGAATGAGTTTATTGTTTTCATTACTTACCACTGTTATACCTCCCTTTTCGGTACATATTGTACCGAACTTACCCATGTACTATCAGAGATAGGGTATATAATGTCGGCGTCAAGCCACTTGATGATTTCTTTCATTACAACCCCTTTCATGGCATGATTCAGTCTCCTCTGGGCCTCAATTGAAGGTTTGTGATCATCTTTCAACAAAATCTTGTGCATGCACACTGCCGAGCTAATTCCTTTCAAGTCGGCAATTGTCCACCCTATTGCCTTTTTGTGTAGCTTCAACATCTTGATCAGCTTCTTTTCCTGCTCAGGCTGTAACTTAGAAGAAATAATTACAGGCAATGTATTATCGGTTCCTAAGTATTCATATTTTAGTTGCTCTGGCAATTGTTTCAACTCAAGAATCGGTGGTTGTTCAATAGAGGGTTTTTAGAGTTTACCTTCCTTACTTGAGTAATCCAGTGGTTCAAAGTATGTACCTGGTCGATTGACTAGCCAATTTACCTCTTCTTGTTATTCCTCATCGACCGGTTCTTCATACTCCTCAGGTTCCTCTTGATCGGCAATGTAGTTGCCGAGGCAACTAAATTTCTCGTCGAAGTTAAACTCTGTCGTGGCATGAAGAAGTTGGCATTCTTCTGGATCATCGGCATGCCTTAGTGTTTGGAACACATTTAGTTTAACTTGCTGGTCATTCACCCTCATTGTGAGTTCTCCCTTTTCAACATCGATCAAGGTTCTCCCTGTTGCTAGGAATGGTCTCCCGAGAATGCTGAGTGCATGCTCATCTGCTTCACAATCCAAAACAATAAAGTCAGTGGGAAAAATAAATTTATCAACTTTTACCAGTATGTCCTCGATTTTTCCCTCTGGATGCACATAAGATCTGCCGGCTAGATGTAGCATAACTGTTGTAGGTCTTGCCTTCCCGATTCCTAGTTTCTGGAAAACCGATTTAGGCATCAAGCTTATGCTAGCCCCAAGGTCGCATAATGCTTTCCCGACATAGTGATTTCCAATAGAACAGGGTATTGTGAAACTTCCGGGATCCTTCAACTTGGGTGGCATACGATTGTGGAACATTGCCATGCATCCCTCTGTTCGGGAAACTGTTTCAAACTCTCATAGCCTTGTTCTCTTGGACACAATGTCTTTAAGAAACTTGGCATAGTTTGGCATTTGTTCAATTGTTTCCACCAATGGCAAGTTGATGTGGACTTGCTTTAGGATATTAAGAAACTTCTTGAATTGATATTCTTGCTTTTGTCGCTTCAACCTTTGTGGGAATGGTGGTGGAAGTCGGATATCTTTGATCCTTTCATTGGTTTGGAACCTGATTGATGGTATTGTCGGGACAACTGAAGTTGCCGAGGCATTATCAATTGGGGTTGCCGAGGCATGCTTTTCACAAGTTGCTGAAACATCCTTATCGTCGGTTGTCGAGGCATGCTTATTGCCGGTTGCCGAGGCAATTCCTGGTTCAGCATCTGAGGCTTTGCCGCTAGGTTCGTCTTGATCTTTTTATGGAGTTTTGTTTGATGAGCGGGTTTAAGCCTCTCTAAGTTGTTGGCCACTTCTAGTGGTGATTGCCTTACATTGCTCATTGTCAGTTCCTCTTGCGACTTCAGTATCGCTAGGTAAACCTCATTGCGGTCTAATATTCAGATTTTGAGCAAACTGTCCGACTTGATTTTCCAATGATTTGATTGCCGCCTCTTGGTTTTGCAGTCTCATCTCGGTCCTGTTAATAAAAGTACCAGTTCTTTTTATGAAGTTACTATTCTCAGCCATATAAGATTCAGTTTTCATCATAAAAACATTTAGAGAATTTTCCAAAGAACTAGATGTTGTCGGTTGTTGCTGCAGCAACTGTTGCCGTGGCATATTCTGCTGGAATCCCGATGCTTGTGCATTCCAATTGTTCAGGTTTAGAGCATTGTTGGGATTACTCCATGAAAAATTCGGGTGCTTCTTCCAAGCTGGATTGTATGTATTGTACATCACATTGTTGTGCCGATTGTAATTCCCCACATAGAAGCTGGATTTCAGATTCTGCATACATTCAGAAGAATCATGGTTATCAACACATAACTCACAAAAAGAATCCATTACCTTGGCCTCATGTGTGTTGTTTAGTTTTTGCATGTTCTGGACCATCTTGGTTAAAGTGGCCAATTGTTCCGAAATTGAATCTGATGATCCTAGTTCATGTATTGTGGCTTGGCGTCTAACTCCTCCTCTTCTAGTAGAGGGGAATTGATAATCATTCTTGGCCAGCCTGTTTAGAATTTGCATTGCTTCCTCTGGCGACTTATTTAGAAGTATGCCATTTGCCGAGGCATCTAGCATCATCCTTGTTGGTGTATTCACGGTGTTGTAAAACATTGTTACTTGAGTCCACACCAGGAATCTGTGTAGGGGGCATTTGTGTAGAAGTTATCTATATCGCTCCCAAGCCTCGTACATGGATTCATCATCTGCCTGCCGAAAAGAAGCAATGTCGTTACGAAGCTTATTAGTCAAATTTGTAGGATTAAACCGAGCAAGGAAATCACGACAAAGATTGGTCCAAGATGCTATTGATCCGGCAGGAAAGCTATTCACCCATGCTTTCGCCCTATCCCTCAGTGAATAGGGGAATAATCTTAATCGTAAGACATCGGGGGTGACTTAGTGTATTTTGAACGAGTTACAAATCTCGAGGAAAGATTTCAGATGTTGCCGTGCATCTTCAGTTGCTGAGCCGCCAAATTGACCAATTGTGTTGATCATATTAAACATTACCGGTTTTAACTCAAAGTGGTCGGCTTCAATTTCAGGTGCGACAACTCCTGGATTAAGTCCATCAAGATCTTCTTCAAGATAGTCTCGAATAGTTCTGTTTCGTGCAAGAATCACTCCTCCTCCTACTGGAACATCTTGATTCATATTGCCGTCTTGATTAGCCATTTCTACTCTTATCCTTCGTCTAAGTCTTTGTAAGGTTCGTTCAATTTCTGGATCAAAGGGATATTCTAGTGTAGTCGGTCTCGCCCTGGTCATATACCAATAGAAAACCAAAGTTTGTTAGCCCATTTGAATCTTAAACAAGAAAAGTAAAAAGAAAGTGCAAGAAAATAAAAACAAAGTCACTATTGTCAATCCCCGACAACGGCTCCAAAAACTTGTTGCGCGTAATAAGTGCTATGAAATTGTGCAAGTATACACGTTGCAAGTTATAGTATAAAAGATATCGTCTCCACAGGGATTGGTGCCACTTCAAGAATCTAGTCTCTTGCACTGTAAAAAGTAAAAACACAAATAAAGGATTGTAGGAGTTTAACTATTAACTAAACTAGAAGGCGATAAAGTACAAGAATAAATGAGAACAAATGAGAGAGATAGGCCAGGTTATCGTGAGTTTAGGTGTGATAGCCGATTGGATCGTCTTGGTAAAAGAGTGCACGGGCAACTCAGTTGCCGCGGCAACTTGCACAACGGGGTTGCCTTGGCAACTAATCGATGGTTGCCTGGGCGACTAGTTGGGCAACTACTTGGGCGTCTGGGCAGCAACCTTCAAGGTTCGACAGAGCGTTCTTCAATGGTTTCTTCTCATCCCCAAGTCGAAACTCTAGCTACTTGTGCATGCCTTGATAATACATCCCTACGTGAATCAAGGGTGGACAACAACCAATCTTGCGCTCCTCTTAGCCGTTGAAATCCTTAACTTATTCCTAAGCCGGATTAATCTTCACCATCAATAGATTGAATAATGATCATATTCATTCGTTTCTTGAATCTAACTCTCCCGATATTAGATAAATAGATGAAGTTACGAGATCCTCTCCCAATTCACTCGCTAACAAGAATAAGAACCAAGAATGAATAAACCTTGAATAGAAAAGTGCAAACTCTTATTACCGAAACAAAATCCAATAGTTTCTCACAACCACAAAACACAATAACCATAGCCAAATAGATTTAGTTCATGGCTAGGTTCCAAAGAAACACAATATAAATAATCCCTAGCATGAACCTAATTGAACAAGAAGGAAAAAGATGAAGAAGGAAGCTTGTCGAAATCTCCCTTGCCCTAGATGCTTGTCGAAAATTCTATCCTCTTCCTCTCTTGAGTTGTCGAAATTCCCCTCTAATTTATAGGGCTAGGTCAAAGTCCTTCTTTGAGGAGGAAGTTAAGTTGGAATTAAATTATCTTTAAAGAATATAATTCTTTATTATAATTATATTCCTACTAGAACTTCTCCTATCTTCTTGGAATTTAATTCTTCTTTAATCTCTTAATGGAAATCAAATTCCTTTGGCATTTGGCTTTGCTCCACGTCATCTTGGGCTTGTCTAGTCATCAATTTCAACTAACATATCACCTTATTCTCTGTCGACAATTGCCCTGGCAACTAGCTCGGCGTCTCCTTCATGCATTGCCCTGGCAACTAGCTTGACATCTCCTTTATGTATTGCCCTGGCAACTAGCTCTAGCCTTGCTTTGGCAAATGATCCTGCACATACGCACAAAACACACCAAAGCAACATCTTTTTCCATAAAAACTACCAAGTTATGTAATCAAGCTCAACGATGGAAGGAAACATGGATTAATGCATGAATGGCTAATTATGCAACTAATATGAGCCTAAGTCTAACAATAATATGAGTAAAAAGGGTAAGAAAAATAGTACTTTTGAACACTTATCAATCACCATCAATTTGAGTTGCCTAATTAAACCGCAAGTCCCAAATGAGGTCCCTAACAGTCCGAGTGGCCGTGTTACACCTCCATACCTCAATGACCCATGGCCACAATTGATTTTGATCATATTTTATAATGCACTTTTAATCCTATGGCATGCCAACTATATCCGATTGTTTTCTCACCTTGTCACATAGCCAATATATCATTTACAAAACCATTTACTTACTGTTTTACAATGCATTTCATAAAACATCACATATGCAAATCTCATTACCAATGTGATAAATGTTCAAAAGTACTATGTTTCTTACCCTTTTTACTCATATTATTGTTAGACTTAGGCTCATATTAGTTGCATAATTAGCCATTCATGCATTAATCCATGTTTCTTTCCATCGTTGAGCTTGATTACATAACTTGATAGTTTTTGTGGGAAAAGATGCTCCTTTGGCGTGTTTTGTGTGTATGTGCAGGATCACTTGCCAAAGCAAGGCTAAAGCTAGTTGCCAGGGCAATGCATGAAGGAGATGCCGAGCTAGTTGCCAGGGCAATGCATGAAGGAGACGCCGAGCCAGTTTCCAGGGCAATTGTCGATAAAGAATAAGGTGATATGGTAGTCGAAATTGATGACTAGACAAGCCCAAGATGACGTGGAGCAAAGCTAAATCCCAAAGGAGTTTGATTTCTATGAAGAGATTAAAGAAGAATTAAATTCCAAGAAGATATGAGAAGTTCTAGAAGGAATATAATTATAATAAAGAATTATATTCTTTAAAGATAATTTAATTCCAACTTAACTTCCTCCTCAAAGAAGGACTTTGACCTAGCCCTATAAATTAGAGGCCATGCTGTTAACTCCAAGGAGGGAGAGAGAGGAAAGAATTTTCGACAAGCATCTAGGGCAAGGAGGATTTCGACAAGCTTCATCCTTCATCTTTTTCTTTCTTGTTCAATTAGGTTCATGCTAGGGATTCTTTATCTTGTGTTTCTTTGGAACCTAGCCATGAACTAAATCTATTTGACTAAGGTTATTGTGTCTTTTGGTTGTGAGAAGCTATTGGATTTTGTTTAGGTAATAAGAGTTTGCACTTTTCTATTCAAGGTTTATTCATTCTTGGTTCTTATTCTTGTTTGCGAGTGAATTGGGAGAGGATCTCATAAATTCATCTATTTATCTAATATCGGGAGAGTTAGATTCAAGAAATGAATGAAAATGATCTTTATTCATTCTATTGATGGTGAAGATTAATCCGACTTAGGAATAAGTTAAGGATTTCAACGGGTAAGAGGAGTGTAAGATTGGTTGTTGTTCACCCTTGATTCACGCAGGGATGTATTATCAAGGCATGCACAAGTAGCTAGAGTTTCGACTTAGGGATAAGAAGAAACCATTGAAGAACGCTCTGCCGAACCTTTAAGTTGCTGCCCAGACACCCAAGTAGTTGCCCAACTAGTCGCCCAGGCAACCATCGATTAGTTGCCAAGGCAACCCCGTTGTGCAAGTTGCCACGGCAACTGAGTTGCCCGTGCACTCTTTTACCAAGACGATCCAATTGACTATCACACCTCAACTCACGATAACCTAGCCTATCTCTCTCATTTAATTACATCGCCTTTTACTTATTTGCTTTCTACTTTAGTTATTAGTTAAACTCCTATAATCTTCTATTTGAGTTTTTACTTTTTACAGTGCAAGAGACTAGATTCTTGAAGTGGCACCAATCCTTGTGGAGACGATATCTTTTATACTATAACTTGAAACATGTATACTTGCACAATTTCGTAGCACTTATTACACGCAACAAGTTCTTGGCACCGTTGCCGAGGATTGGCAATAGCGACTTTGTTTTTATTTTCTTGCACTTTCTTTTTACTTTTCTTGTTTAAGATTCAAAGGGCTAACAAACTTTGGTTTTGCATTGGTATATGACCAGGGCGAGATTGATTACACCAGAATATCCCTTTGATCCAGAAATCGAACGAACCTTACAAAGACTTAGACGAAGGATTAGAGTAGCAATGGCTAATCAAGACGGCAATATGAATCAAGATGTTCCAGCAGGAGGAGGAGTGATTCTTGCACGAAACAGAACTATTCGAGACTATCTTGAAGAAGATCTTGATGGACTTAATCCAGGAGTTGTCGCACCTGAAATTGAAGCCGACCACTTTGAGTTGAAACCGGTAATGTTTAATATGATCAACACAATTAGTCAATTTGGCAGCTCAGCAACTGAAGATGCACGACAACATCTTAAATCTTTACTCGAGATTTGCAACTCGTTCAAAATACACGGAGTCACCCCTGATGTTTTACGATTAAGATTATTCCCCTATTCACTGAGGGATAGGGCGAAAGCATGGTTGAATAGCATTCCTGCCGGATCAATAGGATCTTGGACCGATCTTTGTCTTGATTTCCTTGCTCGGTTTAATCCTACAAATTTGACTGATAAGCTTCGTAACGACATTACTTCTTTTCGGCAGGCAGATGATGAATCCATGTACGAGGCTTGGGAGCGATATAGAGAACTTCTACACAAATGCCCCCTACACAGATTTCCGGTGTGGACTCAAGTAACAATGTTTTACAACGCCGTGAATACATCAACAAGGATGATGCTAGATGCCTCGGCAAATGGCGTACTCCTAGATATGTCGCCGGAGGAAGCAATGCAAATTCTAAACAGGCTGGCCAAGAATGATTATCAATTCCCCTCTACTAGAAGAGGAGGAGTTAGACGCCAAGCCACAATACATGAACTAGGATCATCAGATTCAATTTTGGCATAATTGGCCACTTTAACCAAGATGGTCCAGAACATGAAAAAACAAAACAACGCACATGAGGTCAAGGTAATTGATTCTTTTTGTGAGTTATATGTTGATAACCATGATTCTTCTGAATGTATGCAGAATCCGGAATCCAGCTTCTATGTGGGGAATTACAACCAGAACAACAATGTGATGTCCAATACATACAATCCAGCTTGGAAGAAGCACCCGAATTTTTCATGGAGTAATCCCAACAATGCTCTAAACCAGAACAATCAGAATGCACAAGCATCAGGATTCTAGCAGAATATGCCACGACAACAGTTGCCGCAACAACAACCGACAACATCTAGCTCTCTGGAAAATTCTCTAAATGCTTTTATGATGAAAACTGAATCTTATATGGCTGAGAATAGTAACTTCATAAAAAGAACTGATGCTTTTATTAATAGGACCGAGATGAGATTGCAAAACCAAGAGGCGGGAATCAAATCATTAGAAAATCAAGTCGAACAGTTTGCTCAAAACCTGAATACTAGACCGCAAGGAGGTTTACCTAGCGATACTGAAGTCGCAAGAGGAACTGGCCATGAGCAATGTAAGGCGATCACCCCTAGAAGTGGCCAACAATTTAAAGAGACTCTAGCCCGCTCATCAAACAAAACTCCACAAAAAGATCAAGACGAACCTAGCGGCAAAGCCTCAGATGCTGAACCAGGAATTGCCGCGGTAATCGACAATAAGCATGCCTCGACAACCGACGATAAGGATGCTTTGGCAACTTGTGATAAGCATGCCTCGGCAACCCCAATTGATAATGCCTCGGCAACTCCAGTTGTCCCGGCAACGCCGTCAATCAGGTTCCAAACCAATGAAAGGATCGAAGATATCTCACTTCCACCACCATTCCCACAAAGGTTGAAGCGACAAAAGAAAGAATATCAATTCAAGAAGTTTCTTGATATCCTAAAGCAAGTCTACATCAACTTGCCATTTGTGGAAGCAATTCAACAAATGCCGAACTATGCCAAGTTTCTTAATGACATTGTGTCCAAGAGAACAAGGCTAGGAGAGTTTGAAACAGTTGCCGCCACAGAGGGATGCATGGCCATGTTGCACAATCGTATGCCACTTAAGTTGAAGGATCCCGGAAGTTTCACAATACCATGTTCTATTGGAAACCACTATATCGGGAAAGCATTATGCGACCTTGGGGCTAGCATAAATTTGATGCCTAAATTGGTTTTCCAGAAACTAGGAATCGACAAGACCTACAACAGTTACGCTACAGCTAGCCGACAGATCCTATGTGCATCCAGAGGGAAAAATTGAAGACGTACTGGTAAAATTTGATAAATTTATTTTTCCCGCTGACTTTATTGTTTTGGATTGTGAAGCAGATGAGCATGCACCTATCATTCTCGGGAGACCATTCCTAGCAACATGGAGAACCTTGATCGATGTTGAAAAAGGAGAACTCACAATGAGGGTGAATGACCAGCAAGTTAAACTAAATGTGTTCCAAACACTAAGGCATGCCGATGATCCAAAAGAATGCCAACTTCTTCATGCCACAGCAGAGTTTAACTTCGATGAGGAATTTAGTTGCCTCGACAACTACATTACCGTTCAAGAGAAACCTGGGGAGTATGAAGAACCGGTCGATGAGGAACAACAAGAAGAGGCAAATTGGCTAGTCAATCGACCAGGTACATACTTTGAACCATTGGTTTACTCAGGTAAGAAAGGTAAGCTCGAAAAGCCCTCTATTGAACAACCACCGATTCTTGAGTTGAAACAATTACTAGAGCAACTAAAATATGCATACTTAGGAACCGATAATACATTGCCTGTAATTATTTCTTCTAAGTTACAGCCTGAGTAGGAAAAGAAGCTGAACAAAATGTTAAAGCTACACAAAAAGGCAATAGGATGGACAATTGCCGACTTGAAGGGAATTAGCCCGGTAGTGTGCATGCACAAGATTTTGTTGGAAGATGATCACAAACCTTCAATTGAGACCCAGAGGAGACTGAATCATGCCATGAAAGGGTTTGTAATGAAAGAAATCATCAAGTGGCTTGACGCCGGCATTATATACCCTATATCTGATAGTACATAGGTAAGTCCGGTACAATGTGTATCGAAAAAGGGAGGTATAACGGTGGTAAGTAATGAAAACAATGAACTCATTCCAACCAGGACTGTGACCGGTTGAAGGGTTTGTATGGATTATCGAAAGCTAAACAAAGCCACTAGGAAAGATCACTTCCCATTACCCTTTATTGATCAAATGCTTGTCCGTCTTGCAAGTAAACCCTTTTATTGTTTTCTTGATGGTTATTCAGGTTACAATCAAATTGCCATAGCACCAGAAGATCAAGAAAAGATAACCTTCACATGACCATACGGTACTTATGCTTTCCGTAGGATGCTGTTCGGATTGTGTAACGCCCCGACAACCTTCCAAAGATGCATGACGCACTCTTTTCAGGCATGGTCGAAGACTTCCTTGAGATCTTCATGGATGATTTTTCTGTTTTTGGTAATGACTTCGACAGTTGTCTCGGCAATTTAGAGAAAGTGTTGGTAAGATGTGAAGAAACTGATTTAGTCCTCAATTGGGAGAAGTGCCATTTTATGGTAGATGAAGGAATAGTGCTCGGCCACAAGATTTCATCCAAGGGAATTGAAGTAGACAAAGCCAAGGTGGACGTGATCGAGAGATTACCCCCACCAAGTTCGGTTAAAGGAATTTGAAGCTTTCTTGGACATGCAGGTTTTTACGTGATCGAGATAATTTTTCTAAAATCACTAAACCCTTGTGCAATTTGCTTGAACAGGATAAAATCTTCAATTTTGATGATTCTTGCACCCAAGCATTCGAAACCCTAAAGAAAAAACTTACATCGGCACCCATTGTCGTTCCACCAGATTGGACGCTACCTTTTGAGCTCATGTGTGATGCAAGTGATTTCGTGGTAGGCGCAGTCCTAGGCCAACGCACAAGTAAGACCTTCCATGTTATATACTACGCTAGTAAAACTCTTAATAGTGCTCAAGTGAATTACACAAGAATGGAGAAAGAGTTACTACCTGTAGTTTTCGTATTTGACAAGTTCCGATCATATTTGATTGGTACAAAGGTAATTGTTCATAGGGATCATTCGGAAATCAAATATCTATTTGCTAAAAAGGATAACAAACCTCATTTGATTCGTTGGATATTACTTTTACAAGAATTTGATATTGAAATTAAGGACAGGAAAAGAACAGAAAATCAAGTGGCCGATCATTTATCACGTTTAGAGCGCAATAGGGAGGAGGACGCGGATCTAGAAATATGCGATGCATTCCCAGATGAATAACTTTTAGTTGCCTCGGCAACCCTCGACGCCTCGGCAACTCTCGTCACTGCATCAGCCTTTGACGCGCACGCCTCAACAATTTTGGGAGCAGTCGCCACGGTAGCACATGCCTCGGCAATACCCTGGTACGCGGATTTAGTTAACTTCCTTGCTTGTGGTATTTTACCTTATGGCCTTACTCACCACGGTAGCACAAGCAGTCGCCACGGTAGCACATGCCTCTTTTGTTTAAACAATTGCAGATCAGGTTATACGCCGATGTGTCCCTGAAGAAAAGCAACAGAATGTAATCCGACAATGCCATTCTTCACCCTATGGAGGACATTTTGGAGGAATTCGTACCGCGGCCAAAGTTTTGCAATCCGGGTTGTATTGGCCAACATTGTACAAAGATGCCCAAAACTTTTACAAGCAATGTGATCGTTGCCAGAGGACGGGCAATTTCTCTAGACGACATGAGATGCCGCTCTAGAACATCATCGAGGTGGAATTGTTCGATGTATGGGGGATCGATTTTATGGGACCTTTCCCATCTTCATTCGACAACCTCTACATTATACTTGACGTCTACTACGTGTCTAAATAGGTTGAGGCAGCTGCAGTTCCCAACAACGATTCCAAAACCGTGCAACGATTCTTGCAGAAAAACATATTTACACGGTTTGGGATGCCAAGAGCAATTATCATTGACGAAAGTAAGCATTTTGACAACAGACTTATTGCCAAGATGTTGCAACGCTTCGGCATATCACACAAGATCGCCACTGCATATCACCCACAAACCAACGGGCAAGCAGAAATTTGCAACCGAGAATTGAAGGGTATACTTGAGAAAGTTGTAAATCCCTCTAGGAAGGATTGGTCATTAAGACTAGATGACGCACTTTGGGCATATCGCACTGCATTTAAAACACCCTTAGGTATGTCCCCCTTCCGACTTGTCTATGGCAAAACATGCCATCTACCGGTGGAAATCGAACACAAGGCATATTGGGCAATCAAGACCATGAATATGGATTGGGAAAGTTCCGGACAAAATCGTTTGTTGGACCTTAACGAGATAGAAGAATTCTGTGCACTCGCCTATAACAATGCACGAATCTACAAGGAGAAAACAAAGCAATGGCATGACAAGAAACTATTGCCACGGTAATTCATGCCAGGGCAACTAGTTCTCTTATTCAATCCTCGGCTAAAAATTTTCCCGGGAAAGCTGAAATCAAGATGGTCGGGACCATTCGAAGTTGTCAAACCATTCTCCCATGGTGCAGTGATAATCAAGTCCATCACTGACAAACATGAATTCAAAGTTAATGGACAAAGATTGAAGCACTACAATGGTGCCCATGTGGAACGTAACAAAGAAGTGGTCAACTTCGGAGATGCATGAGCATGCTCTCCCTTCGATATTTTATTTTTATTGTTTTCGATTTTTTTATTTTATTTTTTCAGTTTTTTTTCGAACTAGTTTTTTTTATTTTCGATTAGTATTATATTTTTAGGATAGATTTTTTTATCTTTTTAAGTTTAAGAATCCCTTTACACATCTTTATTTATTTTCTTTTATTAGTTTATCTTTAATTTTATTCCTTATTTGATTTGTCTTTGAATTGTAGGAAAAGAGTTCAAGATAAAGAGGAATTTTAATCCAAGAAGGAAAACATCTTCAACAAGGAAATTAATGGGCTGAATCTAAGGCATATATAAAGCCTTCAACTTACCCTAATTAAACCCCCATTGCCGTCACCCTTCCCCTAAACTGAAACCCTCTTTTTCGTCTTTCCAAAAATTAATCCCACCCATCATATTTACTACCTATATTTTCTATAAAATCCATCACCCTTAACCTATTTCTACTTTTCATCTTGCAACTCTTTAGTTTCTTTTATTTTCTTTTATTTGTTTTTACAAAACTCACAACCAAGATCATCTATGGCATCCAAAAATTAAATTTTTAGTTCATCCAAGTTCCTCCAAAGAACCAAGATACACGAAGAACAAGGCTTTGAATACTCCAACTCTCATCAAGATTTCGGCCTTGAACCATTCATCTTCGAGAGGATTGCACATCAAAAGTGGCAAATCTTTTGCCATCAATCGGAACCGGGTAACATCTCATGGGTAAGAGAATTCTATGCTCACTCACCTAACCCAGATAATCCTTATGTTTTAGTTCGTGACAAGGCCATACTCATAAGCCCCGAAAATGTCAACACCTTTTACGGGCTCTACATTGAGAATGACGAGCATCAAGCCTTTGTTGATCAAATCAAGCCCAAGTAACTCGACAAGGTGCTTCAAGAACTCACTCAATCGGGAACTCATTGGAACGACGGTAAATACAAGGGCACGGTAAATCGCCTTCGGCTTAAACCCGAGGCAAAACTATGTAATAAGTTTGTTAAAACTTCTTTAATGCTCACCACACACAATACTATCGTTGATATACCACGTCTTTTGCTCATACATTCTATTTTGCATAATCGCATCATTAACATTGGAAAAATTATTTGTGATGAGATTTTTGTATGTAGCTCAAAAGATAAGGGTTCTCTTTTCTTCCCTTGCTTAATTTCTAATCTTTGCAAGGAGATGCATGTTCCAAGTGAGTCAACCGATGAAAAGGCCCTACCAAAGTCCGGTTAGAATCAAGCATAAATCCGGAAGCTAATGAGAGAGGAACCGAAAAAATCCTCAAGGCCTCCAATTGCCGCAGTAACTCCTGCTGCCCCGGCAATCCCTAATGCCCAAGCACCTAACGCCCAGGCAACTCGGCCATCAACCTTGGGACACTTTGAAACACTCTTGCAACCATTGGCGAGCCACCTAAGGCAAATTGAAGACCGACAACTAATGTTCATGCGGTACATGAAGGAGCACAACAATTCCATCACCCAAGTCATCTTAGAAAAGTACCCGGACAATCGCGTGCCGTTCCCAATCTTTCCTACCGAGATCCTTGCCCCGAAATCCAATGAAGCAGTCACCACGATAACCGCAACAGATGATGCCGCGTCAACCTACATCGTGCCTGCACAAGTAGATACCACGACAACCAACTCTGAAGATGCTACGGCAACCAAAGCTAAAGACATCCCGACAACCACTACAAAAGCCAAAGGTAAATCACCTATGCCCGAATCAACTCTTACAGAATCATTGTCTGATTTTTTAGATTCGGACGAGTCCTCCATTGCACCAACAAAGACCGCACCAATTGAATCCTCCAAGCGAAAAGCCAATGACATTGATGAAGAGGACGATGAGGACAACCCCGTACGAGGATCGATTCCACCAACGGCAACAAGGAAACAACCATCGCGTTCAAGCAAGAGAATCAAGACACCGACCAAAAGGAAACTAATCATCCACGACGATGAACTCTCAGAGTAAGTCCTCGTTTGCATTTTATTTTTCGTTATTTTTATTTAATACATGCATTGAGGACAATGCCTCACTCGATTTTGGGGGGGATTGTTATTAGTAGTTACCATGTTTAGTTACATTCATCTTAAGTATTACATTTAGGATACATAAATTGCTTGCCATGCCTTTAGTTGGAACAAGAATTGCCTAGATTTGATGAATATCCGATGATGACTTTGCCAATGCACTTAATTGATAGAATTTTTATTCTAGGATAACCATGGAAAAACTTAGAATTTTACTATGATGCTCAATTTGATGAAACACTGTTGTGGTTTGATTGATTTAAGGAATTCTAGTGAACTTAGGTTGATAATTAAACAAATTGGGGGATTAGAATAAAAATTGGATGAATGCTAGAGGTGCCCGAAATTGACTCTAGCATGTGCTAAAAAAATTAATCGCTAGAGGTGCCCGAAACCGGCTCTAGTATGTGCTAAAAAATTGATCGCTAGAGGTGCCCGAAACTGGCTCTAGTGGAATAAATTAATTAACTTAAGAAAACTAAAAACAAAACACTAGAGGTGCCCAAAACTGGCTCTAGTTAAAACATGTTAAAAAGAACCAAATGAAGTAATTTGAAAACCTCTTGTTTGTATAGAATCCGAAAAATCAACTTGCACACAACTCCGCGCACACTCAGAAGCATTATAGTTTGATTCCGAGTAACTCCTAAGTTTTCCGAAAAATGAAAAGCCAATCATACTTTGTGCCCCGGTTCTGAGAATTGAAATCAAGTTCAAAGCTATGTTTGTGAAAATTGAAGTCTTGGCAGGTAATTATTAGTTTGCATTGCTTGAGGACAAGTGTTGCGCGTAATAAGTGCTACGCAATTGTGCAAGTATACACGTCGCAAGTTATAGTATAAAAGATATCGTCTCCACAGGGATTGGTGCCACTTCAAGAATCTAGTCTCTTGCACTGTAAAAAGTAAAAACACAAATAAAAGATTATAGGAGTTTAACTAATAACTAATCTAGAAAGCAATAAAGTAAATGAAAAGATGAGATCAATTGAGAGAGATAGGCCAGGTTATCATGAGTTGAGGTGTGATAGCCGATTGGATCGTTTTGGTAAAAGAGTGCACGGGCAACTCAGTTGCCGTGGCAACTTGCACAACGGGGTTGCCTTGGCAACTAATCGATGGTTGCCTGGGCAACTACTTGGGCGTCTGGGCAGCAACCTTCAAGGTTCGGCAGAGCATTCTTCAATGGTTTCTTCTTATCCCTAAGTTGAAACTCTAGCTACTTGTGCATGCCTTGATAATACATCCCTGCGTGAATCAAGGGTGAACAACAACCAATCTTGCGCTCCTCTTAGCCGTTGAAATCCTTAACTTATTCCTAAGCCGGATTAATCTTTACCATCAATAGATTGAATAAAGATCATATTCATTCGTTTCTTGAATCTAACTCTTCCGATATTAGATAAATAGATGAAATCACGAGATCCTCTCCCAATTCACTCTCAAACAAGAATAAGAACCAAGAATGAATAAACCTTGAAATAGAAAGGTGCAAACTCTTATTACCTAAACAAAAACCAATAGTTTCTCACAACCACAAAACACAATAACCATAGCCAAGTAGATTTAGTTCATGGCTAGGTTCCAAAGAAACACAAGATAAATAATCCCTAGCATGAACCCAATCGAACAAGAAAGAAAAGGATGAAGGAGGAGGCTTGTCGAAATCCTCCTTGCCCTAGATGCTTGTCGAAAATTCTCTCCTCTTGCCCTCCTTGGACTTGTCAAAAGTCCCCTCTCTTGCTCTCTCTGAGTTGTCGAAATCTCCATCCTATTTATAGGTCTAGGGCAAAGTCCTTCTTTGAAGAGGAAGTTAAGTTGGAATTAAATTATCTTTAAAGAATATAATTCTTTATTATAATTGTATTCCTACTAGAACTTCTCCTATCTTCTTGGAATTTAATTCTTCTTTAATCTCTGCATGGCAATCAAATTCCTTTGGGTTTGGGCTTTGCTCCACGTCATCTTGGGCTTGTCTAGTCATCAATTTCGACTACCATATCACCTTTACTCTTGTCGACAATTGCCATGGCAACTGCCTCAGCGTCTCCTTCATGTATTGCCCTGGCAACTAGCTCAGCGTCTCCTTCATGCATTGCCTTGGCAACTAGCTCTAGCCTTGCTTTGGCAAGTGATCTTGTACATACACACACAAAGCACACCAAAGCAGCATCTTTTCCACAGAAACTACCAAGTTATGTAATTAAGCTCAACGATGGAAGGAAACATGGATTAATGCATGAATGGCTAACTATACAACTAATATGAGCCTAAGTCTAACAATAATATGAGTAAAAAGGGTAAGAAAAATAGTACTTTTGAACACTTATCACACCCCCAAACTCGAACTATTGCTTGTCCTCAAGCAATGCAAACTCATAATTACCTGCCAAGACTTCAATTTTCACAAACTTAGCTTTGAACTTGATTTCAATTCTCTGAACGGGAGCACAAAGTATGATTGGTTTTTTATTTTTCGGAAAACTTAGGAATTACTCGGAATCAAACTATAATGCTTGTGAGTGTGTGCAGAGTTGTGTGCAAGTTGATTTTTTGAATTCTATGCAAATAATAGGTTTTCAAATTACTTCATTGGGTTCTTTTTAACATGTTTTAACTAGAGCCAGTTTCGGGCACCTCTAGTGTTTTGTTTTTAGTTTTCTTAAGTTAATTTATTTGACTAGAGCCGGTTTCGGGCACCTCTAGCAATCAATTTTTTTAACACATACTAGAGCCAGTTTCGGGCACCTCTAGTGATCAATTTTTTTAGGACATGCTAGAGCCAATTTCGGGAACCTCTAGCATTCATCCAATTTTTATTTAATCCCCCAATTTGTTAATTATCAACCTAAGTTTACTAGAATTCCTTAAATCAATCAAACCACAACAGTGTTTCATCAAATTTAGCATCATAGTAAAATTCTAAGTTTTTCCATGGTTATCCTAGAATAAAAATTCTATCAATTAAGTGCATTGGCAAAGTCATCATCGGATATTCATCAAATCTAAGCAATTCTTGTTCCAATTAAAGGCATGGCAAGCAATTTATGTATCCTAAATGTAATACTTAAGATGAATGTAACTAAACATGGTAACTACTAATAACAATCCCCCCCCAAACTCGAGTGAGGCATTGTCCTCAATGCATGCATAAAAATACCAAAAAATAAAAATAAAAATAAAAAATGCATACGAGGACTTACTTCGAGAGTTCGTCATCGTAGATGATTAGTTTCCTTTTGGTCGGTGTCTTGATTTTCTTGCTTGAACGCGATGGTTGTTTTCTTGTTGCCAGTGGTGGAATCGATCCTCGTACGGGGTTGTCCTCATCATCCTCTTCATCAATGTCATTGGCTTTTCGCTTGGAGGATTCAATTGGTGCGGTCTTTGTTGGTTCAATGGAGGACTCGTCCGAATTTGAAAAATCATAAAATGATTCCATAGGAGTTGATTCGGGCATAGGTGCTTTACCTTTGGCTTTTGCAGTGGTTGCCGGGATGTCTTTAGCTTTGTTTGCCATGGCATCTTCAGGGTTGATTGCCGTGGCGTCAGCTTGTGCATGCACGAAGTAGGTTGTCGTGGCATCATCTGTTGAGGTTGCCGTGGCAACTGCTTCATTGGTTGCCGGGGCAAGGATCTCGGCGGGAAAGATTGGGAACGGCTTCATGTACCGTATGAACATTAGTTGCCGGTCTTCAATTTGCCTTAGGTGGCTTGCCAATGGGTGCAAAAGTGCTTCAAAGTGTCCCGGGGTTAATGGCCGAGTTGCCCTGGCGTTAGATGCTTGGGCATTATGGATTGCCGGGGCGGCAGGAGTTGCCGCGGTAATTGGAGGCCTTAAAGATTTTCCCGGTGCCTCTCCCATTAGCTTTTGGATTTGTGCTTGATTCCAACCAGACTTGGGTAGGGCCTTTTCATCGGTGGACTCACTTGGGACATGCATCTCCTTGAAAAGATTAGAAATTAGGCAAGGGAAGAAAAGAGAACCCTTATCTTTTGAGCTGCATACAAAAATCTCATCACAAATAATTTTTCTAATGTTAATGATGCGATTATGCAAAATAGAATGTATGAGCAAAAGACGTGGTATATCAACGATAGTATTGTGTGTGGTGGGCATTAAAGAAGTTTTAACAAACTTATTCCATAGTTTTGCCTCGGGTTTAAGCCGAAGGCAATTTACCGTGCCCTTGTATTTACCGTCGTTCCAATGAGTTCACGGTTGAGTGAGTTCTTGAAGCACCTTGTCGAGTTGCTTGGGAGTGATTTGATTAACGAAGGCTTGATGTTCTTCCTTCTCAATGTAAAGCCCATAAAAGGTGTTGACGCTTTCGGGACTTATGAGTATGGCCTTGCCACGAACAAAAACACAAGGATTATCCGGGTTAGGTGAGTGAGCATAGAATTCTCTTACCCATGAGATGTTACCCGATTCTGGTTGATGGCAAAAGATTTGCCACTTTTGAAGTGCAATCCTCTCGAAGATGAATGGTACAAGGCCGAAATCTTGATGAGAGTTGGAGTATTCAAAGCCTTGTTCTTCATGAATCTTCCGGCTTTCAAACTTGGATTGAAATCTTTCTTGAACCACCGGTGTAGCAAACTTCTTGTATCTTGGTTCTTTGGAGGAACTTGGATGAACTAAAAGTTTAATCTTGGATGCCATGGATGATCTTGGTTGTGAGTTTTATAAAAACAAAGAAAAGAAAAGAAAATAAACTAAAAAGTTTCAAGATAGAAAGTAGGAATAGGTTAAGGGAGATGGGTTTTATAGAAAAGATAGGTGGGTGGGATTAGGGGAAAACGAAAAGTGTTTAAGGTGGGGGAGAAGTTGTCGACAAGGGGTTGTGGTTAGGGTGAATTGGAGGCTTTATATAAGCCTTAGATTCAGCCCATTAGTTTCCTTGTTGAAGATGTTTTCCTACTTGGATTAGAATTCCTCTTTATCTTGAACTTTTTTCCTACAATTCAAAGACAAATCAAATAAGGATTAAACTTAAAGATAAACTAATAAAGAAAATAAATAAAGATGTGTAATAGGATTCTTAAAATTAAATAAAAAAATCTATCCTAAAAATTACTAATAATCAGAAATATATAAAAAAATATATAAAAAATAAAAAAAATAAAAATTCGAAAAAATAAAATAAATAACTATCAAAAAATAAAAATAAATAAAAAAATAAAAAAATAAAAAATATCAAAAGGGAGAGCATGCTCATGCATCTCCTAAGTTGACCACTTCTTTGTTACGTTCCACATGGGCACCACTTGATTATCACAGCACCATGGGAGAATGGTCCTGACCATCTTGATTTCAGCTTTCCCGGGAAAAGTTTTAGTCGAGAATTGAATAGGAGAACTAGTTGCCCTGGTGTGAATTGCCGCGACAATAGTTTTTTGTCATGCCATCGCTTTGTTTTCTCCTTGTAGATTCGTGCATTGTTATAGGCGAGTGCACGGAATTCTTCTATCTCGTTGAGGTCCAACAAACGCTTTTGTCCGGCACTTTCCCAATCCATATTCACGGTCTTGATTGCCCAGTATGACTTGTGTTCGATTTCCACCGGTAGATGGCATGTTTTACCATAGACAAGTCAGAAGGGGGACATACCTAATGGTGTTTTGAATGCAGTGCGATATGCCCAAAGTGCGTCATCTAGTCTTAATGACCAATCCTTCCTAGAGGGATTTACAACTTTCTCGAGTATTCCCTTTAACTCCCGGTTGGAAATTTCTGCTTGCCCGTTGGTTTGTGGGTGATATGCCGTGGCGATCTTGTGTGATATGCCGAAGCGTTGCAACATCTTGGCAATTAGTCTGTTGTCAAAAATGCTTGCCTTCGTCACTGATAATTGCTCTTGGCATCCCAAACCGTGTAAATATGTTTTTCTGCAAGAATCGTTGCACGGTCTTGGAATTGTTGTTGGGAACTGCAGCTACCTCAACCCATTTAGACATGTAGTCGATGGCAAGTAAGATGCAGAGGTTGCCGAATGAAGATGGGAAAGGTCCCATAAAATCGATCCCCCACACATCGAACATTTCCACCTCGATGATGTTCTGGAGTGGCATCTCATGTCGTCTAGAGATATTGCCCGTCCTCTGGCAACGATCACATTGCTTGTAAAAGTCTTGGGCATCTTTGTACAATGTTGGCCAATACAAACTGGATTGCAAAACTTTGGCCGCGGTACGAGTTCCTCCAAAATGTCCTCTATAGGGTGAAGAATGGCATTGCCAGAGTACATTTTGTTGCTCTTCTTCAGGAACACATCGGCGTATAACCTGATCTGCACATTGTTTAAACAATAGAGGCTCATCCCCAAAGTAATGCTTAGCATCATGGCGGAACCGCTTCTTCCCTTGGTGAGTAATGCCATAAGGTAAAATACCATAAACAAGGAAATTAACTAAATCCGCGTACCAGGGTATTGCCGAGGCATGTGCTGCCGTGGCGACTGCTCCAAAAATTGCCGAGGCGTGTGTGTCAAAGGCTGCTGCGGCGTCGAGATTTGCCGAGGCGTGTGCATCCATGGTTGCCAAGGCAACTAAAAGTTGTTTATCCGGGAATGCATCGCATATCTCTAGATCCGCGTCCTCCTCCTTATTGCGTTCCAAACGTGATAGGTGATCAGCCACTTGATTTTCTGTTCCTTTCCTGTCCTTAATTTCAATATCAAATTCTTGTAAAAGTAATATCCAACGAATCAAACGAGGTTTAGCATCCTTTTTAGCAAATAAGTATTTGATTGCCGAATGGTCCATATGAACAATTACCTTTGTACCAATCAAATAGGATCGGAACTTGTCAAATACGAAAACTACAGCTAGTAACTCTTTCTCTATTTTTGTGTAATTCACTTGAGCACTATTAAGAGTTTTACTAGCGTAGTATATCACATGGAATGTCTTACCTGTGTGTTGGCCTAGGACTGCTCCTACCGCGAAATCACTTGCATCACACATAAGCTCAAAAGGTAGTGTCCAATCTGGTGGAATGACAATGGGTGCCGAGGCAAGCTTTTTCTTTAGGGTTTCGAATGCTTGGGTGCAAGAGTCATCAAAATCGAAGACTTTATCCTGTTCAAGCAGATTACACAAGGGTTTAGTGATTTTAGAAAAATTATGAATGAACCTCCTGTAAAAACCTGGCATGTCCGAGAAAACGTCGAATTCCTTTAACCAACTTGGTGGGGTAATCTCTCGATCACGTCCACCTTGGCTTTGTCTACTTCAATTCCCTTGGATGAAATCTTGTGGCCGAGCACTATTCCTTCATCTACCATAAAATGGCATTTCTCCTAATTGAGGACTAAATCTGTTTCTTCACATCTTGCCAACACCCTCTCTAAATTACCGAGACAGCTGTCGAAGTCATTACCAAAAACAGAAAAATCATCCATGAAGATCTCAAGGAAGTCTTCGACTATGTCTGAAAGGAGCGCCATCATGCATCTTTGGAAGGTTGTCGGGGCGTTACACAATCCGAACGGCATCCTTCGGAAGGCATAAGTACCGTATGAGCATGTGAAAGTTGTCTTTTCTTGATCTTCTGGTGCTATGGCAATTTGAATGTAACCTGAATAACCATCAAGAAAACAATAAAAGGGTTTACCTGCAAGACGGTCAAGCATTTGATCAATAAAGGGTAATGGGAAGTGATCTTTCCTAGTGGCTTTGTTTAGCTTTCGATAATCCCTACAAACCCTCCAACCGGTCACAGTCCTGGTTGGAATGAGTTCATTATTTTCATTACTTACCACCGTTATACCTCCCTTTTTTCGGAACGCATTGTACCAAACTTACCCATGTACTATCAGAGATAGGGTATATAATGCCGACGTCAAGCCACTTGATGATTTCTTTCATTACAACCCCTTTTATGGCATGATTCAGTCTCCTCTGGGCCTCAATTGAAGGTTTGTGATCATCTTCCAACAAGATCTTGTGCATGCACACTGCCGGGCTAATTCCCTTCAAGTCGGCAATTGTCCACCCTATTTCCTTTTTGTGTAGCTTCAACATCTTGATCAGCTTCTTTTCCTGCTCAGGCTGTAACTTAGAAGAAATAATTACAGACAATGTATTATCGGTTCCTAAGTATGCATATTTTAGTTGCTCTGGCAATTGTTTCAACTTAAGAATCGGTGGTTGTTCAATAGAGGGTTTTCGAGCTTACCTTCCTTACCTGAGTAATCCAGTGGTTCAAAGTATGTACCTGGTCGATTGACTAGCCAATTTGCCTCTTCTGGTTGTTCCTCATCGACCGGTTCTTCATACTCCTCAGGTTCCTCTTGATCGGCAATGTAGTTGCCGAGGAAACTAAATTCCTCGTGTCGAAGTTAAACTCTGCCGTGGCATGAAGAAGTTGGCATTCTTCTGGATCATCGACATGCCTTAGTGTTTGGAACACATTTAGTTTAACTTGCTGGTCATTCACCCTCATTGTGAGTTCTCTCTTTTCAACATCGATCAAGGTTCTCCCTGTTGCTAGGAATGGTCTCCCGAGAATGATAGGTGCATGCTCACCTGCTTCACAATCCAAAATAATAAAGTCAGCGGGAAAAATAAATTTATCAACTTTTACCAGTATGTCCTCGATTTTTCCCTTTGGATGCACATAGGATCTGTCGGCTAGCTGCAGCATGACTGTTGTAGGTCTTGCCTTCCCGATTCCTAGTTTCTGGAAAACCGATTTAGGCATCAAGTTTATGCTAGCCCCAAGGTCGCATAATGCTTTCCCGACATAGTGATTTCCAATGGAACAGGGTATTATGAAACTTCCGGGATCCTTCAACTTGGGTGGCATACGATTGTGCAACATTGCCATGCATCCCTCTGTTGCTGCAACTGTTTCAAACTCTCCTAGCCTTGTTCTTTTGGACACAATGTCTTTAAGAAACTTGGCATAGTTTGGCATTTGTTCAATTGCTTCCACCAATGGCAAGTTGATGTGGACTTGCTTTAGGATATCAAGAAACTTCTTGAATTGGTATTCTTCCTTTTGTCGCTTCAACCTTTGTGGGAATGGTGGTGGAAGTCGGATATCTTCGATCCTTTCATTGGTTTGGAAACTGATTGACAGCATTGCCGGGACATCTGGAGTTGCCGAGGCGTTATCAACTAGGGTTGCCGAGGCATGCTTATCATAAGTTGCCGAGGCATCTTTATCGTCGGTTGCCGAGGCATGCTTATTGCCGGTTGCCGCGACAATTCCTTGTTCAGCATCTGAGGCTTTGCCGCTAGGTTCGTCTTGATCTTTCTGTGGAGTTTTGTTTGACGAGCGGGTTTGAACCTCTCTAAGTTGTTGGCCACTTCTAGTGGTGATCGCCTTACATTGCACATGGCCAGTTCCTATTGCGACTTCAGTATCGCTAGGTAAACCTCCTTGCGGTCTAGTATTCAAATTTTGAGCAAACTGTCCGACTTGATTTTCCAATGATTTGATTGTCGCCTATTGGTTTTGCAATCTCATCTCGGTCCTGTTAATAAAAGCATTAGTTCTTTTTATGAAATTACTATTCTCAGCCATATAAGATTCAGTTTTCATCATAAAAGCATTTAGAGAATTTTCCAAAGAACTAGATGTCGTCGGTTGTTGCTGTGGTAACTGTTGCCGTGGTATATTCTGCTGGAATCCTGATGCTTGTGCATTCTGATTGTTCTGGTTTAGAGCATTGTTGGGATTACTCCATGAAAAATTAAGGTGCTTCTTCCAAGCTAGATTGTATGTATTGGACATCACGTTGTTGCTCCGATTGTAATTCCCCATATAGAAGCTGGATTCTGAATTCTGCATACATTCAGAAGAATTATGGTTATCACCACATAACTCACAAAAAGAATCCATTACCTTGACTTCATGTGTGTTGTTTGGTTTTTTCATGTTCTGGACCATCTTGGTTAAAGTGGCCAATTGTGCCGAAATTGAATCTGATGATCCTAGTTCATGTATTGTGGCTTGGCGTCTAACTCCTCCTCTTCTAGTAGATGGGAATTAATAATCATTCTTGGCCAGCCTATTTAAAATTTGCATTGTTTCCTCCGGCGACTTATCTAGTAGTATGCCGTTTGCCGAGGCATCTAGCATCATCCTTGTTGGTGTATTTACAGCGTTGTAAAACATTGTTACTTGAGTCCACACCAGGAATCCGTGTAAGTGGCATTTGTGTAGAAGTTCTCTATATCGCTCCCAAGCCTCGTACATGGATTCATCATCTGCCTGCCGAAAAGAAGTAATGTCATTACGAAGCTTATCAGTCAAATTTGTAGGATTAAATCTACCAAGGAAATCACGACAAAGATCAGTCCAAGATGCTATGGATCCGGCAGGAATGATATTCAACCAAGCTTTCGCCCTATCCCTCAGTGAATAGGGGAATAATCTTAATCGTAAGACATCGGGGGTGACACCGTGTATCTTGAACGAGTTGCAAATCTCGAGGAAAGATTTCAGATGTTGTCGTGCATCTTCAGTTGCTGAGCCGCCAAATTGACTAATTGTGTTGATCATATTAAACATTACCGGTTTCAACTCAAAGTGGTCGGCTTCAATTTCAGGTGCGACAACTCCTGGGTTAAGTCCATCAAGATCTTCTTCAAGATAGTCTCGAATAGTTCTGTTTCGTGCAAGAATCACTCCTCCTCTTGCTCGAACATCTTGATTCATATCGCCGTCTTGATTAGCCATTGCTACTCTTATCCTTCGTCTAAGTCTTTGTAAGGTTCGTTCGATTTACGGATCAAAGGGATATTACGGTGAAGTCGGTCTCATACAGTCATATACCAATGCAAAACCAAAGTTTGTTAGCCCTTTGAATTTTAAACAAGAAAAATAAAAAGAAAGTGCAAGAAAATAAAAACAAAGTCACTATTGCCAATCCCGACAGCGGCGCGCCAAAAAACTTGTTGCGCGTAATAAGTGCTACATAAATGTGCAAGTATACACAAGTCATAAGTTATAGTATAAAGATATCGTCTCCACGAGGGATTGGTGCCACTTCAAGAATCTAGTCTCTTGCATTGTAAAAAAAGTAAAAACACAAATAAAAGATTATAGGAGTTTAACTAATAACTAATCTAGAAAGCAATAAAGTAAATGAAAAGATGAGATCAATTGAGAGAGATAGGCGGGTTATCGTGAGTTGAGGTGTGATAGCCGATTGGATCGTTTTGGTAAAAGAGTGCGCGGCAACTCGGTTGCGTGGCAACTTACTGCAGGGTTGCCTTGGCAACTAATCGATGGTTGCACAGGCAACTAGTTGGGCAACTACTTGGGCGTCTGGGCAGCAACCTTCAAGGTTGGCGGAGCGTTCTTCAATGGTTTCTTCTTATCCTAAGTTGAAACTCTAGCTACTTGTGCATGCCTTGATAATACATCCTGCGTGAATCAAGGGTGAACAACAACCAATCTTGCGCTCCTCTTAGCCGTTGAAATCCTTAACTTATTCCTATCTTTGGATTAATCTTCACCATCAATAGATTGAATAAAGATCATATTCATTCATTTCTTGAATCTAACTCTCCCGATATTAGATAAATAGATGAAATCACGAGATCCTCTCCCAATTCACTCGCAAACAAGAATAAGAACCAAGAATGAATAAACCTTGAAATAGAAAGGTGCAAACTCTTATTACCTAAACAAAAACCAATAGTTTCTCACAACCACAAAACACAATAACCATAGCCAAATAGATTTAGTTCATGGCTAGGTTCCAAAAAAAACACAAGATAAATAATCCTAGCATGAACCCAATCGAACAAGAAAGAAAAGGATGAAGGAGGAGGCTTGTCGAAATCCTCCTTGCCCTAGATGCTTGTCGAAAATTCTCTCCTCTTGCCCTCCTTGGACTTGTCGAAATTCCCCTCTCTTGCTCTCTCTGAGTTGTCGAAATCTCCATCCTATTTATAGGGCTAGGGCAAAGTCCTTCTTTGAAGAGGAAGTTAAGTTGGAATTAAATTATCTTTAAAGAATATAATTCTTTATTATAATTGTATTCCTACTAGAACTTCTCCTATCTTCTTGGAATTTAATTCTTCTTTAATCTCTGCATGGCAATCAAATTCCTTTGGGTTTGGGCTTTGCTCCACGTCATCTTGGGCTTGTCTAGTCATCAATTTCGACTACCATATCACCTTATTCTTTGTCGACAATTGCCCTGGCAACTGGCTCGGCGTCTCCTTCATGCATTGCTCTGGCAACTAGCTCGGCATCTCCTTCATGCATTGCCCTGGCAACTAGCTCTAGCCTTGCTTTGGCAAGTGATCCTGCACATACGCACAAAACACACCAAAGCAGCATCTTTTCCCACAAAAACTACCAAGTTATGTAATCAAGTTCGACGATGGAAGGAAACATGGATTAATGCATGAATGGCTAACTATGCAACTAATATGAGCCTAAGTCTAACAATAATATGAGTAAAAAGGGTAAGAAAAATAGTACTTTTGAACACTTATCAACAAGCAAAAGTTCGAGTTAGGGGTGTGATAAGTGTTTAAAAGTACTATTTTTCTTACCCTTTTTACTCATATTATTGTTAGACTTAGGCTCATATTAGTTGCATAATTAGCCATTCATGCATTAATCCATGTTTCCTTCCATCGTCGAACTTGATTACATAACTTGGTAGTTTTTGTGGGAAAAGATGCTGCTTTGGTGTGTTTTGTGCGTATGTGCAGGATCACTTGCCAAAGCAAGGCTAGAGCTAGTTGCCAGGGCAATGCATGAAGGAGATGCCGAGCTAGTTGCCAGAGCAATGCATGAAGGAGACGCCGAGCCAGTTGCCAGGGCAATTGTCGACAAAGAATAAGGTGATATGGTAGTCGAAATTGATGACTAGACAAGCCCAAGATGACGTGGAGCAAAGCTAAATCTGAAAGGAGTTTGATTTCTATGAAGAGATTAAAGAAGAATTAAATTCCAAGATGATAGGAGAAGTTCTAGAAGGAATATAATTATAATAAAGAATTATATTCTTTAAAGATAATTTAATTCCAACTTAACTTCCTCCTCAAAGAAGGACTTTGACCTAGCCCTATAAATTAGAGGCCATGTCGTCAACTCCAAGGAGGGAGAGAGAGGAGAGAATTTTCGACAAGCTTCATCCTTCATCTTTTTCTTTCTTGTTCATTTAGGTTCATGCTAGGGATTCTTTATCTTGTGTTTCTTTGGAACCTAGCCATGAACTAAATCTATTTGGCTAAGGTTATTGTGTCTTGTGGTTGTGAGAAACTATTGGATTTTGTTTAGGTAATAAGAGTTTGCACTTTTCTATTCAAGGTTTATTCATTATTGGTTCTTATTCTTGTTTGCGAGTGAATTGGGAGAGGATCTCGTAACTTCATCTATTTATCTAATATCGGGAGAGTTAGATTAAAGAAATGAATGAATATGATCTTTATTCAATCTATTGATGGTGAAGATTAATCTGACTTAGGAATAAGTTAAGGATTTCAACGGCTAAGTGGAGCGCATGATTGGTTGTTGTTCACCCTTGATTCACGCAGGGATGTATTATCAAGGCATGCACAAGTAGCTAGAGTTTCGACTTAGGGATAAGAAGAAACCATTGAAGAACGTTCTGCCGAACCTTGAAGTTGCTGCCCAGACGCCCAACTAGTTGCCCAACTAGTCGCCCAGGCAACCATCGATTAGTTACCAAGGCAACCCCGTTGTGCAAGTTGCCATAGCAACTTAGTTGCCCGTGCACTCTTTTACCAAGACGATCCAATCGACTATCACACCTCAACTCACGATAACTTGGCCTATCTCTCTCATTTAATTACATCACCTTTTACTTATTTGCTTTCTAGTTTAGTTGTTAGTTAAACTCCTATAATCTTCTATTTGTGTTTTTACTTTTTACAGTGCAAGAGACTAGATTCTTGAAGTGGCACCAATCCCTGTGGAGACGATATCTTTTATACTATAACTTGCAACGTGTATACTTGCACAATTGCGTAGCACTTATTACGCGTAACACAATGCATAACACCATTCCCAACCGGAATGAAAACCAATGCTCAATAGCATTTAACATACTTTCAAACCCCTGCATATGTACTCAAGATCATGCATTACCAATGAGTAAACCATACCATGTTTATCACCAAAACATGAAAACAACATGCTCATATCTAAGCCTATATTAAAGAGTGAAATAGGGGAAACTTACTTTCGAGCTTAGTGATAAGTGTTCAAAAGTACTATTTTTCTTACCCTTTTTACTCATATTATTGTTAGACTTAGGCTCATATTAGTTGCATAGTTAGCCATTCATGCATTAATCCATGTTTCCTTCAATCGTTGAGCTTGATTACATAACTTGGTGAATTTTTGTGGAAATAGATGCTGCTTTGGTGTGTTTTTGTGTGTGTATGTGCAGGATCACTTGCCAAAGCAATGCCGAGCTAGTTGCCAGGGCAATGCATGAAGGATATGCCGAGCTAGTTGCCATGGCATTTGTCGACAAAGACCAAAAGCAATATGGATGTCGAAATTCATGACTTTACAAGCCCAAGATGACATGGAGCAAGGCCCAAGCCCAAAGGAATTTGATTGCCATGCAGAGATTAAAGAAGAATTAAATTCCAAGAAGATAGGAGAAGTTCTAATAGGAATAAAATTATAATAAAGAATTATATTCTTCAAAGATAATTTAATTCCAACTCAAACTCCTCCTCAAAGAAGGACTTTGGCCTAGCCCTATAAATAGCAAGGAAATTCGACAAATCAAGGGAGGAGAGCAAGAGTTAATTTCGACAACTCCAAGAGAGGAAGCAAGGGGAATTTTTGGCAAGCATCTAGGGCAAGGAATTTTCGACAAGCTTCATCTTTTCTTCCTTGTTCGATTGGGTTCATGCTAGGGATTGTTTATCTTGTGTTTCTTTGGAACCTAGCCATGAACTAAATTTACTTGGCTATGGTTATTGTGTTTTGTGGTTGTGAGAAACTATTGGTTTTTGTTTAGGTAATAAGAGTTTGCACTTTTCTATTTCAAGGTTTATTCATTCTTGATTCTTATTATTGTTTGCGAGTGAATTGGGAGAGGATCTCGTGATTTCATCCATTTATCTAATATCGGGAGAGTTAGATTCAAGAAACGAATGAGTATGATCTTTATGCAATCCAATGATGGTGAAGATTAATCCGGCTTAGGAATAAGTTAAGGATTTCAACGGCTAAGAGGAGCGCAAGATTGGTTGTTGTTCACCCTTGATTCACGCAGGGATGTATTATCAAGGCATGCACAAGTAGCTAGAGTTTCGACTTAGGGATAAGAAGAAACCATTGAAGAACGCTCCGCCGAAACCTTGAAGTTGCTGCCCGATCGCCCAAGTAGTTGCCCAACTAGTCGCCCAAGCAACCATCAATTAGTTGCCAAGGCAACCCGTTGTGCAAGTCGCCGCCACGGCAACTGTGTGTTGCCCATGCACTCTTTTACCAAGACAATCCAATCGGCTATCACACCTCAACTCACGATAACCTAGCCTATCTCTCTCATTCGAATTCATCTTTTCTTTTACTTAATTGCTTTCTAGATTAGTTATTAGTTAAAACTTCTATAATCCTTCACTTGTGTTTTTACTTTTTACAGTGCAAGAGACTAGATTCTTGAAGTGGCACCAATCCCTGTGGAGACGATATCTTTTATACTATAACTTGCGTGTGTATACTTGCACAATTGCGTAGCACTTATTACGCGCAACAAGTTTTTGGCGCCGTTGCCGGGGATTGGCAATAGCGACTTTGTCTTTATTTTCTTGCACATTCTTTTTATTTTTCTTGTTTAAAATTCAAAGGGCTAACAAACTTTGGTTTTGCATTGGTATATGACCGTATGAGAGCGACTTCACCGAATATCCCTTTGATCCGTAAATCGAACGAACCTTACAAAGACTTAGACGAAGGATAAGAGAAGCAATGGCAAATCAAGACGGCAATATTAATCAAGATGTTCGAGCGGGAGGGAGGAGTGATTCTTGCACGAAATAGAACTATTCGAGACTATCTTGAAGAAGATCTTGATGGACTTAACCCAGGAGTTGTCGCACCCGAAATTGAAGCCGACCACTTTGAGTTGAAACCGGTAATGTTTAATATGATCAACACAATAGGTCAATTTGGCGGCTCAGCAACTGAAGATGCACGACAACATCTGAAATCTTTCCTCGAGATTTGCAACTCGTTCAAGATACACGGAGTTACCCCCGATGTCCTACGATTAAGATTATTCCCCTATTCACTTTGGGATAGGCGAAAGCATGGCTGAATAGCATTCTCTGCGGATCCATAGCATCTTGGACTGATCTTTGTCGTGATTTCCTTGCTAGATTTAATCCTACAAATTTGACTGATAAGCTTCGTAACGACATTACTTCTTTTTGGCAGGCAGATGATGAATCCATGTACGAGGCTTGGGAGCGATATAGAGAACTTCTACACAAATGCCCTCTACACGGATTCCCGGTGTGGACGCAAGTGACAATGTTTTACAATGCCGTGAATACACCAACAAGGATGATGCTAGATGCCTCGGCAAACGGCATACTCTTAGATAAGTCGCAGGAGGAAGCAATGCAAATTTTAAACAGGCTGGCCAAGAATGACTATCAATTCCCATCTACTAGAAGAGGAGGAGTTAGACGCCAAGCCACAATACATGAACTAGGATCATCAGATTCAATTTCGGCACAATTGGCCGCTTTAACCAAGATGGTCCAGAACATGCAAAAAGCAAACAACACACATGAAGTCAAGGTAATGGATTCTTTTTGTGAGTTATGTGGTGATAACCATAATTCTTCCAATGTATGCGAAATCCGAATCCGACTTCTATGTGGGGAATTACAATCGGGCAACAACATGATGTCCAATACATACAATCCAGCTTGGAAGAAGCACCCGAATTTTTCATGGAGTAATCCCAACAATGCTCTAAACCGAACAACAATCAGAATGCACAAGCATCGAATTCCAGCAGAATATGCCACGGCAACAGATGCCGCAACAACAACCGACAACATCTAGTTCTTTGGAAAATTCTCTAAATGCTTTTATGATGAAAACTGAATCTTATATGGCTGAGAATAGTAATTTCATAAAAAGAACTGATGCTTTTATTAACAGGACCAAGATGAGATTGCAAAACCAAGAGGCGGCAATCAAATCATTGGAAAATCAAGTCGGACAATTTGCTCAAAATCTGAACACTAGACCACAAGGAGGTTTACCTAGCGATACTGAAGTCGCAAGAGGAACTGGCCATGAGCAATGTAAGGCAATCACCACCAGAAGTGGCCAACAACTTAGAGAGGTTCAAACCCGCTCGTCAAACAAAACTCCACAAAAAGATCAAGACGAACCTAGCGGCAAAGCCTCAGATGCTGAACCAGGAATTGCCACGGCAACCGGAAATAAACATGCCTCGGTAACCGATGACGCCTCGACTTCTTGTGATAAGCATGCCTCAAAGAACCCCATTGATAACGCGCGGGCAACTCCGGATGTCCCGGCAATGCCGTCAATCAGGTTTCAAACCAATGAAAGGATAGAAGATATCCGACTTCCACCACCATTCCCACAAAGGTTGAAGCGACAAAAGCAAGAATACCAATTCAAGAAGTTTCTTGATATCCTAAAGCAAGTACACATCAACTTGCCATTGGTGGAAGCAATTGAACAAATGCCAAACTATGCCAAGTTTCTTAAAGACATTGTGTCCAAGAGAACAAGGCTAGGAGAGTTTGAAACAGATTGCGCGACAGAGGGATGCATGGCAATGTTGCTGTCGCATGCCGCCCAAGTTGAAGGATCCCGGAAGTTTCACAATACCCTGTTCTATTGGAAATCACTATGTCGGGAAAGCACTATGCGACCTAGGGGCTAGCATAAACTTGATGCCTAAATCGGTTTTTCAGAAACTAGGAATCGGGAAGGCAAGACCTACAACAGTTATGCTGCAGCTAGCCGACCAGATCCTATGTGCATCCAGAGGGAAAAATCGAGGACATACTAGTAAAAGTTGATAAATTCATTTTTCCCGCTGACTTTATTGTTTTGTATTGTGAAGCAGATGAACATGCACCTATCATTCTCGGGAGACCATTCCTAGCAACAGGGAGAACTTTGATTGATGTTGAAAAGGGAGAACTCACAATGAGGGTGAATGACCAGCAGGTAAAACTAAATGTGTTCCAAACACTAAGGCATGCCGATGATCCAGAAGAATGCCAACTACTTCATGCCACGGCAGAATTTAACTTCGATGAGGAATTTAGTTGCCTCGGCAACTACATTGCTGATCAAGAGGAACCTGAGGAGTATGAAGAACCGGTCGATGAGGAACAACCAGAAGAGGCAAATTGGCTAGTCAATCGACCAGGTACATACTTTGAACCACTGGACTACTCAGGAAGGAAGGTAAGATCGAAAAACCCTCTATCGAAAATCCACCAATTCTTGAGTTGAAACAATTGCCAGTAAAGAATCAAATATGTATACTTAGGGATCGATAATACATTACCTGTAATTATTTCCTCTAAGTTACAGCCTGAGCAGAAAAAGAAGTTGATCAATATGTTGAAGCTACATAAAAAGCAATAGGGTGGACAATTGCCGACTTGAAGGGAATTAGCCCGGTGTGCATGCACAAGATCTTGTTGGAAGATGATCACAAACCTTCAATTGAGGCCCAGAGGAGACTGAATCATGCCATGAAAGGGGTTGTAATGAAAGAAATCATCAAATGGCTTGACGCCGGCATTATATACCCTATCTCCGATAGTACGTGGGTAAGTCCGGTACAATGTGTGCCGAAAAAGGGAGGTATAACAGTGGTAAACAATGAAAATAATGAACTTATCCCAACCAGGACTGTGACCGGTTGGAGGGTTTGTATGGACTATCGAAAGCTAAACAAAGCAACTAGGAAAGATCACTTCCCATTACCCTTTATTGATCAAATGCTTGACCGTCTTGCATGTAAACCCTTTTACTGATTTCTTGATGGTTATTCAGGTTACAATCAGATTGCCATAGCACCAGAAGATCAAGAAAAGACAACCTTCACATGCCCCTACGGTACTTATGCCTTCCGAAGGATGCCATTCGGATTGTGCAACGCCCCGGCAACCTTCCAAAGATGCATGATGGCGCTCTTTTCAAACATGGTCGAAGACTTCCTTGAGATCTTCATGGATGATTTTTCGGTTTTTGGTAATGACTTCGACGGCTGTCTCTGCAATTTAGAGAGGGTGTTGGCAAGATGCGAAGAAACAGATTTAGTCCTCAATTGGGAGAAATGCCACTTTATGGTAGATGAAGGAATAGTGCTCGGCCACAAGATTTCATCCAAGGGAATTGAAGTAGACAAAGCCAAGGTGGACGTGATCGAGAGATTACCCCCACCAATTTCGGTTAAAGGAATTCGAAGTTTTCTCGGACATGCAGGTTTTTACAGGAGGTTCATTCATAATTTTTCTAAAATCACTAAACCCTTGTGTAATCTGCTTGAACAGGATAAAGTCTTCGATTTTGATGATTCTTGCACCCCAAGCATTCAAAACCCTAAAGAAAAAGCTTGCCTCGGCACCCATTGTCGTTCCACCAGATTGGACGCTACCTTTTGAGCTCATGTGTGATGCAAGTGATTCCGCGGTAGGAGCAGTCCTAGGCCAACGCACAGGTAAGACCTTCCATGTGATATACTACGCTAGTAAAACTCTTAACGATGCTCAAGTGAATTACACAACAACGGAGAAAGAGTTACTAGCTGTAGTTTTCGCATTTGACAAGTTCAGATCCTATTTAATTGGTACAAAGGTAATTGTTCATACGGACCATTCGGCAATCAAATACTTATTTGCTAAAAATGATGCTAAACCTCGTTTGATTCGTTGGATATTACTTTTACAAGAATTTGATATTGAAATTAAGGACAGGAAAGGAACAGAAAATCAAGTGGCCGATCACTTATCACGTTTGGAACGCAATAGGGAGGAGGACGCGGATCTAGAGATATGCGATGCATTCCCGGATGAACAAATTCTAATCGCCTCGGCAGCCCATGACGCCTCGGCAGCCCATGACGCCTCGGCAACTCTCGACGCCACAGCAGTCTTTGACGCACACGCCTCGGCAATTTTGGGAGCAGACACTACGGCAGTACATGCCTCGGCAATACCCTGGTACGCAGATTTAGTTAACTTCCTTGTTTGTGGTATTTTTCCGTATGGCATTACTCACCAAGGGAAGAAGCGGTTCCGCCATGATGCTAAGCATTACTTTTGGGACGAGCCTCTTTTGTTTAAACAATGTGCGATCAGGTTATACGCTGATGTGTGTCCCACAAGAAGAGCAACAGAATGTACTCGGCAATGCCATTCTTCACCCTATGGAGGACATTTTGGAGGAACTCGTACCATGCCAAAGTCTTGCAATCCGGTTTGTATTGGCCAACATTGTACAAAGATGCCCAAGACTTTTACAAGCAATGTGATCGTTGCGAGGACGGGCAATATCTCTAGGCGACATGAGATGCCACTCGAACATCATCGAGGTGGAACTGCTCGATGTATGGGGATCGATTTTATGGGACCTTTCCCATCTTCATTCGGCAACCTCTACATCTTACTCGCCATCGACTATGTGTCTAAATGGGTAGAGGCAGCTGCAGTTCCCAACGACGATTCCAAGACCGTGCAACGATTCCTGCGAAAAAACATATTTACACGGTTTGGGATGCCGAGAGCAATTATCAGCGACGGGGGCAAGCATTTTGGCAAATGACTAATTGCCAAGATGTTGCAACACTTCGGCATATCACACAAGATCGCCACGGCATATCACCCACAAACCAACGGGCAAGCGAAATTTCCAACCGGGAGTTGAAGGGAATACTCGAGAAAGTTGTGAATCCCTCAAGGAAGGATTGGTCATTAAGACTAGATGACGACTTTGGGCATATCGCACTGCATTCAAAACACCATTAGGTATGTCCCCTTCCGACTTGTCTATGGTAAAACATGTCATCTACCGGTGGAAATCGAGCACAAGGCGTCTTGGGCAATCAAGACCGTGAATATGGATTGGGAAGTGCGGACAAAAAGCGCTGATGGATCTCAATGAGATAGAAGAATTTCGTGCACTCGCCTATAACAATGCACGAATCTACAAGGAGAAAACAAAGCGATGGCATGACAAGAAACTATTGCCACGGCAATTCACGCCAGGGCAACTAGTTCTCCTATTCAATTCTCGGCTAAAACTTTTCCCGGGAAAGCTGAAATCAAGATGGTCAGGACCATTTGAAGTCGTCAAACCATTCTCCCATGGCGCCGTGATAATCAAGTCCATCTCTGACGACCATGAATTCAAAGTTAATGGACAAAGATTGAAGCACTACAATGGTTCCCATGTGGAACGTAACAAGGAAGTGGTCAATTTAGGAGATGCATGAGCATGCTCTCCCTTTTGATATTTTTATTTTTTATTTTTATTTTTATTTTTTTTTATTTTTGTTTTTGTCGATTAGTTAATCATTTATTTTTTTTCCGATTTTATTTATTTATTTATTTTATTTTGCCGATTATTAGTAGTTTTAGGATATATTTTTTTTATTCAAGTCTAAGAATCCTATTACACATCTTTATTTATTTTCTTTATTAGTTTATCTTTAATTTTAATCCTTATTTGATTTGTTTTTGAATTGTAGGAAAGGAAGTTCAAGATAAAGAAGGAATTCTAAACCAAGTAGGAAAACATCTTCAACAAGGAAACTAATGGGTTGAATCTAAGGCTTATATAAAGCCTCCAATTCATCCTAACCAAAACCCTTGTCGACAACTCCTACAAAACCCTAAACCCTTTTTCGTTTTCCCCTAAACCCTAATCCCACCCACCTATCGATTCTATAAAACCCATCACCCTTAACCTATTCCTACTTTCTATCTTGCAACTTTTTAGTTTCTTTTCTTTTCTTTGTTTTTACTCACAACCAAGATCATACATGGCATCCAAGATTAAACTTTTAGTTCATCCAAGTTCCTCCAAAGAACCAAGATACAAGAAGTTTGCTACACCGCGTTCAAGAAAGATTTCAATCCAAGTTTGAAAGCCGGAAGATTCATGAAGAACAAGGCTTTGAATACTCCAGATCTCAAGATTTCGGCCTTGAACCATTCATCTTCAAAAGGATTGCACATCAAAAGTGGCAAATCTTTTGCCATCAACCAGAACCGGGTAACATCTCATGGGTAAGAGAATTCTATGCTCACTCACCTAACCCGGATAATCCTTATGTTTTTGTTCGTGACAAGGCCATACTTATAAGTCCCGAAAGCATCAACACCTTTTACGGACTTTACATTGAAAAGGACGAGCATCAAGCCTTCGTTGACCAGATCAATCCCAAGCAACTCGACAAGGTGCTTCAAGAACTCACTCAACCAGGAACTCATTGGAACGACGGTAAATACAAGGGCACGGTAAATCGCCTTCGGCTAAAACCCGAAGTAAAACTATGGAATAAGTTTGTTAAAACTTCTTTAATGCCCTCCACACACAATACTACCGTTGATATACCACGTCTTTTGCTCATACATTCTATTTTGCATAATCGCATCATTAACATTGGAAAAATTATTTGCGATGAGATTTTTTATGCAGCTCAAAAGATAAGGGTTATCTTTTCTTCCCTTGCTTAATTTCCAATCTTTGCAAGGAGATGCATGTCCCGAGTGAGTCCACCGATGAAAAGCCCTACCCAAGTCTGGTTGGAATCAAGCACTAATCCGGAAGCTAATGGGAGAGGCACCGGAGATTCTTCAAGGCCCCCAATTGTCACGGCAACTCCGCCCAAGGGCAATCCCTAATGCCCAAGCACCTAACGCCAGGCAACTCGGCCATTAATCCCGGGACACTTTGAAGCACTTTTGCACCCATTAGCAAGCCGACTAAGGCAAATTGAAGATCGGCAACTAATGTTCATACGGTACATGAAGGAGCACAACAATGCCATCACCCAAGTCATCCTAGAAAAGTACCCGGACAATCGTGTGCCGTTCCCAATCTTTCCCGCCGAGATTCTTGCCCCGGCAACCAATGAAGCAGACGCCACGGCAACCAACCCTGACGACGCCCCGGCAACCACTGCAAAAGCCAAAAGTAAAGCACTTATGCCCGAATCAACTCCTACGAAATCATTTTCTGATTTTTCAGATTCGAACGAGTCCTCCATTGAACCAATAAAGACCGCACCAATTGAATCTTCCGAACGAAAAGCCATTAACATTGATGAAGAGGATGATGAGGACAACCCCGTACGAGGATCGATTCCACCACCAGCAACAAGAAAACAACCATCACGTTCAAGCAAGAAAGTCAAGACGCCAACTAGAAGGAAACTAATCATCTACGATGACGAACTCTCGGAGTAAGTCCTCGTATGCATTTTTATTTTTATTTTTCGTTATTTTTATGCATGCATTGAGGACAATGCCTCACTCGAGTTTGGGGGGGGATTGTTACACTTAAGTATTACATTTAGGATACATAAATTGCTTGCCATGCCTTTAAATTGGAACAAGAATTGCTTAGATTTGATGAATATTCAATGATGACTTTACCAATGCACTTAATTGATAGAATTTTTATTCTAGGATAACCATGGAAAAACTTAGAATTTTACTATGATGCTAAATTTGATGAAACACTGTTGTGGTTTGATTGATTTAAGGAGTTCTAGTAAACTTAGGTTGATAATTAACTAATTGGGAGATTAGAATAAAAATTGGATGAAGGCTAGAGGTGCCCAAATTGGCTCTAGCATATGCAAAAAAAAAAATTGATCACTAGAGGTGCCCGAAACTGGCTCTAGGAGGCGTTAAAAAAATTTTAACTAGAGGTGCCCGAAACCGGCTCTAGTCGATTAAATTAACTTAAGAAAACTAAAAATAAAACACTAGAGGTGCCCAAATTGGCTCTAGTTAAAACATGTTAAAAAGAACCCAACGAAGTAATTTGAAAACCTATTGTTTGCATAGAATCCGAAAAATCAACTTGCACACAACTCCGCACACACTCACAAGCATTATAGTTTGATTCCGAGTAATTCCTCGTTTTCTGAAAAATAAAAAGCCAATCATACTTTGTGCCCTGTTCGTAGAATTGAAATCAAGTTCAAAGCTAAGTTTGTGAAAATTTGAAGTCTTGGCGGTAATTATGAGTTTGCATTGCTTGAGGACAAGCAATAGTTCGAGTTTGGGGGTGTGATAAGTGTTCAAAAGTACTATTTTTCTTACCTTTTTTACTCATATTATTGTTAGACTTAGGCTCATATTAGTTGCATAGTTAGCCATTCATGCATTAATCCATGTTTCCTTCAATCGTTGAGCTTGATTACATAACTTGGTGAATTTTTGTGGAAATAGATGCTGCTTTGGTGTGTTTTTGTGTGTGTATGTGCAGGATCACTTGCCAAAGCAATGCCGAGCTAGTTGCCAAAGCAATATGGATGTCGAAATTCATGACTTTACAAGCCCAAGATGACATGGAGCAAGGCCCAAGCCCAAAGGAATTTGATTGCCATGCAGAGATTAAAGAAGAATTAAATTCCAAGAAGATAGGAGAAGTTCTAATAGGAATAAAATTATAATAAAGAATTATATTCTTCAAAGATAATTTAATTCCAACTCAAACTCCTCCTCAAAGAAGGACTTTGGCCTAGCCCTATAAATAGCAAGGAAATTCGACAAATCAAGGGAGGAGAGCAAGAGTTAATTTCGACAACTCCAAGAGAGGAAGCAAGGGGAATTTTCGGCAAGCATCTAGGGCAAGGAATTTTCGACAAGCTTCATCTTTTCTTCCTTGTTCGATTGGGTTCATGCTAGGGATTGTTTATCTTGTGTTTCTTTGGAACCTAGCCATGAACTAAATTTACTTGGCTATGGTTATTGTATTTTGTGGTTGTGAGAAACTATTGGTTTTTGTTTAGGTAATAAGAGTTTGCACTTTTCTATTTCAAGGTTTATTCATTCTTGATTCTTATTATTGTTTGCGAGTGAATTGGGAGAGGATCTCGTGATTTCATCCATTTATCTAATATCGGGAGAGTTAGATTCAAGAAACGAATGAATATGATCTTTATGCAATCCAATGATGGTGAAGATTAATCCGGCTTAGGAATAAGTTAAGGATTTCAACGGCTAAGAGGAGCGCAAGATTGGTTGTTGTTCACCCTTGATTCACGCAGGATGTATTATCAAGGCATGCACAAGTAGCTAGAGTTTCGACTTAGGGATAAGAAGAAACCATTGAAGAACGCTCCGCCGAACCTTGAAGTTGCTGCCCGATCGCCCAAGTAGTTGCCCAACTAGTCGCCCAAGCAACCATCAATTAGTTGCCAAGGCAACCCCGTTGTGCAAGTCGCCACGGCAACTGAGTTGCCCATGCACTCTTTTACCAAGACAATCCAATCGGCTATCACACCTCAACTCACGATAACCTAGCCTATCTCTCTCATTCGAATTCATATTTTCTTTTACTTAATTGCTTTCTAGATTAGTTATTAGTTAAAACTTCTATAATCCTTCACTTGTGTTTTTACTTTTTACAGTGCAAGAGACTAGATTCTTGAAGTGGCACCAATCCCTGTGGAGACGATATCTTTTATACTATAACTTGCGACGTGTATACTTGCACAATTGCGTAGCACTTATTACGCGCAACACTTAGGTAAGTGTATCACGCTTACCCTAAACTCCCAACAACATTTACAAACCTTTGTAAAGCATTTAAAACTAGTTTCCACTCACCGATACGCCTCGCCATCCTTGCCAACGCGAAACAAGCTCCCAGAAAGCAACCAAACAACTTCAAGATTTGTCACCTTGATTATCCCCTATTTTAAACACATAAAACCAGAGGATAAATGCATTAAAGTGCATTCAAACCATTGCCTAACAGCAATATGGACTTGAAAGCTCGACAATCCGCAAATAAATCTTTATTATTACAAATCACCAACCTTCCATTATCATGTTACATTACCGAATAGACCTCGAAGGATAAAAATAAACTAAATGCCGCTTGAACTAATTGTCTGGAACCCTCTTGATATATCCAGAATTCTAAATGATCCTGGTGAATCAAGCTCTTAAATACCTTAATGGAATCACTATTAATCAAACTCATGTTGCAAGAAATCTCTTTGGAAACTGTTCGAACTACATAAAATATCAATGTACCTCTTCTATAATCATCCCTTACCTGAGTAATAAATTTAATCAATTAGTGTGTTCCTTGTGTGCTACGTAGAGGTGGTAAATGAGTCATTCGATTCGGTTTTGTTTTGGGTCAATTCGGGTCTAATATTATTCGGTTCAAATTCGATTTCGGTTCAGTTTTAGTTCGGGTATATTATGATTCGGGTCATTTTGGGTCGGTTGATTTTTGGTTCGGTTATTTTTGGTTTGGGTCAATGAGAGACTGGTCAGTTCTAATCGAGTTTTTAGGCCGGTTAGTTTTTTACACCCTATATGTAGATTTATAAAGTCAATATATTTAACTTTTTGGTGAGTTGTGCGGTTGTTCATATCCTATCTTTATTTATTTCTATTAATATTTTTTCTATATTTCGAGTTACCTTTGGTTCAGGTCTATTCAGTTTGGGTCCATTCGGTTCGGTTGAAAATTGGTTTGGGTCAATTTCGGTTCAACTAAAATTTGGATCGGTTTCAGTTTGGTTTGTTTTAATTTCGGTTTTAGGTCATCATGTTCGGGTCGATTTCGGGTCTCAGTTTGGGTAAATCGATTCGATTTTTGGGTCTCGGGTCAAGTTTGTATTTATTAAACTGTTTTGTATATTGTTTTACATGATTTATTAAACTGATCATGTACACATGACTAACATATTTGATTTCGCATAAACATAACATGTTTATGAAATTAAACATGATTATATTGTATGGTTAATATATGCCTTAGTACCCGATATGATAAGCATGCTCTATAGTACTGTTTATTTGTATATAAATATGTTTAATAATTACTGCATATTGTATAATTTCCCAGATTGATTCAATGGGTACTTGGGTTATGATATGAAGTCTATGAAGGTTCATCCTTGATCCGACTGGTAATTCTGCCCTTATAAGGTTCTTATGCTTCAGCTAGGGTAATTCCTCTCGTATTTGGTTCTTATGCTTCGACTAGGGTAATCCCACCTGTTGGAGTGTGCTTAAAGACCAATCATAAGATGATTGTAAAATACATATTTATTTTATCATATTTATTAATATAAAGTCATTATTATTATCTCAGTCATTATTCTGCGCATAAATAAATAAACTGAATTATAATAAAATCCTTAGAATAATATGGATATTCTTAAATATCCCTAGTCGAGTATTATTGTGGGCATGGACAACAATAAGGTGTTAAGACTAATATGTAGTTGATTGATGACAGAGTGTTGTCATAGACATGGAGATGTCAAACTCAATACATAAGTATGTGTTAGAGAATGACATACTGGACTGACCCGCTATGAGCATGTTTTTTAGATTATTATGTGACAGTCACAACATTGCTCATATTGATAGCTACATGTATGATCCTCATACTTGAGATCATCATTATTTCAACATTGTGAGTGACATATTTTAATACAGTCAAACGTGTGTCATAACTGACTACACTATAAAGACTGATATTGGATATGACATATTCTATGTAGCGAGATATAGTTGATCAAGATAAGATTGTCCCTCCTACATAATAGGAGTATATCATAGGCCACTTGATTGAGTGAGACTAGAAATGCATGGCCATGCTCGAATAAATTGATATGAGATATCATAGTTATTCGTTTATAGTAGTCTTCTCAAGATATTAAGAAATATTAGATGAACTATACAAGTGTGAATATTCCATGACTTGTGTCCAATCAAGATATAAATGAAAAAAAAGATATAATACATGAAAAAGAGTTAATCACGAAAAGGTTATGTTGAACCACGACTTCCTGTAACCTAGGTAGCAATGATGTATTGCTAGATGCCATTCATTGCTTATAATGTTAGAATTGTTCTAGAATTATTGCTAACGTTATATGAACCTAAAAGGGTCACACCCTATGATTGAAACGAACAAATATCGACTAGATAGCATGTGTGCAAACTTGTTGTGCATGAAATTAGTTAAAATCAAAATTATTATAATTATTGTAATTATAGATAATTTCTGTCATATATCTTTTAATATTATATAATTATTGTAATTAGTAAATACTATTAAAATAGAAATATCCTTAAAAAAGCCTAATTAAAGTAGAACTAGATTCTACATATTTAATTATATTTGGTTAAATATATTTATATTTAATGAATTTGAATTTAATTAGGATTAGGTTTTTAAATGCTATATAAAGGCATAAGGTCTAGCAGCCAAAGACATGCCTATTGCTGAAAACCTCTCTAACAGTTAGAGAAGTAAAATACTGTTCGTTTTAATTGGGTGGACTGCGTAGAGGTCGAAACACTGTTGTGATGACTTGGACTCGACATCTTGACTGAAAGAATCAGATTCTTCTACGTTCATGCAGTTATCAGATTTAATTGAGGTAACGTTTTATCCCTTTTTCACCCCGAATTCGTTCCTTGTACAGAGATCACTGGCAAAAATCTTCGGATGATTTTTCACTAGGCCATGGGGTGTACCGGCATTTCCCTACTCGCCCGAACCTAAGGTATTCCCTCAGGATTGTACCCACGCCTAATGGGCTCGGGTTAATGCCTGTATATGATGTAGTTTTGGAAAACTGTATTAGGAGTTCGTTTGGAGGGTAGATATGTTTACTATATTGTTACATTGTATATATTAATTTTGCACTTTTGGAACACACTAAACTCCATGGTTTAACTTAATCTATCACTATTCTGATTCTACAGTAATAGGCTTCTCGCCTGATACTCGGTTATCGAATAAAGGACAACTATATTACCTTCAGATATAACATTTTACTGAATTGTCGAATCATAATTGGAGTCTGTTGTTGCCCGGAACACCATGATAGTTTTATGCTTTGCCATATACATGTGTGTTCCTTTAGCATCTCTTGGTAGTTCTGTATTACTAATCTTTTCCAAGCTCATGTTGTTTTTACTATCGCAGGTTAAAAAATCAAACACGTTGCAGTTAACGACATCAATTATTGGAGTTCTTTCGGTGCTACTTGTGTGGTACGGTACCTGTGTAATTAGGGGGCATATATGTCATGTCTTGTTTTATATTTGAGTCTGAAACCCGTTCTTGTAACATGTATTTATGAACACTACTACGTCAAATGAATAATTTTTGAACTTGTATTTTGATTCATAATTTGTTTTATGGTTTTAAATGGTTTGTCCATTTGTTTTATCTAAAATTTTTAATGTGGGTCGCTCCAGTGTCTTGAATGTGACACCTCAGATTAGATCGGTTACCCGTATCAATCTGTGGGTGTTACATTTAGTGGTATCAGAGCTTAGAGTTGCATCTTTCTGGGTAGATCGGTCGATCGTCTATCATAGGGTGTTTGGTCTTTTTATGCCCCTTGGTTATAACCGTATTCTGCCAAGCCAAAACTCTAATGTCGAATCCTCTTCCTAAAATAGGTGAATTTAGGCATTCTGTCCATTATAGCTCGATTTATACTAACAAGGAATAACTATAATGTTCGTCTGTGATATGTATTGACTTAATGGATTTGAATCTAGATAAAGAACCTAAGATGGTTCATGCATGTGGGATTGAAGATTTGATTCAGATTGAGATTAAATGTTTGATTATGTGAGGTAATCGATATAAGATTACATGTAAGTCTATTCGGTGACAATGATTATGTTTAAGAATATTCTGATGGAAATTTGATAAAAGTATTATAAATTTAAAGGAAATGTATATGTGAGCGTGGCGAAAGTGTAATTTCTATGGTGACTGTTATACTCGAAAGAAACAGTTATCTGAATATTATACTAAAGGTAAGTGATATATGTTCAAAACCTTGGTTATGTTCGATCGATATAAAGAAGAACATTTTTTCCTTGGAAATGTGGCATGGTGTACCAATATATATAATTTATGACTGAAATCTAGTGTTTACATCCTGATTCCAGAAGTCCCAATTGGAGGCCTTGAGTACTCGTCTAAAATACAATTTTAGTTTTTCATCCGTAAACTTATGAGCAACCCAGAAGATATAATTCTGGGTCGTATGATTAACTTTTGTAATACTTGGAAGGTTTTACTATACCCGATTGAGCCTACTTATAATAACAGTTATGAGACAAGTATTTGTGACACTGTATGAATGGTTGCAAATATCGTATTATGATCAGCTAGTATGAGATGTATGATGGGAAGACCTTTGGAATCTAGAGTTAGTCCAAGAGATTGGGGACACTGTCATATTGATCCTTGACCATTTAAGAGGGTTTTAAGAAACAAGCATATTCCGATGGTTAATGTTAAGTGTCTAAAAGTACTATTTTATTCACCCTTTTTATTGATATTATTGATAGAATTAGGCTCATATTAGTTGCATTATTAGCCATTCATGCATGTTTGCATTGTTTCCTTGGTGGTTAAGCTTGATTTCATATTTTGCTTAATTTTGTGGAAAAGGGTGTTGCCGATAGTTTTTTTTTTGTGTGTGCAGAATCACTTACCTAAACAAGACTGGAACCAGTTGCCAGGGCAGTGCATGAAGGAGATGCCGACGCAGTTGCCAGGGTAATGCATGAAGAAGATGCCGAGCTAGTTGCCAGGGCAATTGCCGATAAGGGATAAGATGATATGGCAGCCGAAATTGATGACTAGATAAGCCCAAGATGACGTAGAGCAAAGTTAAATCCCAAAGGAGTTTGATTTCCATAAAGAGGTTAAAGAGAGATTAAATCCCAAAGAAGATAGGAGAAGATCTAGAAGGAATTTAAATATAATAAAAAATTATATTCTTTTAAAGTATTTAATTCCAACTTAACTTCCTCCTCAAGAAAGACTTTGACCTAACCATCTCCTATATAAAGAACCCCTAGCCGCCTATTTCAACAAGTTTGGAGGGGGGAGAGTTCGATTGGGAGAGAATTCAAGGGGGCTGATCGATTTCCTCATCATCATCTTCTTTATTCTATTCGATTCATGTTTGGGGATTATTCTTTGTATATCTTTCGAAACCTGACCATGAATTGATGTGAATTGGCTTGGGTTATTGTGTTTTATGGTTGCGAGAAACAATTGGATTTTGTTTAGGTAATAAGAGTTTGCACTTTCAATTCAAGGTTTACTCATTCTTGGTTTTTATTCTTGTTTGCGAGTGAATTGGGAGATGATCTCGTAATTCTATCTATTTATCTAATATCGAGAGAGTTAGATTCAAGAAATGAATGATTATGGTCTTTATTCAATCTATCGATGGTGAAAATTAATCTGGCTTAGGAATAAGTTAAGGATTTCAACGGATAAGAGGAGCGCAAGATTGGTTATTGTTCACCCTTGATTCACGCAGGGATGTATTGTCAAGGCATGCACAATTAGCTAGAGTTTCGACTTAGGGATAAGAAGAAAACATTGAAGAACGGTCTGTCGAACCTTGAAGTTGCTGCCCAGCCTCCCAAACAGTTGCCCAGGCAACCGTCGATTAGTTGCCAAGGCAACCCAGCTGCGCTAGTTGTCACGACAACTGAGTTGCCCTTGCACTCTTTTACCAAGACGATCCAATTGGCTATCACTCTTCAACTCACGATAACCTGACCTATTCTCTCTCTTTTGATTACATCTTTATTTTATTTACTTGCTCTTTTATTTTATTCGTTAGTTAGAACTCCTACAATTATCAATTGTGTTTTTACTTTTATAGTGCGATAACTAAAGCAAAGTGGCCTAAACCAATCCTTGTGTAGACGATACTCGATACTTATCACATCACTTTATTACTTGAAATGTTTATACTTGCACCATTTGCGTAGCACTCAATACGCAACAAGTTTTTGGCGCCGTTGCCTGGGATTGGCAATTGGTGTTAGCTGTTTTTGTTATTGCATTTTTCTTATTAGTTCTACTAAGTTTTCTTTTTGTTTGTTTTATATAAAAAAATCGGGTGCACTACAAGTTAAGGGACATCAACATGTCGATAAATAAAAGCTAATCTATTCTAGAGTTGATGTGGGAAGATAAGGATCAATCCAATCAAGAGTTTATTGCACCCTTCGATGATTACCTATACCAACCGAGAAAAGCATATATCATGGAAAACTCATGCACTTGTTGTGGAGAACATCATGTGTTTGAAAATTGCCCTCACATTTTTGGTGCATATGACTACATAGAGGACCATAGAGGGAATCAGCAGCAAAATCCTTCATGGTATGATCAAAAACTTGTTGCGCGTATTGAGTGCTACGCAAACTGTGCAAGTACACACGTCGCAAGTAATAAAGTGATATGATAAGTATCGAGTATTGTCTGCACAGGGATTGGTTTGGGCCACTTTGCTTTAGTTATCGCACTGTAAAAGTAAAAACACAATTGATAATTGTAGGAGTTCTAACTAACGGATAAAATAAAAGAGCAAGTAAATAAAATAAAGATGTAATCAAAAGAGAGAGAATAGGACAGGTTATTGTGAGTTGAGGAGTGATAGCCAATTGGATCGTCTTGGTAAAAGAGTGCAAGGGCAACTCAGTTGCCGTGACAACTTGCGCAGCTGGGTTGACTTGGCAACTAATCGACAGTTGCCTTTTGGGCGGCTGGGCAGCAACTTCAAGGTTTGGCAGAGCGTTCTTCAATTGTTTCTTCTTATCCCTAAGTTGAAACTCTAGCTAATTGTGCATGCCTTGACAATACATCCCTGTGTGAATCAAGGGTGAACAACAACCAATCTTGCGCTCCTCTTAGCCGTTGAAATCCTTAACTTATTCCTAAGCCGGATTAATTTTCACCATCGATAGACTGAATAAAGACCATACTCATTCGTTTATTGAATCTAACTCTCCAGATATTAGATAAATAGATAAAATTACGAGATCATCTCCCAATTCACTCGCAAACAAGAATAAAAACCAAGAATGAGTAAACCTTGAATTGAAAGTGCAAACTCTTATTACCTAAACAAAATCCAATTGTTTCTCACAGCCATAAAACACAATAACCCAAGCCAATTCACATCAATTCATGGCCGGGTTTCGAAATATATACAAAGAATAATCCCCAAACATGAATCGAATAAAATAAAGAAGAAGAAGATGAAGAAATCGATCAGCCCCCTGAATTCTCTCCCAATCGAACTCTCCCCCGCAAAACTTGTTGAAATAGGCGGCTAGGGGTTCTTTATATAGGAGATGGTTAGGTCAAAGTCTTTCTTAAAGAGGAAGTTATGTTGGAATTAAATACTTTAAAAGAATATAATTCTTTATTATATTTAAATTCCTTCTAGATCTTCTCCTATCTTCTTTGGGATTGAATCTCTATTTGAATCTCCAATTCTTTTAGTATTTATCTTCTTCCACGTCATATTGGGCTTTATCTAATCATCAGTTCGAGTGCCACATCATCTTTTTCCATTGTCGACAATTTCCCTGGCAACTAGGTCGGCATAACCTTCATGCACTGCCCTGGCAACTGCGTCGTCATCTCCTTCATGCACTGCCCTGGCAATTGCGTCGGCATCTCCTTCTTGTATTGCCCTGGCTACTGGTTCTAGCCTTGCTTTGACAACTGATTCTGCACACACAAAAACACACCAAAGCAGTATCTTTTTCCACAAAAATCACCAAGTTATGTAATCAATTTCAACGGTGGAAAGAAACATGAATTAATACATGAATGACTAATTATGCAACTAATATGAGCCTAAGTCTAACAATAATATGAGTAAAAAGGGTAATAAAAATATTACTTTTGAACACTTAACACACCCCAAAACTCGAACTATTGCTTGTCCTCAAGCAATGCAAACTAACAATTACCTACCAAGACTTTAATCATCAAAGACATGCTTCAAACTTGAATTCAAACCTCGAAACCGTGGCACAAAGTATGATCACCTTTTAATTTTTCGGATAGCACAAAAATTACCCGGAACCAAACTATAATGTTCGTGACAAGTGTGTGCGTAGTTGTGTACTAGTTGATTTTCAAGAATCTATGTGAACAATAGGCTTTTATCAATTTAATTACAGGGGCATTTTTTTTATTTTCACTAGAGCCAATTTAAGGCACCTCTAGCGAAGTAAGCAATTTCTCATTTATTTTAGTCGACTAGAGCCAATTTCGGGCACCTCTAGTGATTCTTTAATGTGCATTAACTACTGGAGCTGGTTTCGGGCACCTCTAGTAAGAAATTAACTTTTAATTTTCAAATTTACCCAAATTTTAAGCAACCTAAGTTCACTAAGGTTCTTCCAATCAACAAGCCACAGCCGTATAAAAAAATTTAGCATCATAGTAATATTTTAAGTTCTTTTCATGCAATCTTAAAATTAAAGGTTCTTTCAATTAAATGCAGTGGCAAAAATTCATCATTGGATATTCAATAAGTCTTAAGCAATTAAATACAATCAAAGGCATGGCAAGTAACATATGCAACCTATATGTGATTGCTAAAGATGAATGCAACTAAACATGAAACTAACTAGAAACCAACACCCCCCAAACTCGAGAGAAGCATTTTCCTCAATGCATGTAAAAGTGAAACAAAATTTAAAAGAAACTAAATGAAATAAGTTAGTCGGAGAGGTCGTCACCTCGAGTGATAAGTTTCCTTCGTGCTGTTTGCTTGATTCATTTTTCGGTTGGTGGTTGAATGCTCGTGGCTGGTACCGCGTGAATAGCATTGTTTTGATTTGATCCATGTTCGCCGAGGCAAGTTCACTTGCATGGGCATCATTAGTTGCCGAAGCCATTGTTGTTGCCCGGGCATCGCCAGTTTCTGTTGCCATGGCAATTGCTGAGGTAGCTTTCGGGGCATCCTTTGTTGCGGTTGCCGTGGCAAGTAGTCGGCAGGGAATTTCCTTAGCATGGTGGTTGGGAGTCTTGTTGAAAAGAAAAGAAAACAAAGAAAACCTAAAAACTAAAGATAATGAAGACAAATAAAATAAAATATCTCTTAAAAATTCCAAAAAAATAAAGAAAAAAATAACTGAAAATAAAATAAATTTCAAAAAAATTAAAAACAAAAATTAAAGATTCTTAGAAAGAGAATTTTTTATGCATCTTCTAATGTTACTGCATATCTGAGAAAACTTGAGGAGGGTCATTTCCGATACTTCTTATAGTCCATCCGCACCCTCCATCGAGTGATAATATTGCCCAAAAAGAGTTGAGCCAATGTTCTCGGAGCTACTCCCCTTTGTGTTACCGTGGTGGATGTGTCTTTCTTCCGTGTTCCCTTGTAGTCCATGCACATCTTCCACCTTTCTACTGTTCCTGAAGGCATGAATTTATTATTAGGAAAAATTATATCAACGTCCAACCATTTAATTACCTCATTCTCGTCGGGCTCCATCATGGTTGGATGTAGCCTTCGTTGTCGTGGCAATCAATTGCCAAAATTTGTTGTAAGTCAAGGGAAGAACCAATTTTCTGAAAAGCTTTACGAATCCAAACACCTTTTTATTTTGGTCTCTCAAACATCTCCATCAGTAGAGATTTCGATGGCTTCAAATCTACCAACATCGGTTCCTCAAGACATACCTACAATCGATGAGGTAAGTTTTTAAAGAATTCAAAAGGTTCAACCATTACCTGCTCATATTCCATTGGCAAAGTATTATCGTCTCATTGATCTTGCATGTGGTCGTGCAATTGCCGTGGCAACTATAGATGAGAGCAATCTATAGATTCCTGCTTCAACATCAATGTTGTAACCTTATGGGCATCAGGTTCCTCAGAATTTGTTGTAGTATTGTTGTTCTCAGCTTCACTGAGTGTTGTCGCGGCATTGCTCTGTTCAGGCTCCTCAATCATTGCCGAGGCAATTTGTTGCTCAGGCTCATCATGTGTTGGGCAGTCTCTCTCATTGGCATCCTCTTGACTTGGAGGTTCTAGTTGTTCCCCACACATCAAGGACCTCTCTTCGCATTGCTCCTTATCCTCTTGCCTTGGGACGTCAGTATCCTCAGTAATGGATTGTTGGTGCATGTTATCCAAAGCATATGTGGATCTCCTCAATTGATCTTCTGAATCCCCCAAGGTTGCATCCCATTGAGCTATCCTCGCATCCATTTTCTTTGATAGCTCTCGAATATCTTCAATTGATCCATCAAGTCTAGCCAATAAAGCTAGAAACGTTTCTTCAAAGGAATTGGAATGTTCTTGAAAAGGACTACATTGCCATGACATATTTGTTGTCATGACACTAGGCTCCTGATAAGGACTACATTGCCGAGGAATGTTTGTTGCTGCAACAAAATTGTTATGGTAAATTTTTTTTGAGCTTTTTGATCATACCATGAAGGATTTTGCTGTTGGTTCCCTCTATGGTCCTCCATGCAGTCATATGCACCGAAAATGTGAGGGCAATTTTCAAACACATGATGTTCTCCACAACAAGTGCACGAGTTTTCCACAGTATATGCTTTTCTCGGTTGGTATAGTAATCATCGAAGGGTGCAAGAAACTCTTAATTGGATTGATTCCTATCTTCCCACATCAACTCTAGAATAGATCGACTTTTATTTCCTGACATGTTGATGTCCCTTAACTTGTAGCACACCTGATTTTTTTTGATAAAACAAACAAAAAGAAAAGTTAGTAGAACTAATAAGAAAAATGCAATAACAAAAACAACTAACAACAATTGCCAATCCCCAGCAACGGCGCCAAAAACTTGTTGCGCGTATTGAATGCTACGCAAACGGTGAAAGAATACACGTCGCAAGTAATAAAGTGACATGATAAGTATCGAGTATCGTCTCCACAGGGATTGATTTGGGTCACTTTGCTTTAGTTATCGCACTATAAAAGTAAAAACACAATTAATAATTGTAGGATTTCTAACTAACGAATAAAATAAAAGAGCAAGTAAATAAAATAAAGATGTAATCAAAAGAGAGAGAATAGGCCACGTTATCATGAGTTGAAGAGTGATAGCCAATTGGATCGTCTTGCTAAAAGAGTGCAAGGGCAACTCAATTACCGTGGCAACTTGCGCAGTTGGGTTGCTTTGGCAACTAATCGACGGTTGCCTGGGCAAAAAACTTGTTGCGCGTATTGAGTGCTACGCAAACGGTGCAAGTATACACGTCGCAAGTAATAAAGTAATATGATAAGTATCGAGTATTGTCTCCACAGGGATTGGTTTGGGCTACTTTGCTTTAGTTATGGCACAGTAAAAGTAAAAACACAATTGATAATTGTAGGAGTTCTAACTAACGAATAAAATAAAAGAGCAAGTAAATAAAATAAAGATGTAATCAAAAGAGAGAGAATATGACAAGTTATCGTGAGTTGATGAGTGATAGCCAATTGGATCGTCTTGGTAAAAGAGTGCAAGGCCAACTCAGTTGCCGTGGCAACTTGCGCAGCTGGGTTGCCTTGGCAACTAATCGACGGTTGCCTGGGCAACTATTTAGGCTCTAGGCAGCAACTTCAAGCTTCGGCAGAGCGTTCTTCAATGGTTTCTTCTTATCCCTAAGTCGAAACTCTATCTAATTGTGCATGCCTTGACAATACATCCCTGCATGAATTAAGGATTTCAACAACCTATTCACATTAATTCATGGTCGGGTTTCGAAAGATATACAAAGAATAATCCCCAAACATGAATCTAATAGAATAAAGAAGATGAAGATGAAGAAATCGATCAGCCCCCTTGAATTCTCTCCCAATCGAACTCTCCCCCTCCAAACTTGTTGAAATAGGCGGCTATGGTTCTTTATATAGGAGATGGTTAGGTCAAAGTCTTTCTTGAGGAGGAAGTTAAGTTAGAATTAAATAATTTAAAAGAATATAATTCTTTATTATATTTAAATTCCTTCTAGATCTTCTCCTATCTTCTTTGAGATTTAATCTCTCTTTAACCTCTGCATGGAAATCAATCTCCTTTGGGATTTAACTTTGCTCCACATCATCTTGGGCTTATCTAGTCATCAATTTCGGCTGCCATATCATCTCATCCCTTATCGACAATTGCTCTAGCAAATAGCTCGGTATCTCCTTCATGCACTGCCCTGGCAACTGCGTCGGCATCTCCTTCATGCACTGCCCTGGCAACTGGTTCCAGCCTTTTTTAGGCAAGTGATTCTGCACACACACAAAAACAACTATCGACAGCACCCTTTTTCCACAAAATTAAGCAAAATATGAAATCAAGCTTAACCACCAAGGAAAAAATGCAAACATGCATGAATGGCTAATAATGCAACTAATATGAACCTAAGTCTAGCAATAATATGAATAAAAAGGGTGAATAAAATAGCACTTTTAGACACTTAACACATCCCCAAACTCGAACTATTGCTTGTCCTAAAGCAATGCAAACTAATAATTAACCATGGCACAAAGTAAGATCGACTTTTCATTTTTCAGACAACTTAGGAATTACTCGGAATCAAACTATAATGCTTGTGAGTGAGTGCGGAGCTGTGTGCAAGTAGATTTTTCGGATTCTATGCAAATAAGAGGTTTTCAAATTACTTCCTTGGGTTTTTTAACATGTTTTAACTAGAGCCAATTTCGGGCACCTCTAGCGTTTTTAGTTTTCTTAAGTTAATTAATTTATTTGACTAGAGCCGGTTTCAGGAACCTCTAGCAATCAATTTTTAGCACATACTAGAGCCAATTTCAAGCACCTCTAGCATTCATCCAATTTTTATTCTAATCCCCCAATTTTTTAACTATCAACCTAAGTTCGCTAGAATTCCTTAAATCAATCAAGCCACAACAATGTTTTTTTTCTTCAAGTTTAGTATCATATTAGGATTCTAAATGTTTCCATGGTTATCCTAGAATAAAAAGTTCTATCAATTAAGTACATTGGCAATGTCATCATTGGATATTCATCAAATCTAGGCAATTCTTGTTCCAGCTAAAGGCATGGCAAGCAATTTATATATCCTAAATGCAATACTTAAGATGAATGCAACTAAATATGGTAACTAACTAGTAATAATCCCCCCAAACTCGAGTGAGGCATTATCCTCAATGCATGCAACAAAGTAAAATAAAAATAAAAATAAAAATAAAGAAAAGTAAAATGCAAACGAGGACTTACTCCAAGAGTTCGTTGTCGTGGATGATTAGTTTCCTTTTGGTCGGTGTCTTGATTCTTTTGCTTGAACGCGGTGGTTGCTTCCTTTTTACCGATGGTGAAATCAATCCTTATACGGGGTTGTCCTCATCGTCCTCTTCCTCAATGTCATTGGCCTTTCGCTTGGGCTTGGAGGATTCGATTGGTGTGGTCTTTGTTGGTGTAATGGAGGACTCGTCTGAATCTGAAAAATTGGATAATGCTTCAGTACGAGTTGATTCAGGCATAGGCGCTTTACCTTTGGCTTTTACAGTGGTTACTGGGGCGTCTTTAGCTTTGGTTGCCGCGACATCTTCAGTGTTGGTTGTCGGGGCAATTGCTGGGGCATGCGCAGTGTAGGTTGCTGCAACACCATTTGTTGCGATTTCCGTAGCTGTCCGGGTTCTTTTCCAGGATGACTTGGGGAACGACAGGAAAGATTTTGGCAGGAAAGATGGGGAACGGCACGCGGCTGCCTGGGTTCTTTTCCAGGATGACTTGGGTGATGGCATTGTTGTGATCCTTCATGTACCGCATGAACATTAGTCGTTAGTCTTCAATTTACCTAAGGTGGTTCGCCAACGGTTATGAGAGTGCTTCAAGTTGTCCTGGGGTTGCTGGCTGAGTTGCCCGGGCATTAGTTGCTTGGGCATTAGGAGTTGCCGCGGCAATTGAAGGCGTTGGGGATTTTACTGGTGCCTTTCCCATTAGCTTTTGAATTTGTGCTCTATTCCAACAGGACTTTGGTAGGGCCTTTTCATCAGTGGACTCACTTGGGACATGCATCTCCCTGCAAAGATTGGAAATTAAGCAAGGAAAGAAAAGAGAACCCTTGTCTTTTGTGCTACACACAAAAATCTCATCACTAACAATTTTTCCAATGTTAATGATGCGATTATGCAAAATAGAATGTATGAGAAAAAGACGAGGTGTATCAACGGTGGTATTGTGTGTTGTGGGCATTAAAGAAGTTTTAACAAACTTATTCCATAATTTTGCCTCGGGTTGAAGCCGAAGGCGATTTACCGTGCCCATGTATTTACCGTCGTTCTAATGAGTTCCCGGTAGAGTGAGTTCTTGAAGCATCTTGCCGAGTTGCTTGGGCGTGAGTTGATCAACAAAGGCTTGATGCTCGTCTTTCTCAACGTAGAGCCCGTAAAAGGTGTTGATGCTTTCGGAGATTATGAGTATAGCCTTGTCACGAACAAAAACATAAGGATTATTCAGGTTAGGTGAGTGAGCATAGAATTCTCTTACCCATGAGATGTTACCCGGTTCTGATTGATGGCAAAAGATTTGCCACTTTTGATGTGCAATCCTTTGGAATATGAATGGTTCAAGGCTGAAATCTTGATGAGAGTTGGAGTATTCGAAGCCTTGTTCTTCGCAAATCTTCTGGCTTTCAAACTTGGAGTGAAGTCTTTCTTGAACCACCGGTGTAGCAAACTTCTTGTATCTTGGTTCTTTGGAGGAACTTGGATGAACCAAAAATTTGATTTTGGATACCATGGATGATCTTGGTTTTGATTTTGGTAGAAACAAAAAAAAAAGAAACTAAAGAGTTGCAAGGTGAAAAGTAGGAATAGGTTTCTTGGAAGTTAAGGGTTATGGGTTATATAGAAAAGATAGGTAGTAAATATGGTGGGTGAGATTGATTGGAAAGAAAGAAAACAAGGGTTTTGATTGGGGGAAGGGGACGAATAGGGGATTTGGGGAAGGGGAAGGGTTTGGCCGCCTAATAGGGTTTATTTAGGGTAAATTGGAGGCTTAATATAAGCCTTAGATTTAGCCTATTAGTTTCCTTGTTGAAGAAGCTTCCTTCTTGAATCAAATTCCTCTTTATCTTGAACTCTTTTCCTAAAAACAAATAAAATAAGGATTAAAATTAAAGATAAACTAATAAAAGAAAATAAATAAAGATGTGCAAAGAAATTCTTAAACGTAAAATTTAAAACAATTAGATAATTATGAAAGAAAGATGTAGTCTCAATCTTAAAGAAAATAAATAAATCTATCCTAAAAAGAGAAATAACCGAAATTAATAAATAATAATAAAAAATTAAATAGTTCAAAAAAATAAAAAGAAAAAGAAAATATCGAAAGGAGAGCATGCTCATGTGTCTCCTAAGGTGACCACTTCTTTGTTACGTTCCACATGGGAACCGTTGTAGTGCTTCAATCTTTGTCCGTTAACTTTGAATTCATGTTCGTCAGTGATGCACTTTATTATCACGGAACCATGGGAGAATGGTTTGACAACTTCGAATGATCTCGGCCATCTTGATTTCAGTTTTCCCGGGAAAAGTTTCAGCCGAGAATTGAATAAGAGAACTAGTTGCCCTAGCATGAATTGTCGCGGCAATAGTTTCTTGTCATGCCATTACTTTGTTTTCTCGTTGTAGATTCGTGCATTGTTATAGGTAAGTGCACGGAATTCTTCTATCTCGTTAAGGTCTAACAAACGCTTTTGCCCGGCACTTTCCCAATCCATATTCACAGTCTTGATTTTCCAATATGCCTTGTGTTCGATTTCCACCGGTAGATGGCATGTTTTGCCATAGACAAGTCAGAAGGGAGGCATACCTAAGGGTGTTTTGAATGCAGTGCGATATGCACAAAGTGCATCATCTAGTCTTACTGACCAATCTTCCTAGAGGGATTTACAACTTTCTCGAGTATACCCTTCAATTCCCGGTTGGAAATTTCTGCTTGCCCATTGGTTTGTGGGTGATATGTCATGGCAATCTTGTGAGATACACTAAAGCGTTGTAACATCTTGGCGATGAGTTTGTTGTCGAAGTGCTTGCCTTTATCACTGATAATTGCTCTCGGCATCCCAAACCGTGTAAATATGTTTTTCTACAAGAATTGTTGCACGGTCTTGGAATTGTTGGCGGGAACTGCAGCTGCCTCAACCCACTTAGACACGTAGTCGACGACAAGTAGGATGTAGAGGTTGCCAAATGAAGATGGGAAAGGTCCCATAAAATCAATCCCCCATACATCGAACAATTCCACCTCAAGGATGTTTTGGAGCGGCATCTCATGTCTTCTAGAGATATTGCCTGTCCTCTGGCAACAATCACATTGCTTGTAAAACTCTTGGGCATCTTTGTACAGTGTTGGCCAATACAAATCAGATTGCAAAACTTTAGCCGCGGTACGTGTTCCTCTAAAATATCCTCCATAGGGCGAAGAATGGCATTGCCGGAGTGCATTCTGCTGCTCCTCTTCAGGGACACATCAGCGTATAACCTGATCTGCACATTGTTTAAACAAAAAAGGCTCGTCCCAGAAATAATGCTTAGCATCATGGCAGAACCGCTTCTTTCTTTGATGAGTAAGGCCATAAGGTAAAATACCACAAATAAAGAAATTAACCAAATCCGCGTACCAGGGTATTATCGAGGTATCCGTGGTTGTCGTGGCAACTGCTTCCGTGGTTGCCAAGGTGTGCGCGTCTAGAGTTGCTGCGGCATGCGCGTCAAGGGTTGTCGAGGCATGCGCATCAGTGGTTGCCGAGGCATATGCATCTGGAGTTACCGAGGCATACGCATCAAGGGTTACCGAGGCATGCACGTCTAGAGTTACCGAGGCATCAAGGGTTGCCGAGGCATCAGGGGTTACTGAGGCACGCGCATCCATGGTTGCCGAGGCAACTAACAGTTGCTCATCCGCGAATGTATCGCATATCTCTAAAACCATGTGCTCCTCCCTATTGCATTCTAAGCGTGATAAATGACCAGCCACTTGATTTTCTGTTCCTTTCCTGTTCTTAATTTCAATGTCAAACTCTTGTAAAAGCAATATCCAACGAATCAAATGAGGTTTGGCATCCTTTTTAGCAAATAGATACTTAATTACCGAATGGTCCGTGTTGCGCGTAATAAGTGCTACGCAAATGTGCAAGTATACACGTCGCAAGTTATAGTATAAAAGATATCGTCTCCACAGGGATTGGTGCCACTTCAAGAATCTAGTCTCTTGCACTGTAAAAAGTAAAAACACAAGTAAAGGATTATCGAAGTTTAACTAATTACTAATCTAGAAAGCAATAAAATAAAATAAAAGATGAATTCAATTGAGAGAGATAGGCTAGGTTATCGTGAGTTGAGGTGTGATAGCCGATTGGATTGTCTTGGTAAAAGAGTGCATGGGCAACTCAGTTGCCGTGGCGACTTGCACAACGGGGTTGCCTTGGCAACTAATTGATGGTTGCTTGGGCGACTAGTTGGGCAACTACTTGGGCGATCGGGCAGCAACTTCAAGGTTCGGCGGAGCGTTCTTCAATGGTTTCTTCTTATCCCTAAGTCGAAACTCTAGCTACTTGTGCATGCCTTGATAATACATCCTGCGTGAATCAAGGGTGAACAACAACCAATCTTGCGCTCCTCTTAGCCGTTGAAATCCTTAACTTATTCCTAAGCCGGATTAATCTTCACCATCATTGGATTGCATAAAGATCATATTCATTCGTTTCTTGAATCTAACTCTCCCGATATTAGATAAATGGATGAAATCACGAGATCCTCTCCCAATTCACTGCAAAAACAATAATAAGAATCAAGAATGAATAAACCTTGAAATAGAAAAGTGCAAACTCTTATTACCTAAACAAAAACCAATAGTTTCTCACAACCACAAAACACAATAACCATAGCCAAGTAAATTTAGTTCATGGCTAGGTTCCAAAGAAACACAAGATAATTAATCCCTAGCATGAACCCAATCGAACAAAGATGAAGGAAGAGGCTTGTCGAAATCCTCCTTGCCCTTGATGCTTTTCAAAATTCTCTCCTCTTGCCCTACTTGGACTTGCCAAATTTCCCTCTTGCTCTCTCTATTCATCTTGTCGAAATCTCCTTGGTATTTATAGGGCTAGGCCAAAGTCCTTCTTTGAGGAGGAGTTTGAGTTGGAATTAAATTATCTTTAAAGAATATAATTCTTTATTATAATTTTATTCCTATTAGAACTTCTCCTATCCTCTTGGAATTTAATTCTTCTTTAATCTCTGCATGGCAATCAAATTCCTTTGGGCTTGGGCCTTGCTCCATGTTATCTTGGGCTTGTAAAGTCATGAATTTCGACATCCATATTGCTTTTGGTCTTTGTCGACAAATGCCATGGCAACTAGCTCAGCGTCTCCTTCATGCACTGCCACGGCAACTAGCTCGGCATTGCTTTGGCAAGTGATCCTGCACATACACACACAAAAACACACCAAAGCAGCATCTATTTCCACAAAAATCACCAAGTTATGTAATCAAGTTCAACGTTTGAAGGAAACATGGATTAATGCATGAATGACTAACTATGCAACTAATATGAGCCTAAGTCTAACAAAGATATATGAGTAAAAGGGTAAGAAAAATAGTACTTTTGAACACTTATCACACCCCCAAACTCGAACTATTGCTTGTCCTCAAGCAATGCAAACTCATAATTACCTGCCAAGACTTCAAATTTTCACAAACTTAGCTTTGAACTTGATTTCAATTCTCTCAACAGGGGCACAAAGTATGATTGGCTTTTTATTTTTCGTAAAACTGAGGAATTACTCGGAATCAAACTATAATGCTTGTGAGTGTGTGCGGAGTTGTGTGCAAGTTGATTTTTCGGATTCTATGCAAACAATAGGTTTTCAAATTACTTGATGGGTTCTTTTTAACATGTTTTAACTAGAGCCAATTTTGGGCACCTCTAGTGTTTTATTTTTAGTTTTCTTAAGTTAATTTAATCGACTAGAGCCGGTTTCGGCACCTCTAGTTAACCGAAAATTTTAACGCCTCCTAGAGCCGTTTCGGCACCTCTAGTGATCAATTTTTAGCACATGCTAGAGCCAATTTCGGGCACCTCTAGCATTCATCCAATTTTTATTCTAATCCCCAATTAGTTAATTATCAACCTAAGTTTACTAGAACTCCTTAAATCAATCAAACCACAACAGTGTTTCATCAAATTTAGCATCATAGTAAAATTCTAAGTTTTTCATGGTTATCCTAGAATAAAAATTCTATCAATTAAGTGCATTGGTAAAGTCATCATTGAATATTCATCAAATCTAAGCAATTCTTGTTCCAATTAAAGGCATGGCAAGCAATTTATGTATCCTAAATGTAATGCTTAAGATTAATGTAACTAAACATGGTAATTACTAATAACAATCCCCCAAACTCGAGTGAGGCATTGTCCTCAATGCATGCATAAAAATAACGAAAAATAAAAATAAAATGCATACGAGGACTTACTTGAGAGTTCGTCATCGTAGATGATTAGTTTCCTTCTAGTTGGCGTCTTGATTTTCTTGCTTGAATGCAATGGTTGTTTTCTTGTTGCCGGGATGTCTTCACTTTGGTTGCCGTGGCATCTTCAGGGTTGGTTGCCGTGGCATCAGCTTGTGCATGCATGAAGTAAGTTGTCGCGCATCTTCTTCATTGGTTGCCGGGCAATGATCTTGGCATAAAATTTCCTTAGCATAGTAGTTGTGAGTCTTGTTGTGAAAAAGAAAATAAAGAAAACCTGAAAACTAAAGATAATGAAGAAAAAAATAAAATATCTCCTAAAATTAAAAATAAAAATAAAAAGAAAAAGAAAAAGGAAATATCTTGAGAGGAGAGCATGCTCATGCATCTCCTAAGTTGACCACTTCCTTGTTACGTTCCACATGGGCACCATTGTAGTGCTTCAATCTTTGTCCATTAACTTTGAATTCATGGTTGTCGAGATGGACTTGATTATCACAAAGACCATGGGAGAATGGTTTGACGACTTCAAATGGTCCCACCATCTTGATTTCAGCTTTCCCGGAAAAGTTTTAGCCGAGAATTGAATAGGAGAACTAGTTGCCCTGGCGTGAATTGCCGTGGCAATAGTTTCTTGTCATGCCATCGCTTTGTTTTCTCCTTGTATATTCGTGCATTGTTATAGGCGAGTGCACGAAATTCTTCTATCTCATTGAGATCCATCAAGCGCTTTTGTCCGGCACTTTCCCAATCCATATTCACGGTCTTGATTGCCCAAGACGCCTTGTGCTCGATTTCCACCGGTAGATGACATGTTTTACCATAGACAAGCGGAAGGGGGACATACCTAATGGTGTTTTGAATGCAGTGCGATATGCCCAAAGTCGTCATCTAGTCTTAATGACCAATCCTTCCTTGAGGGATTTACAACTTTCTCGAGTATTCCCTTCAACTCCCGGTTGGAAATTTACGCTTGCCCGTTGGTTTGTGGGTGATATGCCGTGGCGATCTTGTGTGATATGCCGGCGTTGCAACATCTTGGCAATTAGTCTGTTGTCAAAATGCTTGCCCCGTCGCTGATAATTGCTCTCGGCATCCCAAACCGTGTAAATATGTTTTTCTCGGGAATCGTTGCACGGTCTTGGAATCGTCGTTGGGAACTGCAGCTGCCTCTACCCATTTAGACACATAGTCGACGGCGAGTAAGATGTAGAGGTTGCGAATGAAGATGGGAAAGGTCCCATAAAATCGATCCCCATACATCGAACAGTTCCACCTCGATGATGTTCGGAGTGGCATCTCATGTCGCCTAGAGATATTGCCCGTCTTCCGGCAACGATCACATTGCTTGTAAAAGTCTTGGGCATCTTTGTACAATGTTGGCCAATACAACCCGGATTGCAAGACTTTGGCATGATACGAGTTCCTCCAAAATGTCCTCCATAGGGTGAAGAATGGCATTGTCGGAGTACATTCTGTTGCTCTTCTTCGAGGACACATCGGCGTATAACCTGATCTGCACATTGTTTAAACAAAAAGGCTCGTCCCAAAAGTAATGCTTAGCATTATGGCGGAACCGCTTCTTCCCTTGGTGAGTAATACCATACGGAAAAATACCACAAACAAGGAAGTTAACTAAATCTGCGTACCAAGGTATTGCCGGGCGTGTCTTTGTCGTAGTGTCTGCTCCCAAAATTGCTGAGGCGTGCTCGTCAAAGTCTGCTGCGCGGCGTCAAGAGTTGCCGAGGCATGTGCTTCCATGGTTTCCGAGGCGTCATGGGCTGCCGAGGCGTCAAGGGTTTCGAGAGGCGATTAGAATTTGTTCATCCGGGAATGCATCACATATCTCTAGATCCGCCCCTCCTCCCTATTGCGTTCCAAACGTGATAAGTGATCGCCACTTGATTTTCTGTTCCTTTCCCGCCCTTAATTTCAATATCAAATTCTTGTAAAAGTAATATCCAACGAATCAAACGAGGTTTAGCATCCTTTTTAGCAAATAAGTATTTGATTGCCGAATGGTCCGTATGAACAATTACCTTTGTACCAATTAAATAGGATCGGAACTTGTCAAATGCGAAAACTACAGCTAGTAACTCTTTCTCCGTTGTTGTGTAATTCACTTGAGCATCGTTAAGAGTTTTACTAGCGTAGTATATCACATGGAATGTCTTACCTGTGCGTTGGCCTAGGACTCTCTCTACCGCGAAATCACTTGCATCACACATGAGCTCAAAAGGTAGCGTCAATCTGGTGGAACAACAATGGGTGCCGAGGCAAGCTTTTTCTTTAGGGTTTCAAATGCTTGAGTGCAAGAATCATCAAAATCGAAGACTTTATCCTGTTCAAGCAGATTACACAAAGGTTTAGTGATTTTAGAAAAGTTATGAATGAACCTCCTGTAAAAACCCTGCATGTCCGAGAAAACTTCAATTCTTTTAACCGAATTTGGTGGGGTAATCTCTCGATCACGTCCCACCTTGGCTTTGTCTACTTCAATTCCCTTGGATGAAATCTTATGGCCGAGCACTATTCCTTCATCTACCATAAAGTGGCATTTCTCCCAATTGAGGACTAAATCCGTTTCTTCGCATCTTGCCAACACCCTCTCTAAATTGCCGAGACAGCCGTCAAGTCATTACAAAAAACCAAAAATCATCCATGAAGATCTCAAGGAAGTCTTCGACCATGTCTGAAAAGAGCGCCATCATGCATCTTTGGAAGGTTGCGGGCGTTACACAATCCGAACGGCATCCTTCGGAAGGCATAAGTACCGTAGGGGCATGTGAAGGTTGTCTTTTCTTGATCTTCCGGTGCTATGGCAATCTGATTGTAACCTGAATAACCATCAAGAAAACAAGAAAAGGGTTTTACCTGCAAAGACGGTCAAGCATTTGATCAATAAAGGGTAATGGGAAGTGATCTTTCCTAGTGGCTTTGTTTAGCTTTCGATAGTCCATACAAACCCTCCAACCGGTCACAGTCCTGGTGGGGATAAGTTCATTATTTCCATTACTCACCACTGTTATACCTCCCTTTTTCGGCACACATTGTACCGGACTTACCCACGTACTATCGGAGATAGGGTATATAATGCCGGCGTCAAGCCACTTGATGATTTCTTTCATTACAACCCCTTTCATGGCATGATTCAGTCTCCTCTGGGCCTCAATTGAAGGTTTGTGATCATCTTCCAACAAGATCTTGTGCATGCACACCGCCGGGCTAATTCCCTTCAAGTCGGCAATTGTCCACCCTATTGCCTTTTTATGTAGCTTCAACATGTTGATTAGCTTCTTTTCCTGCTCAGGCTGTAACTTAGAGGAAATAATTACAGTAATGTATTATCGATCCCTAAGTATACATATTTTAGTTGATCCGCAATTGTTTCAACTCAAGAATTGGTGGATTTTCGATGAGGGTTTTTCGATCTTACCTTCCTTACCCGAGTAGTCCAGTGGTTCAAAGTATGTACCTGGTCGATTTACTAGCCAATTTACCTCTTCTCGGTTGTTCCTCATCGACCGCTCTTCATTCTCCTCGGGTTCCTCTTGATCAGCAATGTAGTTGCCGAGGCAACTAAATTCCTCATCGGTTAAACTCTGCCGTGGCATGAAGTAGTTGGCATTCTTCGGATCATCGGCATGCCTTAGTGTTTGGAATACATTTAGTTTTACCTGCTGGTCATTCACCCTCATTGTGAGTTCTCCCTTTCAACGCCGATCAAGGTTCTCCTGCCGCTAGGAATGGTCTCCCGAGAATGATAGGTGCATGCTCATCTCGCTTCACAATCCAAAACAATAAAGTCAGCGGGAAAAATGAATTTATCAACTTTTACCAAGATGTCCTCGATTTTTCCCTCGGATGCACATAGGATCTGTCGGCTAGCTGCAGCAGATAATCATTGTAGGTCTTGCCTTCCCGATTCCTAGTTTCGAAAACCGATTTAGGCATCAAGTTTATGCTAGCCCCTAGGTCGCATAGTGCTTTCCCGACATAGTGATTTCCAATAGAACAGGTATTGTGAAACTTCCAGATCCTTCAACTTGGGCGGCATGCGATTGTGCAACATTGCCATGCATCCTCTCATCAGCGGCAACTGTTTCAAACTCTCCTAGCCTTGTTCTCTTGGACACAATGTCTTTAAGAAACTTGGCATAGTTTGGCATTTGTTCAATTGCTTCCACCAATGGCAAGTTGATGTGGACTTGCTTTAGGATATCAAGAAACTTCTTGAATTGGTATTCTTGCTTTTGTCGCCTCAATCTTTGTGGGAATGGTGGTGGAAGTCGGATATCTTCTATCCTTTCATTGGTTTGAAACCTGATTGACGGCATTACAGGGGACATCCGAGTTGCCGATGCGTTACCAACCGGGGTTGCCGAGGCGTGCTTATCGCAAGTTGCCGAGGCGTCACCGGTTGCTGCAGCAATTCCTCGGTTCAAAGATCCGAGACTTTGCCGCTAGGTTCGTCTTGATCTTTTTGTGGAGTTTTGTTTGACGAGCGGGTTTGAACCTCTCTAAGTTGTTGGCCACTTCTGGTGGTGATTGCCTTACATTGCTCATGGCCAGTTCCTCTTGCGACTTCAATATCGCTAGGTAAACCTCCTTGTGGTCTAGTGTTGATTTTGAGCAAACCGTCCGACTTGATTTTCCAATGATTTGATTGCCGCCTCTTGGTTTTGCAATCTCATCTCGGTCCTGTTAATAAAAGCATCAGTTCTTTTTATGAAATTACTATTCTCAGCCATATAAGATTCAGTTTTCATCATAAAAGCATTTAGAGAATTTTCCAAAGAACTAGATGTTGTCGGTTGTTGCTGCGGCATCTCATTGCCGTGGCATATTCTGGCCGAATCCGATGCTTGTGCATTCTGATTGTTCGGTTTAGAGCATTGTTGGGATTACTCCATGAAAAATTCGGTGCTTCTTCCAAGCTGGATTGTATGTATTTGACATCATGTTGTTGCCCGATTGTAATTCCCCACATAGAAGCTAGATTCGGATTCTCGCATACATTCGTAAGAATTATGGTTATCACCACATAACTCACAAAAAGAATCCATTACCTTGACTTCATGTGTGTTGTTTGGTTTTTGCATGTTCGGACCATCTTGGTTAAAGCGGCCAATTGTGCCGAAATTGAATCGATGATCCTAGTTCATGTATTGTGGCTTGGCGCCTAACTCCTCCTCTTCTAGTGGATGGGAATTGATAGTCATTCTTGGCCAGCCTGTTTAAAATTTGCATTGCTTCCTCCGGCGACTTATCTAAGAGTATGCCGTTTGCCGAGGCATCTAGCATCATCCTTGTTGGTGTATTCACGGCGTTGTAAAACATTGTCACTTGAGTCCATACCGGGAATCCGTGTAGAGGACATTTGTGTAGAAGTTCTCTATATCGCTCCCAAGCCTCGTACATGGATTCATCATCCGCTGCGAAAAAAGAAGTAATGTCGTTACGGCTTATCGATTAAATTTGTAGGATTAAATCTAGCAAGGAAATCACGACAAAGATCAGTCCAAGATGCTATGGATCCGGCAGAATGCTATTTAGCCATGCTTTCGCCCTATCCTCAAAGTGAATAGGGGAATAATCTTAATCGTAAGACATCGGGGTGACTCCGTGTATCTTGAACGAGTTGCAAATCTCGAGGAAAGATTTCAGATGTTGTCGTGCATCTTCGATTCTTGAGCCGCCAAATTGACCTATTGTGTTGATCATATTAAACATTACCGGTTTCAACTCAAAGTGGTCGGCTTCAATTTCGGGTGCGACAACTCCGGGTTGAGTCCATCAAGATCTTCTTCAAGATAGTCTCGAATCGCTACGCTTCGCAAGAATCACTCCTCCCGCCTCAACATCTTGATTAATATTGCCGTCTTGATTTGCCATTGCTTCTCTTATCCTTCGCCTAAGTCTTTGTAAGGTTCGTTCGATTTACGGATCAAAGGGATATTACGGTGAAGTCGGTCTCGCCCTGTCATATACCAATGCAAAACCAAAGTTTGTTAGCCCTTTGAATTTTAAACAAAAAAATAAAAAGAATGTGCAAGAAAATAAAAACAAAGTCGCTATTGCCAATCCCGAAACGGCGCCAAAAAAACTTGTTGCGCGTAATAAGTGCTACGCAAATGTGCAAGTATACACGCATAAGTTATAGTATAAAAGATATCGTCTCCACAGGATTGGTGCCACTTCAAGAATCTAGTCTCTTGCACTCGTAAAAAGTAAAAACACAAGTAAAGGATTATCGAAGTTTAACTAATTACTAATCTAGAAAGCAATAAAATAAAATAAAAGATGAATTCAATTGAGAGAGATAGGCTAGGTTATCGTGAGTTGAGGTGTGATAGCCGATTGGATTGTCTTGGTAAAGAGTGCATGGGCAACTCGGTTGCCGTGGCGACTTGCTGTGGGGTTGCCTTGGCAACTAATTGATGGTTGCTTGGGCGACTAGTTGGGCAACTACTTGGGCGATCGGGCAGCAACTTCAAGGTTCGGCGGAGCGTTCTTCAATGGTTTCTTCTTATCCCTAAGTCGAAACTCTAGCTACTTGTGCATGCCTTGATAATACATCCCCTGCGTGAATCAAGGGTGAACAACAACCAATCTTGCGCTCCTCTTAGCCGTTGAAATCCTTAACTTATTCCTAAGCCGGATTAATCTTCACCATCATTGGATTGCATAAAGATCATATTCATTCGTTTCTTGAATCTAACTCTCCCGATATTAGATAAATGGATGAAATCACGAGATCCTCTCCCAATTCACTCAAACAATAATAAGAATCAAGAATGAATAAACCTTGAAATAGAAAAGTGCAAACTCTTATTACCTAAACAAAAACCAATAGTTTCTCACAACCACAAAACACAATAACCATAGCCAAGTAAATTTAGTTCATGGCTAGGTTCCAAAGAAACACAAGATAATTAATCCCTAGCATGAACCCAATCGAACAAAGATGAAGGAAGAGGCTTGTCGAAATCCTCCTTGCCCTTGATGCTTTTCGAAAATTCTCTCCTCTTGCCCTACTTGGACTTGCCAAATTTCCCTCTTGCTCTCTCTATTCATCTTGTCGAAATCTCCTTGGTATTTATAGGGCTAGGCCAAAGTCCTTCTTTGAGGAGGAGTTTGAGTTGGAATTAAATTATCTTTAAAGAATATAATTCTTTATTATAATTTTATTCCTATTAGAACTTCTCCTATCCTCTTGGAATTTAATTCTTCTTTAATCTCTGCATGGCAATCAAATTCCTTTGGGCTTGGGCCTTGCTCCATGTTATCTTGGGCTTGTAAAGTCATGAATTTCGACATCCATATTGCTTTTGGTCTTTGTCGACAAATGCCATGGCAACTAGCTCGGCGTCTTCTTCATGCACTGCCCTGGCAACTAGCTCGGCATTGCTTTGGCAAGTGATCCTGCACATACACACACAAAAACACACCAAAGCAGCATCTATTTCCACAAAAATCACCAAGTTATGTAATCAAGTTCAACGTTTGAAGGAAACATGGATTAATGCATGAATGACTAACTATGCAACTAATATGAGCCTAAGTCTAACAGTAATATGAGTAAAAAGGGTAAGAAAAATAGTACTTTTGAACACTTATCAGTCCGTATGGACAATTACCTTTGTACCAATCAAATAGGATCAGAACTTGTCAAATGCGAAAACTACGGCTAGTAACTATTTCTCCGTTATTGTGTAATTCACTTGAGCGCTATTAAGAGTTTTACTAGCATAGTATATCACATGAAAGGTCTTACCTGTGCGTTGGCTTAGGACTGCTCCTACCACAAAATCACTTGTATCACAAATGAACTCAAAAGGTAGTGTCCAATCGAGTAGAACGATAATGGGTGTCTAAGTAAGCTTTTCCTTTAGGGTTTCGAATGCTTGGGAGCAAGAATCATCAAAATTGAAGACTTTATCCTGTTCAAGCAAATTGCACAAGGGCTTAGTAATTTTAGAACAATTATGAATGAACCTCCTGTAAAAACCTGCATGTCCAAGAAAGCTTCAGATTCCCTTAACCGAACTTGGTGGGGGTAATCTCTCGATCACGTCCACCTTGGATTTGTCTACTTCAATTCCCTTGGATGAAATCTTGTGGCTGAGCACAATTCCTTCATCTACAATAAAATGGCACTTCTCCCAATTAAAGACTAAATCGGATTCTTCACATCTTGCCAACACCTTCTCTAAATTGCCGAGGCAACTATCGAAGTCATTACCAAATGCGAAAAAACCATCCATGAAGATTTCAAGGAAGTCTTCGACCATGTCTGAAAAGAGTACCATTATGCATCTTTAGAAGGTTGTCGGGGCATTACACAATTCGAACGACATCTTTCTGAAAGCATACGTATCGTATGGGCATGTGAAGGTTATCTTTTCTTGATCTTCTGGTGCTATGGCAATTTGATTGTAACCTGAATAACCATCATGAAAATAATAAAAGGGTTTACCTGCAAGACGGTCAAGCATTTGATCAATAAAGGGTAAAGGGAAGTGATCTTTCCTAGTGGCTTTGTTTAGCTTTCGGTAATCCATACAAACCCTCCAACCGGTCATAGTCTTGGTTGGAATGAGTTCATTGTTTTCATTACTTACCACCGTTATACCTCTCTTTTTCGGTACACATTGTACCAGACTTACCCATGTACTATCAGAGATAGGGTATATGATGCCAGCGTCAAGCCACTTGATGATTTCTTTTATTGCAACCCCTTTCATGGCATGATTCAATCTCCTCTGGGCCTCAATCAAAGGTTTGTGATCATCTTCCAACAAAATCTTATGCATGCACACTGCCGGGCTAATTCCCTTCAAGTCTGCAATTGTCCACCCTATTGCCTTCTTGTGTAGCATCAACATGTTGATCAGCTTATTTTTCGGCTCAGGCTGTAACTTAGAGAAAATAATTACAGGCAATGTATTATCGGTTCCCAAGTAAGCATATTTTAGTTGCCCTAGCAACTATTTCAACTCAAGAATCGGTGGTTGTTCAATGGAGGGCTTTTCGAGTTTACCTTCCTTACCTGAGTAATCCAGTGGTTCAAAGTATGTACCTGGTCGATTGACTAACCAATTTGCCTCTTCTTGTTGTTCCTCATCGATCGGTTCTTCATACTCCTCAGGTTCCTCTTGATCGGTAATGTAGTTGCCGAGGCAACTAAATTCCTCGTAGAAGTCAAACTCTACCGTGGCATGAATAAGTTGGCATTCTTTCGGATCATCGGAATGCCTTAGTGTTTGGAACAAATTTAGTTTAACTTGCTGGTCATTCACCCTCATTGTGAGTTCTCCCTTTTCAACATCGATCAAGGTTCTCCATGTTGCTAGGAAGGGTCTCCCGAGAATGATAGGTGCATGTTCATCTGTTTCACAATCCAAAATAATAAATTCAGCGGGAAAAATAAATTTATCAACTTTTACCAGTATGTCTTCGATTTTTCCCTCTGGATGCAAATAGGATCTGTCGGGTAGCTATAGCATAACTGTTGTAGGTCTTGCCTTCCCAATTCCTAGTTTCTAGAAAACCGATTTAGGCATCAAGTTTATGCTTGCTCCAAGGTCACATAATGCTTTCCCGACATAGTGGTTTCTGATGGAACAAGGTATTGTGAAACTTACGGGATCCTTCAACTTGGGTGGCATGCGATTGTGCAACATGTCCATGTATCCCTCTATTGCGGCAACTGTTTCAAACTCTCATAGCCTTGTTCTTTTGGACACAATGTCTTTAAGAAACTTGGCATAATTCGGCATTTGTTCAATTGCCTCAACCAACGGCAAGTTGATATGGACTTGTTTTAGGATATCAAGAAACTTCTTGAATTGATATTCTTGCTTTTGTCGCTTCAACCTTTGTGGGAATGGTGGTGGAAGTCGGATATCTTCGACCCTTCATTGGTTTGGAACCTGATTGATGGATTGCCGGGGTAACTGGAGTTACCGAGGCATCGTCAACTAGGGTTGTCGTGGCGTTCCTATCGTTGGTTGCCAAGGCATGCTTATCGATGGTTGCTGAGGCATACTTATCGCTAGTTGCTGCGGCATTTCTTGGTTCAGCATCTGAGGCTTTGCCGCTAAGTTCATCTTGTTCTTTTTGTGGAGTTCTATTTGATGAGCGAGCTTGAGCCTTCTTAAGTTGTCGGCCACTTCTAGTGGTGATTGCCTTACATTGCTCGTGGTTAGTTCCTCTTGCAACTTTAGTATCGCTAGGTAAACCTCATTGCGGTCTAGTATTTAGGTTTTGAGCAAATTGTCCGACTTGAGTTTCTAATGATTTGATTGTCGCCTCTTGGTTTTGCAATCTCATCTCGGTCCTGTTAATAAAAGCATCAGTTATTTTTATGAAGTTACTATTCTCAGCCATATAAGATTCAGTTTTCAACATAAAAGCATTGAGAGAATTTTCCAAAGAACTAGATGTTGTCGGTTGTTTCTGCGGAAACTGTTGCCATGGCATATTCTGCTGGAATCCTGATGCTTGTGCATTCTGATTGTTCTGGTTTAGAGCATTGTTGGGATTGCTCCATGAAAAATTTGGGTGCTTCTTCCAAGCTGAATTATATGTGTTGGACATCACATTGTTGTTCCGGTTGTAATTCCCCACATAAAAGCTAGATTCTGTATACATTCAGAAGAATCATGGTTACCAACACATAACTCACAAAAGGAATCTATTACCTTGACCTTCTTTGTGTTGTTTGGTTTCTGCATGTTCTGGACCATCCTAGTTAGAGTGGCCAATTGTGCCGAAATTGAATCTGATGATCCCAGTTCATGTATTGTAACGTCTAACTCCTCCTCCTCTAGCAGATGGGAACTGATAATCATTCTTGGCGAGCCTGTTCAGAATTTGCATTGCTTCTTCCGGCGACTTGTCTAGGAGTATGTCGTTTTCCAAGGCATCTAGCATCATCCTTGTTGGTGTATTCACAGTGTTGTAAAACATTGTTACTTGTGTCCACACTGGGAATCTGTATATGGGGCATTTGTGTAGAAGTTCTCTATATCGTTCCCAAGCCTCGTATATGGATTCATCATTTGCTTACCGAAAAGAAGTAATTTCATTATGAAGCTTATCAGTCAAATTTGTAGGATTAAATCGAACAAGGAAATCACGACAAAGATCGGTCCAAGATCCTATTGATCTGGCATGAATACTATTCAACCATGCTTTTGCCCTATCCCTTAGTGAATAGGGGAATAATCTTAGCCGTAAAACATCTGGGGTGACTCCTTGTATTTTGAATGAGTTGCAAACCTCGAGGAAAGATTTAAGATGTTGTCGTGCATCTTCAGTTGCTGAGCCGCTAAATTGACCAATTGTGTTGATCATATTGAACATCACCAGTTTCAACTCAAAGTGGTCGACTTTAATTTCAGGTGTGACAACTCCTGGATTAAGTCCTTCAAGATCTTCCTCTAGATAGTCTCGAATAGTTCTGTTTCGTGCAAAAATCACTCCTCCTCTTGCTGGAACATCCTGATTCATATTGCCGTCTTGATTAGCCAATGCTACTCTTAACCTTTGTCTGAGTCTTTGCAAGTTTCATTCGATTTCTGGATCAAAGGGATATTCTTGTGTAATCGGTCTCGCCCTGGTCATATACCAATGCAAAATTAAAGTTTGTTAACCCTTCGAATCTTAATCAAGAAAAATAAAAAGTGCAAGAAAATAAAAACAAAGTTACTATTGCCAATCCCCGACAACGGTGCCAAAAACTTGTTGCATGTATTGAGTGCTACGCAAACAGTGCAAGTATACACGTCGCAAGTAATAAAGTGATATGATAAGTATCGAGTATCGTCTCCACAGGGATTGGTTTGGGCCACTTTGCTTTGGTTATCGCACTGTAAAAGTAAAAACATAATTGATAATTGTAGGAGTTCTAACTAACGAATAAAATAAAAGAGCAAGTAAATAAATTAATGATGTAATCAAAAGAGAGAGAATAGGCCAGGTTATCGTGAGTTGATGAGTGATAGCCAATTGGATCGTCTTGGTAAAAGAGTGCAAGGGCAACTCAGTTGCCATGGCAACTTGCGTAGCTGGGCTGCCATGGCAACTTGCGTAGCTGGGCTGCCTTGGCAACTAATCGACGTTTGCCTGGGCAACTGGCTGGGCAACTGTTTGGACGGCTGGGCAGCAACTTCAAGGTTTGACAGAGCATTCTTCAATGGTTTCTTCTTATCCCTAAGTCGAAACTCTAGCTAATTGTGCATTCCTTGACAATACATCCCTGTGTGAATTAAGGATTTCAACGGCTAAGAGGAGCGCAAGATTGGTTGTTGTTCACCCTTGATTCACGCAGGGATGTATTGTCAAGGCATGCACAATTAGCTAGAGTTTCGACTTAGGGATAAGAAGAAACCATTGAAGAACGCTATGCCAAACCTTGAAGTTGCTGCCCAGCTGCCCAAATAGTTGCCCATGCAACCGTCGATTAGTTGCCAAGGCAACCCAGCTGCGCAAGTTGCCACGGCAACTGAGTTTCCCTTGCACTCTTTTACCAAGACGATCCAATTGGATATCACTCCTTAACTCAAGATAACCAGGCCTATTCTAACTCTTTTGATTACATCTTTATTTTATTTACTTGCTCTTTTATTTTATTCGTTAGTTAGAACTCCTACAATTATCAATTGTGTTTTTACTTTTACAGTGCGATAACTAAAGCAAATTGGACCAAACCAATCCCTGTGGAGATGATACTCGATACTTATCATATCACTTTATTACTTACGACGTGTATACTTGCACCGTTTGCGTAGCACTCAATACGCGCAACAGTTAAATTTCAATGAAATAACTGATAAAAGAGTAGTTCCTGCATTGCTTTGACTTTGGTAAATTTCGAGGACAAAATTTTTTTATAGAGGGGGGAGTTGTAACACCCATAAATTATGTTTAATGTATAGAAGCAAAAAAATAGAGAATGCTGCTTGGGAGCCTCAAACCCGGGACCTTGGGGATTGTAACCCTTGCTTTGACCAGCTGAGCTAAGGTAGCTCTTGTTGCTAAGTTGCCTTGTATTTCTTTTAATCTATGCCTATCTGTGTGGGTCTAAATTAACTAAAACCGATCCAACTACCTCTCCCACATTATTTTGTCTCTTCGATTTTAGAGTGAACCCAAAAGGTTCTAAACTTTCCTTACCCGTTTGATAATCTGATCTGAGCCACCGCTCGAAGGTGGCCATCACCGCCGATACTAACAAGAGCATTGTTGTACCTAGACCCTGGCACCGTCCCTCACTTGCGGTAAGACAACGCCATTTTTCATGAGAGCTAGGTATAGGATCGACAAACCTAGGTCAAACATTTCCCTCTGTTTATCTTTGATTCTGGCTACCCTTCTTGTTCTTTCATCGTGTTGTCGTCGTCATCAGCTTCCTAATGTCGAGCTGAGAAAAGCCTATATGATAATTTGTTCGTCTGACTTTGATCGAGGCTTCGTCAACGTTCGGCTGAATTGGTAAGTTTAGGTAAGATTTAATTTATTTCCGTGTTAATTCTAGGTTGTTGTTGGTTGTGGTTTGAGTATTTACAAAAGATTTGAGAAAATGGCATTTTTAGACGTTTTATCGATCATTCTCGGCCGTACGTGGGCTTTTCGCGCCATTAGGGGCGATTTTCGGCCACCCTCGATGGTAACCCTTGAATTGATCGGTCTAAAATGGTTCTGTAAAACCTGAATTGAACTGCCCAAGTTAATCCAGTGAGTCAACTCAACCTGAGTTGACTCGATCCAATTCGACCCAACCCGAGTTGATCTGACCTGACTCAGACTGGACTCGTTTAACCTAACCCGTTGACCGAGTCAACTCGTCTGAGTTAACCCATCCGAGTTAACTCATTTGAGTCAACTTAGTTGACTTTGGCTATTAACTTTGACCATTGACTCTGACCGTTGACTTTGATTGATGATGTTAGCATGATGTCATGTTGACGTTAGCGTTGACTTTGACCAAAATGTCAATTTTTTCAAAAATCCCTATTTTACATTTTTCGATGTCTTGAGTCCATTTTGGAAATCTGTTTCGCAAAATTCTAACCCAAAAGCCTTCGAATCTGACTTTGAACCTGAGCGTGCATATATATTAATTATTAAATTTAAGAGCAATGAAATCGGATAAATGACTGATTATGGATTATGTTTGTTTGAAGGTATCTGTAGTCCATCGTAACTGAGATTCGAAGAGACATCAAGTTTGAAAGTGATCGAAGGGAACTCTAAGGGTAGACCGTTGTGACATGGAGTCGAGGTAATATATTTCTACCTCCTGCATGCTTTATGTAACATTATGGTATCTTGGTTAGCACTTAAGACTACGAATCCGTGTACCGATTAACCTACTTAAGTCAAATTTTCTTTGAAACAAAGGAATGGTAAACCAGTTAGGACCTGAAATACTCGAATATGAGTTTGACGATCTAGAAAGAGATTTGGGTCCCGGTAAGCAACTAATAAGACGGTTGGCCTTTAACCTGGATTATGTGTAATGGAAAAGCTAATTTATGAATAATCAGATTAATTTAATGGCAATAATACCCTTGAAATGAAAATGACAAATGCCATTGGAAACGGAAAAGACTTAAAACTTAATTTTTGAATTAATAATACAACTGATTCATCTAAAACTTCCAACCTACCTAGAAAAATTTTGGTATTAAGTTTCAAACATTTGGGAACGTAAAGTATGTAGACTCTTCTAAACCATGAATAAGACTTTGATGATAATCACCAGAAGTACTATATTTATCTAAAATAATTGGTGTAACAAAAAGACTGAATTGTATGGAATAATTATAAGGGCTATATGGACTAGAATATCATCGGGCTCTAGATTACTAAATTAATCAAAATGATAGATATACCCTCAAATTCTAAAATAATCAAATTGCGTAGAAAGCAAAAAGAACCCTAATTACTGAAACGAAATTAAGCAATTAATCGAATAAAAACCCCTCTTGAATTGAGATTAGTGAAAGCTCTGAAAACTTGGAGCTTAGATACAATTTAGATGAGTGTATCACCCAAGTGGACTCAAAGCCGGACTTACGTACATCAATCATTTGTGATACTGTTACAATAATGGAAGAATACTGCATAAGTTCTTGTTCAACTAATCGGGGCTCGTCTAATGATAAATTGAGGGCAGTGATCGGTCCAGCTATACAATGCAGTTAATACTAAGTTGGTAAATAAGATAGTGATAAGACATGTTTGGGTTAAATGGACTTGAAAGCTAAGCAAGCCGTAAATAAATCTTCATTATTACAAATCACTGACCTTCCCTTATCAGGTTAAATGATCAAATAGACCTCAAAGGATAAAAATAACCTAACTGCCTCTTGAACTAATTGTCCGGAACCCTCTTGATATATCTAAAAATCTGAATAATCCCGATGAATCAAGCTCTTAAATACCTTAATTGCATCACTATTCATCGAACTCCTATTGCAATGATTCTATTTGGAAATTGTTTAAAATACGTAAAATATTAGTGTACCTCTTCTGAAATCATCTCGTACCCAAGTAATAAATTGAATCATTTAGTGTATTCTCTGTGTACTACAAAACTATTTTGTATATTGTTTTACATTATTTATTAAATTGATCATGTGCACATGACTGACATATTTGATTTCGCATAAACATAACATGTTTGTGAAATTAAGCATGATTATACTGTATGGTTGATATATGCCCTCATACCCGATATGATAAGCATGCTCTATGGTATTGTTTATCTGTATACAAATATGTTTAACAATTATTGCATACTGTATGATTGCCCGAACTGATTCACTAGGGTAATTGGGTTATGATATGAAGTCTATGAAGGTTCAGCCCTGATCCGACTGGTATTGTCCTTATAAGGTTTCTATGCTTCGGCTAAGGTAATTCTACCCGTATTTGGTTCCTATACTTCGACTAGGGTAATTCTGCCCGAACCTAATGTATTCCCTTAGGATGGTACCCACGTCCAATGGGCTCGGGTCAATGCTTGTATATGATGCAGTTCTGGAAAACTGTATTATGGAGTCCGGTTAGAGGGTAGATATGTTTACTACATTGTTACATTGTATGTATTAATTTTGCACTGTTGGAACACAGTAAACTCCCTGGTTTATCTTAATCCATCACTCTTCTGATTCTCCGGTGTATAGGCTTCTCGCCTGATACTCTGTGATCGAATAAAGAACAACTCTATTACCTTCAGATATAACGTTTTACTGAATTGTCGAATCATAATTGGATATGTTGTTTCCCGGAACACTATGATAGTTTTATGCTTTGCCATATACATACGTGTGCCTTTAGCATCTCTTGATAGTTCTATTTTACTGATCTTTTCCAAGCTCATGTTGTTTTTACTATCACATGTTAAAAGATCGAACTCGTTGCAGTTAGCGACATCAATTATTGGAGTTCTTTCGGTGCTACTTGCGGAGTACGATACCTGTGTAATTAGGGGACATATATATGTTTTATATTTGAGTCTGAAACTCGTTCTTGTAACGTGTATTTATGAACACTACTATATCAAATGAATAATTTCTGAACTTGTATTTTGATTTAGAATTTGTTTTATGGTTTTAAATGGTTTGTATATTTGTTTTATATGAAATTTTTAATATGGATCATTCCGGTGACCCGAATGTGACACCTCGGATTGGATCGGGTTACCCGTATCAATCTGTGGGTGTTACAGGTTGCGGCTAGGGTCTGTGGATGATGGAAGGTTCGATTTTAATACTTCAATTTAAAAATACTATATAATAAATATGAATAGTTTATTAAATCAAAATTTTAATTTTGTTTTGAAATAATTTTAATTACATGTTCGATCATTGAGACTTTTATTAATAATTTAAAATTCATTAAAAATTTAATGGTGTATTGCAACGTGATGCGTTAATGATGTGAAGCAGTGTGCGTCGCTTGTTCTAGACTCATCCATTGGTTAATTACATTAGACTTCAGCAAACTAGAGATCAAATTTAAATTAATTTTTAGTACTTTTGATAGGGTCTTGTGATAGTATATGTTCTGTTTGTAGTCCTTAAATAATATATTTAAATTATTAAGAAATATATTTAGTATTTAGATTATTAATAATTATTATTTTGTATTTGTTTATATAAAGAAAAAATAAAACAAAATAAATGTTTATGAAATTAATACAAAATAAGTAAATAAATTTTTTGATGTATGGAAAAGCCTCAAAAATAGGAAGTAGGGATGGTTCTGGGTTTGTGCGAGATGTGCAACCGCACAGGGTCCCGAAATGAATTGTTATACGTATAGTCATTTTCTAAAAAATTACCAGCAAATCTTGATTTAAAAAAATATGTATTTTTAGAAATTAATAAGATGGTAAGATGTGTGTTAGTATATAGTAATAATTGAAAGATTAATAAGATGGTTCCTTTAATTTCCCATTTTCTAAAAGCTTGTGCGTGTGTCTGCGCTGCTCTAACACTAATCTCCTAAGAAGAACAACGCCATTATTTATCATTGGACCACTCAATGGGTTCAATAACAAGATTTAAATTAAATTAAATTAAATAGTTGTATTCATTTATAAATCTATGTATTTATTTATTGATGGACAACCCTCATGTGTATTAAAATAAGAAAAAACTATACCAATCATAAATTTAAAAAAGTATAGGTTCCTTGTTTATCGCTTTTTTCCCGTATTACTTATTGCTTGAGTTAGGTTGGTAAATTGGAAAAGGATTGGATATTTAATCCTCAAATTGTAATTGCTTTCAATTAAGCTCCTAAATTCTATTTTAAGCCATATATGTGTGCGTGTAAATACCTTATAATTTATATATATATAATTATTTTTTTATAAATCGGTATTTTAAAAAAATAATTATAGTTTTTGAATAGAAATATAATTTTTTTTGTAAAGTATTAGTTTTCAAAGAATGTGGTATTTAGGGACTTATCAGGTTTAAAAATGGAATTTTGGCGCTTACTTGAGAAACTTTGGAATTTGAGGATTATATTATAATTTCTTGAAGTTTGGGGGTACTTTTACAAAAAAAATCTAGAACTGCAAGGTTTAACTGTGAATTCTAGAAAAATAAGAACCAAATTGCAAAGTTTTAATAATTTGATGTCAAAAGTCCAAAATCTATAAAGTTTTGTGTCACTTCTGAAAACTCTAGAAAGTTAAGTTCTTCAATTTGTATTTTACCAAATTTTAAATTCTACCACTTCAGTGACTGAAATAAAAGTTTTTCTAACGGTGGTGACTTTCATCGAAGCTTTTTGATTCCAGTGACGATCTTACAAGCTTTTTAAAATTTTAGTGACTAGAGGTGTAAATTACCATATTTAAATTCAAAATGTGAAATGCCAGCTCAAGTGACGTGGATGTTCATTTGGTAAAAAAGTAATTGAAATTATGACATAAGTGCATTGTCATTTTCACCAACCATGGATTTCACGAAGTTAATGACTGACATAAATTGGCAAAATACTGAATCATCGCTTTCCCTTCCTTTTCCCCTTCTTTCTTCTTTTAAATGAAAATTTTAACGTGTCGACATGCCATTGATGGTTGTTCATAATTAGGATGAGCTCAATGGGAATTGAGTCGCAGTCTCTCTAAAAATTAAAAATTCGTATATAATTTAAAAATATATAAATTATATTTTTTTATTAAAAATTTATTTTTTACTAAATTTATGTAAGATAACCCGTTAGAATTGTATAGGTCCGCGGCTAACAGAAAGCCCTGCTCATAATATATATAAATATAACCCCAACACAAAGCCAGATTTATTCATATTTTCATCAAAGGATTAGCATTTCGAAGAGGCTTTGATCCTTTAAAATGACAACCCAAGAAAACTCAGTGGCTGTGGTTATGGTGCCATTTCCAGCACAAGGCCACTTAAACCAACTGCTTAACCTCTCTAGGATCATCCTCTCCTATGGCTTCCCCGTCCATTATGTCTGTACATCCACGCACAACCGTCAGGCGATGGTCCGAGTTCATGGTTGGGACCCCGTTGCCGTCGCCGGTTTCCATTTTCACGACTGCCAAGTCCCTCCCTTTTCTTCCCCTCCTCCCAACCCCGACTCCGCTACCAAGTTCCCTTCTCATCTCCAGCCATGTTTCGATGCCTGTTGGCATCTTCGGAAGCCCGTCGCCCAACTGTTACGCACGCTTTCCTCGCGAGCAAGGAAGGTCGTTATAATCCACGACTCCATGATGGGATCGGTTGTTCAAGATGTCGGCTCCATCCCTAATGCGGAGTCGTATGCTTTACATACCGTTTCCGCCTTCACTCTCTTCTTTTACAAGTGGGAAACAATGGGAAAGCCGCAAGTTAATGCAGAAATGCCCGATGTCCCGTCTCTCGAAGGCTGCTTCACTAAAGATTTCTTGGAGTTCATTGCCATGCAACACAAATATCTAGACGTCAATGCCGGGAGTATATATAACACAAGCAAGGTGATCGAAAGTACTTACCTCGAGTTGCTTCGGGAAAATGTCAAAATAAAGCAACATTGGGCTTTAGGGCCATTTAATCCGTTAAAAGTACCTGAGAAAAACAGTTCGGGTGACCGACACCACTGTTTGGAATGGCTGGACAAACAGGCTATGAATTCTGTTCTTTACGTGTCCTTTGGGACGACAACCACCTTGCGAGATGAACAAATCCATGAGCTTGCCATTGGTTTGAGAAGAAGCAATCAAAAGTTCATGTGGGTGTTGAGAGATGCAGACACAGGCGATGTTTTCAATGGGGAAGCTAGAAGACCGGAGCTTCCGAAAGGTTACGTGGATTCAGTGAAAGAGAAAGGGTCGGTGGTTCGAGACTGGGCACCGCAGCTGGAGATTTTAGCCCACCCGGCCGTAGGTGGCTTTGTGAGCCACTGTGGGTGGAATTCATGCATGGAAAGCATCACCATGGGAGTGCCAATCGGGGCGTGGCCTATGCACTCGGATCAACCGAGAAACGCTGTTCTAATCACAAAACTGCTGAAAGTTGGCATTACCGTCAAGGACTGGGCACATCGGGATGAGATAGTGACGGCAGCCGTAGTAGAAGACGCCGTGAGACGTTTGATGGCATCGAAGGAAGGGGAGGAGGTAAGGAAAAGGGCGGCGGAGCTCTGCGGTGCGGTGAGGCAGTCGGTGGGTGAAGGTGAAGTTTCTTCCAAGGAGTGGGACTCCTTCATTACTCATATAATTAAGTAGGTTTATTCATCATTAATGTCACCAAAGCACTGTCGCAGTATGAATATCTCGCTTCAATCATATATTATTGTATGAAACAAAATCCCTTTTCCTTGTGATGATAAATGTCAGTGTCGGTGGAATGGAACAAAGAAAACAAGGGAAATTGTTATATATTCTGATGATATTTTTCGATTTTATTCATCTCATGTTCGCAGGCACGAATGGTAATAATCGACCGGCATGAATATAAATCCTTAGTAATTTCTCGGTGTCTTTTTTTTATATCTTTACACTAGAATATTATATTTATGATTTAGCGTTAACGTTTAAGGTTAGAATTTAAAAAATTAGGAATAGTTTGTAAATTTTAAGGTTTAAAGTTTATGGTTTAGGATATAAAATTTAAAGTTAGAACTTAAAATTTAATTTTTAGCGTTGGGGCATAAAAAGGACACCGAAAAGAGACAGAATTTTTGTCCCAATGGCAAAATAGCAGCCCTGTTTGGCATTTAGCAGATAGGTGATAGTTGACAGCAGATTACATTAGCTGATAGCGGATTGCATTAGCTGATTTGACTAGCGGATTGTATTAGCTGATTGTATAAAAGTGTTTGGTAAAGTTAACTGATAGCTGTTTGATTATTTAAATAAGCAAAATGACATATAAGGGCATGATTATATTTTATACTTGTTTGAATCGTTTATTAGTTATCAATATTTTGTATATTAATTAGATTATGAAAAATATTTTATAACATTACTAAGTATATTTGAAGGATCTATATATTAAATTATTATTTATATAATTATTTTTAATACAGTTTAATTAATTATTAAATTTCAATACAAATATAAATGTGTGAGAATAAAAAGAAAAAACAAAAATATTAATTTATAAATATCACAATGTAAATACATGAGGGTGAAGAATTAAAAAAGAATAGGTTAAATTTATGTTATTTGAAGATTTTGATAATTCTTAAGGGTAAAAGGGTCTTTATAACTCTTATGTCAAAACCTCTAATTCCAAAAGCTCTTATTAACAGTTTTTTCAAAATTAGAGGTTTACCCCAATCCGCTATTCCAATTAGCTATTCACCAAATATCCAAATTAGCTGATTTGACTTGTAAAATTAAATTATCATGTTTAATCAGTTGATATTATAGATGAAAAATTATTTAATAAATGTGTAACCCCTTGACCCGGTCTAGCCGCAAGAACGAATTGAGCGAGCTACATTAGGGTTTACAAAAATAAACCCCGAAAAGATTACGATTGAAACGGTCTTTGTTTTCTTTTTATCTTATCTAGATACATTATTAGGTCCTAAGGTGATCATACGAGTCATGGTTAAAATTACAACTAAATCGGGTGTCATTTTGACATCCAATTGCTCGAAAACACTCTACAGGGACTAAAACATAATTTCTAATACTTTTAAGGACTTACATGAAATTAAAGTTACCAAAACTAAATTAGTCATGTTACATGTCTTCATGTTAAATCTCAACTTAAAACGACCATTCAAACTCACTTAACTGCACAATTAGGAAACATGACCAAAATGCAAAGATTTCAAACATCAGATAGCATCTCAACTAAATTAACGGTCAGCGTAGCAGTACAGGTGTCTTGTGTTTCGATACGGAACTAAAGGACAAGGGCGTACCGATATGGTCCTCAAGCGTATCGGTACGAGCTTGTATATTTTGAAAATTCGGATTCCAGTAGACAAAGATCATATCGATACGGTAACCCGTGTACCGACACCAACATTGTTTCACCACTATACGTACCGATACGGTTACCAGGCATATCGATACGCATAGGGTAAATTGAGCAATCTAAGCTGAGAAATATCCTCGCGTACTAAAACCTGAGGAGCCTGTATCGGTGCGGTGAGACCTGTATTGATCTCTAGGTCCAACATATGACACTTTAGCTCAATATAACACTCTCCAATCATCTTCTAATCGTCACATGGCATCACAAGCATCCAATTCTCAAACATAGAAACATTGCAAGAGACTATACTAAGCATGGCACAATCAAACAAACTCCTATGAGCATGATTTCTACCCAAGCATGCTTATTGTCTCACAACCCCTCAAACCAAGTATAAAAGCATCATACAAATCCAAAACATTAATCCAAACTTATACAACAGGGAGTAACTCAAAATACATCTCCCAGAACAACCCGATCATATTGCCTTCTTATTACTACTTCTCGAATATAAAACCATACTTTGTAATGAAACGTTCTTTGGATCCTCCCTTGCTCACGTGCTGCTCGAGAAAGCTATTTCTCTGCATTGATGAGGAAAAGATAACGTAAGCTATAAGCTTAGTGAGGGAATCGCAAAAACACTCATCAATGCATTTAAAACCATTTATACCAAACCACACGTAATTATCTCATGGCAAAACATCTCATGCTTTTCATTTCATTGTAATTATGCACATTTAAATCATTTTCAACACATGCATCATAGATTCAATTTCTACCTCAATTTAAGCTTCACACCACAAGTCCTTTATAACAAGCTTAAAGAGTATCACGTGTATAATCTCATTATACAAACATCATCCATTTTACATGATACATTATCTTATATATTGGCTTTCAAGTGACTCAAAACGAGCAACCTTTCATTTCATAAAATACATCGGATACACTGATTTCTCAAGTGGTTCCCACGACCACTTCACATGCATACCTCAACCAGAGCAATGACATACTTGCCCACTTCAATGGTTCAAACCGGAGTAATGGAACATTTACCCACATCTACGGTTTGGATGTATAAATCCACCAGCATGAGAAAACGGAACATTTACCCACCTCAACTGTTGCGGTTCTCATGTTGGAGATTACAGACACTTAACACCCCTCGACAAACATGAGGCGACCTTTTATAGTGCACTCTAAACCCTATGGCTAGCCAACTATATCCGATATCATTTTAAACACAGCCACTTGCCAATATATTCAATAAACAACATTACCTTACTGTTTTATATATGCATCAAATCAAACCAACACAAATACATTAAAACATGTATTTTAACAATCCCAAAAATACTTTCATAAACTATATGCCATTCTCAAAAGCCATCATCTATGATCATTTGCAACATCTTTCACTTTCAAAACATGCATAATACAGTGAGTAAATAAAACCATCAACATGTGCATGAGATTTCATTTTGCAAAACCAAAGTTGAGAGAAAGCTCAACCAATACTTACTTCCGAGCTTAGATAAGTGTATCAAACTTTATCTAAACTCCCACAACTCCTTTTCAAAACGTTTAACAGTGGTAAAACATTTTTCCACTCACCAACAATCCAACTCTTGTTTGCCAATGAACGAATCAAGCTTTCGAAGCTTCCGCGCCTTCTTCAAAAGCCAAAGGATTCAAATCCCCTGCTTTACCCAATCAAAATAGAGGATTAAAACACATCTCTGTAACACAAACCTCCAGCAACCAACAAACACAACCTCAACTCCCAAGAATCCACTCAACACCTTCCTAAAACCATCAAGAACACCACCAAACTTTACCTAAACAAATCCCAGCCAACATCTAATGATTCAAGCACATTAACAACATCAATTAACATCCAAAAACATCTTAAACATGTCCTTATACCTCCAGCAACACTATATCAACAAATCAGCCTAAAAACCAACTATAAACAACCTAGAAAACTAACAACTCACATAGTTTCGGGATTGCATTGATTAATCAATTCTTTCAACATTAACACATCCAAATGAAGATCTAAATCCATTAGATTCATCACCAAAACAGATCCAAATCAATTTCCAATAATTTTCCAAGAAAACTCAATTTAATCATCAAATTCATATTAAAATCATAATTCCTTAACTTAAATCAATAACAAAGGATCAAGAACTTGGGAATTTCAATCAAGAACCTTTAATTAGAGGAGAGAAACGAAAATCACCTCTAATTGCTAATTTCTCCTTTAATTGGCCAAGCTTTAATGAAATCCAAAGAGATTTTGCAATAGAACTTGATGAAATTACTTAGAAATCAAAAAGGAAATCAATATTAATTGATTCCTAGAATTTTTAGAGTAGAAATCCTAGTTTGGTTGTTGAGAAAGTTGAGAGAAAAAGGTTGGGTGAAAAGTAGTTACGTAAGAAAGTGAATTGGCAATTAAAAATCCTTTTAATAAATTACCTTTTATTTAATTACAAAACCATTTAAAAATACCTTAAAATAGCCTAAATTAAGAGAGAAACCTGTTGAAAAAGATTGGTCAAATAGCTCCTTAAAGAGTCTAAGTTTTGACCCTTTTATGATTTAGTCACCAAAAACAGTTTTGAAAACTTTCAATTTAGTCACTAGACTAAATTGTCTTAAAATCATATTTAAGTACCTCAAAGTGAATTCACCAAATTACTTACAATATTAATTAAGTAATTTCTAGCATTTTCCATATTTTATTTTCCCAAAATTAATTTTATAAAATAAAATTCTTGAAACTATTCGAATTGTCTAAATCGATTCTCCTGAACCACTTACCCGATCTGGCCCACATCTAGGCCCAATTTCAGGGCGTTACAACTCCCCCCCTCTTAAGAAATTTCATCCTTGAAATTTACCTGACGAAAAAAGATGAGGGAATTGTTTCAGAATGTCTTTTTTGCTCTCCCTGGTAGCTTCCTCTACACCGCGCTGCAGCCACAACACCTTTACCAACTCTATGGTCTTTTCGAGGGAACTTTGCTACTCGAATCTAGAATTTTCATCGATTCCTTATCATAGGTCAAATCCGGATTCAACTCAATCTCCTCAACAGGCATTACATGCGAAGGATCCGATCTATACCTCCGCAACATCTACACATGGAAAACATCATGTATCTTTTCTAGCACTGCTGGCAACCTCAATCTATATGCAACTGGACCAACGTGCTCCAACACCTCATACGGCCTAATAAACCTAGGTCTCAACTTGCCCTTTCATCCAAATCTCATCACTTTTTTCCAAGGCGAAACCTTCAAAAACATACGATCACCAACTGCGCACCCAATTTCCCTTCGCTTCAAGTCAGCATAATACTTTTGTCGATCCGAAGCTGCTTTTAACCGGTCACTAATAAGCTTTACTTTTTCATTGGTATCCTTCAACATATCCGGCAAAGAAACATACTTCTCCCTTGCCTCCGCCCAACAAAGCGGTGTACAACATCTTCTACCATACAAAGCCTCGTATGGTGCCATCTGGATACTAGCTTGGTAATTGTTATTATAAGCAAACTCCACCAATGGCAACTGCTTTTCCCACGATCCCTGAAAATCTATGATGTAGCACCGCAACATATCCTCCAACACTTGAATAACACGCTCAGACTAACCATCCATTTGAGGATGATACGAGGTATTGAAACTCAACCGTGTACCCAATGCCCTATGCAAACACTCCCAAAACCTCACGGTGAAACGCAGATCTTTATCCAACACAATAGACTTCATCACTCCATGTGTAATACCCCAAAATTTATAGTACTGTTTAAGGGATTTAGTGCTAAGATATTTGCTTAAAAGCTTACTTAGTGACTAAAATGACAAAAATGCAAAAGTTAGGACTTTCTCAATTATAGACTGTAGAAAAGAAATTTTTGAGGTTTTAAGGTGTCATGTGATAGAGAGTGAGTAAAATAGGATACTCGCAAGATTTGTATAAAATCCAAGGAAGATTGGAAAGGTAATTCAAGATTAAAGTTTAGTGACCAAAATGATAAGTTTTCAAAACTTGTATGGTACAAGTTGAAATATGAAAAGTTGAAGGACCAAAGTTATAATTTCCCAAAAGTTAGGAGTTTTTATCTCATAAATAAATAGAGAATCTAAGGATGTGAATCGAATGTGGAATTATTGGTTCGATATGATATTTCGATTATTGGGAAAATCACAGTTAAAGTTTAAGTGGAATTCGGATACCCGGATTGAATTGGAAAATTATGAAATTTCACCATATGATGGAGAAAGGTTATAAAAGTCATTTCCAAGTGTTGGAAATATTTTTAGTTTGATTCAAGATGAATCCTACAGTTTATTTATGAGTAAAGGATTTTTTTATCAGTATATTGGATCGAATGGAAATTTTGGAGACTGATCCAAAGGACATGGAGAAATTCATAAAATACCATTTTATGAATATTTTATTATGGTTGGTTGAATTCTAACTAGATTTAGTTAGATTGTAATGGAATGGCAATTTTGGAACAAACTAGTAAATAAAAACTAGTTGGAGGGTAAATTGGTCATTTTGCCCCAATGGAATTTTTGAAATATTTAAAGTTACAAGGGTCATTTTTGGAAGAATAAAATGGAAGATTAGATCTTGGCTCTTGATTAATGATAAGATTAATCTCAACCGTTGGACTAAAAGGGTATTTTAGTAATTTTACTATCTAAATGAATTTAAAATTTATTTATACAAGACAAGTGGCCAAATTGGATGAAAAACAAAAGTTGAAGACCATTCTTCATCTTCAAATTTCGAACTATGAGGGGGAGAAAGAAAAATGGAGAAAAATTTTCCAAGTTCGATTCAAGCCCCGAAACTCAATTTTCAGGTAATCTTTCGAACTACAAAGTTGTTCTACTCTTCAAGCTCTATCTTTTGATATCAATTATTCATATAATTCATGCTTGGTTGATGAGAATTTACATGAGAAATAAATTAGGGTTTATGGATCAAATTGGGGCTTTTGAGATTTTATGATTTCATTTAAATTGAAATCAAGCTAGTATAATGTTAAAATCATGATATTGAGTTGGGATTTAAGTTCTACATGTTTTGATTATTATGAATATGATTAGGGTTTATAGATTCAAGTTTAATTTAGGGTTTGTGATGTTGAATTAGTGATCTAGTAAGCTTGAATTATTGTTTGGAAGCAAAACCCTAAGTTAAAAATATAGGGACCATTTTGGCAATTTTGAAGAAATTAAGGGAAATTATGGCAAAATTATTTTGATGATGGAAATGATGAGAATGATGTTATACAAGCTTGATTTTGTTGTTTGGAAGAAGAAATACTCATGTTCTTGAAATATGGAGAATTAGGGTTTATGTCAAGTTTGGAATTTTAGAACATGATTAAAGGAATAATGGTTTATTATGATGACATAAGTTGTGTATAATGAAAATCCCTAATTATTTTGCATTAGGGACCAAATTATAAATTTTGGAAAGTTTAGGGACTTGATGTTTGAACATATTTTAGAAGTATATTATGTTGGAAAATTAAGTAAAGTGATTGGAATGTTGATTTTGAAGTTTATACTAACTTTGGGACCAATTTGTGAATTTTAGAAATTTAAAGACTAGGTTGTAAATTTTTAAAGTTTGGATCCTAAAGTGTAAATGATGAGAAATATAAGGATTTGGCTTGAAAATGGTGTTTGGAAGCTTAAAATAATCTTTAGGGACTAAAATATGAATATCGAGAAAAGCATGAGAAATTTTGATTTGAATATGGAAAGTTTTATCGGATCAATTTTTGTAAATAATGGATAGTTATTTTATTTACTTTCCATTACTATATATGAATCAAGTATGTTCTAAAATATACTTTGAAACGGTATATGTTATTTCTTAATATAGATTCTGATAAAAATCAAGATCGTACCAGCAGACTGGGAAAGAATATAATTCGAGACTAATATCCTATAGGAAATCATATTGCAAGGCTAAGGTGAGTGCATACATGTTTTTGCATGATATATTATTTTACTGATTTTTTTATAAAGATTATGGTATAATTTTATGTTTACAAATGGTTTATATCATGAAAAGTTGATGAACATATTGGAGTATGAACTGCTCCACTATGAAGATATTTTACATGATGTGAAATGTGTATGTGGTATTTGTTACTTGTCATATTGCAAGAATTGTTTTAAAGTTTTCCCTTGGTAACAGAATATTGACTTGGATTATATTGTGGTATACTATTATGAGTTTAAGATGTATTCGACACTTTGTGTCGCCCGTATTCGTCACTTTATTGTGGCGCCTGTATTCGACACTTCGTGTCGCCTGTAAAGGATAGTACATTATAGTACACGAATCGTACCTTAATCACTTGATATTCACCTTGGGCTATATGATTTCATGAAATGAAGTATGCTTTTAAGTCAAAGAATGGCTATGTTATGCTTTCTTGCATTACAGAATGTATGATTCAAAGAATATCATGCTTGTGAAAGTATCATATTTTATTAAGTATTTTTATATAAGTTACTCATCTTATTCCTCACAAAGTTATACTTAGCTTGTATTTTGGTTATACACGTAGGTAATTAAAAGTAGAAGCGGAGCAGTTGCATCAACATCTCTATCGAAAGAGATATCCTATCGACGGGTTATTTCGGTATCTAAGGCATCCTTGTTTTGTTTATGAATAGTGGCATGTACGAAATAATTTGTCTATTTTGTTAAACTACTAAACCGGCCTGCCTTATAATGGTTTTGTTTTTATGATACATGATATGTATAATTATTACGTGTTATGTTAGTAATCTTGATATGTTGATGTAATTACTTATAAGTTGTTGAAAATTTTAAATAGTCCCGATTTTTAATGTAAGAAAATCTTTAAATTTCTGTGACATTTTTCGACTCGTGTTTAGTGTACGAATACGGGAAGGGGGTGTTATACCATGCAACCTCACAACCTCAGCTATGTACAACTCGGCCAACTTATCTAGAGTATACGTCGTATGCACAACCAAAAAATGTGCACACTTCGTAAACCTATCCACAATCACCCAAGCATAGTTCTTCTTCGATGGCATCAAAGGCAAACCAGATACAAAATCCATGGTGATTCTCTCCCATTTCCACTCGGGCACCTTTAACAGTTGCAACAACCCTAAAGGAAATCGATGCCCTGCCTTAACACGTTCACAAAGCATGAAATGAGCAACAAAATCCGCAACATCCTTTTTCAAGCCAACCTAGAAATACTCTTTCTTTAGATCCTGGTACATCTTCATACTCCCTGAATACGTAGCAAAAGGACTTGAATGCGCTTCAGTCAAGATAGTATGCCTCAACTCTTCATCTATCGACACCACCACCTGACTCTTAAAGCACAACAACTCGTCCTTATTAAACCAAAATTCGCCTGATTCTCATCCAAGATATCTTTAACATGAGGCACCAACGTCTCATTATATGATTGCTTTTCTTTTATCATCTGAAACATCAAAGGCTTCACTTGCAACTCCGCTAACAACCCACTATCTCACGTTAAACTCAAACACTCGAACATTGCCCTTAACTCCACCGTGACCTTTCTACTCAAGGCATCCGCCACCACGTTCACTTTACCCAGATGATACTCAATCGTTAGATCATAAACATTAAGCAACTCCAACCATCTTCGTTGCCTAAGATTTAACTCCTTCTGCGAAATCAAATACTTCAAACTTTTGTGATCCGTGCACACAATATACTTCTCACCGTAGAGATAATGTCGCCAAATCTTCAAGGCAAACACCACAACTCAATGTCGTACATAGGGTAGTTACGCTCCTGTACCTTCAACTGCCTAAATGCATAAGCTACCACCCTTTCTTCCTGCATCAGCACACACCCTAAACCCATGTACGATACATCACTATACACGACAAACTTCTTCCCTGACTCAGGTTGAATCAAGATTGGAGCTTGCGTCAAAGCTTCCTTTAATTTGTCGAAAGCTTGCTGCCTAACTTATGTCCATTTAAAACTCACATCCTTTTGCAACAACTTCTTCAAAGGAGTACCAATCTTCAAAAAATATCCACGAAGCATCGGTAATATCCTGTCAACCCTAGAAAATTACGGACCTCCAAAACAGACTTCTGTTGCTTCCAATTCACAATGGCCTCAACTTTCTACGGATCCACATGAATACCCTCGGCCGAAACAACATGAACAAGGAAAACCACCTGCTTGATCCAAAACTCACATTTACTTAGCTTGGCATAAAGCTTGTTGTCCAACAGAACTTGCAACACAATTCAGAGATGTCGATCATGATCTTTCTCGGTACGCGAGTACAAAAGAATGTCATCGATGAACACTACCAAGAATTGGTCTAAAAACTCATTGAATACCCTATTCATCATATTCATGAATATTGCCGGTGCATTTGTTAAACCAAACGGCATCACTAAGAACTCGTAATGCCCATAATGTGTGCAAAAAGCTGTCTTCGGTACATCCTTATCCTTCACATTTAACTGATAATACCCCAACTGCAGATCAATCTTAGAAAACACTGTAGCACCCCTAAACTGATCAAACAAATCATCAATCCTCGGCAAAGGATATTTGTTCTTAATCTTCAACTTGTTCAGTTGCCGATAATCAATGCACATTCTCATCGTGCCATCATTCTTTTTCACAAACAACACCAGTGCTCCCCACAACACACTTGGCCAAATGAACCCACGATCCAGCAACTCTTGCAACTGTTTATTCAACTCCTTCAACTCTTTCGGTGCCATACAATATAGAGCAATTGATACCAGAGCCGTATCTGCGTATGTCTCAATGCAAAACTTCACCTCCCTATCCGGTGGCAAATCAGGCAACTCTTCCGGAAACACTCTTAGAAAATTGCAAACTATGCAAATATCCTGGGCACGTTCTTCCTTCATATTCGGTTTCATAACGTAGGCTAGGTATGTTTGACCCCCAAACTCTAACAACCTCTACGCCTCCAATGCAGAAACAACATTCGACATGAACTTTACATTCTCGCCCACAACTACAACTTCATACTCCTCGGCAAGTTTCAAAGAAACTCGCTTGGCTTTAAAATCCACTACAGCTTTGTGTCAAGACAACCAATCCATACCTAAAATCACATCGAAACCATGAAATGGTAATTCCATCAGGTCAGGCTCAAACACATGCCCATGAACCATCAAGGGACAACTCCTATACAACTTTCTAGCTACAACCGTCTCACCAAAGGAACTTGTTACCCGCATACCAACATCTAACAACTCTACAGGTAATTCCAGCAAACATGCATGCTCGTGCAAAAATGTAGGAATTCGTAGAACCATAATCTATCAATGGAAGCAATGGTATGGACTACAAAGTAAATGTACCTGCAATCACGTCGGTATCATTCCTTTCCAAACGGTGTGCAAAAACTCTCTGTAACACCCTAGTTTTGGGCTTGGATGTTTTGAGGGTTGGTTCGAAGATTCGGTGGACTGGTATTAGATGTTCGAGTTAGTTTTAGGATTAAATCGGATTTAATGGTTTTGAAGGTGATAAAATTATAGGAAAATATGCTAAAATCATTATTTAATATATTAATGATAATGGTGAAATCAATTTTGAAAATGATATTTGGAAATTGAACATTTTGGACTAGTGACCAAAATGCAAACTTTGAAAACTATTTTTAGTGACTGTTTTGAAAAGGATCAAAACTTTGAATCTTTAAGGAGCTAATTATCCTAGATATTTTTAACAGATTTCTACCTTTAATTAATTGATTTAAAATGGGTTTTAAAAGGCTTTAAAAGTATAGAGAATTAATAAATCATATTTTAGACTTTTAACAAAATTCACGTAACAAACTTTGCAACTTCTTTCTCTCAATTTCTGTCCAGCCAAACACCTTTCCAATTTCAATTTCTTCAAGTAAAATAAATCATACTTATTGTTATTCTCTTGGTTTTCATGTTTTATTAAGCAATTAAGGGGATAAATCAACATTGGAGGTAAAGATTCGTTATTCTCCTCTAATTAAAGGTTCTTTACTAAAATTCCCAAGTTCTTGATCCTTTACAATTGTTTTCTAATGTGTCTTGATAGTTAATTAAAGAAAATTTGGTTTAATGTGTTTTGATTGATGAGATTTATGGATCTTCGTACTTGTTCTATTTTTCTGGGATTTTGATCAAATTAGATCAAGATTTTGATGTTTAATTGGGCTAATAACTTGGTTTTAATATTGCAATCCCGAAACAAGTTGAATCTCTAATGTTTAAGGTGGTTAATTAAGGGTTTTTGGGGTGATAGTTGGGTTTAATCTTTGCTGGAAGTAAGAGGATGTTGGGAAAGGGTTTCTAGCTGTTAATTGATGAAGTTTGATGTATTGAATCGTTTTATTGTGGCTGGGTTAAGGTTGAGAAGTGTTTGAGGTTGATTTCGGTATGTTTCGGATAAGTTTTGAGTGGGCAACTGGAGAGTTGCGGGTAATTTCTTGTAGGCAATGGTTTGAATGCATAATGATGCATTTTCCCTATGGTTTTATGTGGTTAAAACAAGGGATAATCAAAGTGACAAAGCTTGACGTTGATTGTGGCTTATCGGGAGCTTGATTTATGTTGGCGAGCAAAGTGTAGCGTATCGGTGAGTGGATACTGGTTTAAACACCTTTAAAAGGGTAAATAAAGGTTTTTGGGAGTTTAGGTTAAGTTTGAAACACTTACCTAAGCTCGGAAGTAAGTTTTCCTCTTTTGCTCTTTAATATTAGTTCTGATATGAGCATGTGTAATTCATGTTTAGGTCGTAAACATGGTTTAATTTGCTTGCTGGAAATGCATTGTTTTGAATACATATGCAGGGGTTTAAAAGTAAAAGAAATGCTAGTGAGCATTGGTTTTCATTCCGGTCGGGAATGGTGTTGATTTGGCAATATGATTTGTATATGTGGTGATTTTGTATAATGCATTGTAAAACAGTGGGTAAATGGTTTTATAAATGAAATGTTGGCTATGTGACATGATGAGATAACATTTGAATATAGTTGGCATGCCATAGGACAAAGTTCACTATAATATGTTAAAAATTGATTGTGGTTAAGAGTCCTTGAGGTAAGCGATCAGCTACTCGGATTATAATGTTATCACTTGGGTTGAGAGGTCGGGTCCCCTTATTGATGTTATATCTTGCGGTCGGCAAGGGTGTTACATCTTATAGTTGGTAAGGATGTTATATCTTGCGGTTGGTAATGGCGTTAGACCTTACGGTTGATAAAGATGTTATACATTACGATCGGCAAGGGTGTTATGTCTTGCGGTCAGCAAGGGTGTTATATCATGCGGTCGGCATGGTGTGGATTATGGTAGTGGTCGACTATCATGAGGGGTTCATGTATCTGAATTATAAGGTTAATGGTCAGTTACCTAAAGATTAATGGTCGGCTAATCAAGGATAGAGGTCATCTATCCGGGGTCACTAAAAATGCCAATATATGAAAATACAAGTGTTGAACTTATTTTATAATGCTTTGGACTTTAAGCATAGATTTGTATTTAATGCTTTGGAATTTAAGCATGGTTTTGTGTATAATGTTTTGAGAATTTAAGCATGTGGATTTTAATGTTTTGCATATGGTCGATATGCATGTTTTGATTTGGAATCTTTGGAACTTGCTTAGGTCGTAAGCATGGTTTGAAAACAAGTGTTTAGTTTTCAAGGGTTATAATGCATCATTGTTTTATGAGCATCCTCACTAAGCAAGTGTGCTTATGCTCTCTTTTCCTTAATGATGTAGAGCACTAAAGTTTGGGGCTGCAAGGGCAAGGCCAAAGTGATCCAAGGACAAGAACTAGTTTGAGTATGAACTCGATTTATGATTCTTGTTAATAAGGCAATGTGTTCGCCATATTTTGGGGATTTGTATTTCTATTTTTCCATGAGTTTTAAGCATGTGATGTGCTGGATTTTATGGTTGTTTGATGTTGTTTGAGTTTGGGTGAATCATGCCTATGTTGTTGCTAGCTAAGTGCTAGAGTATGCATCTTGTTGGATTTATTTCATTGCCATGGTTTGATGTTTCAAGCAAGTTTGGTATGTTGTTGTAGATGTGCAAGCATGTTGAGTATGCCTTAAATGTACCAAATGGGGGTTTCGGTTGCTTGGTGAAATGATACTAGGATGCATGCCAATAGAAAGTCTTGAGTGGTATAAATACCATGAATGGTTGTGAAATCCGTGATACTTTGGTTAGTGATGTTGTATAAGTGTTTGAAGCATGTTGAAGTGTTTTGGATATCATCAAAATGTGTTTAGACAACAATTTGGGACATTTTAGGTCCAGGCATACCGGTACGAGTGTCCTTATTTCGGTACGGGTAAGCCATTCCAGGCTTAAAGTACCGGTACGTGGATAACTATTTCGGTACGGGCTTAGGCTGTTTTGGCCAGTGTTTCGGTACTCGGGGAGGCATTTCGATACGGTACAATGTTTTTATGAAGGGCGTTTTGATATGCGGGGCGTATCAGAACGAGTTTTAGTTACTGGAATTTTGGGGTTTTAAAATGACGAAGGCGTATCAAAACACCCCTTGTCGTACCGGTACGGTGGAAGTTAAGTTTGGCATTTGGAATCTTCTGAAGTTTTGTATTCTTACTTTTTAGTCCATGAATGTTGTGGATGCAATTGAATGAGATTGGATGACCTTTTTGACTTGATTTTTTACATGTAAGCATGAAACATGCTTAATTAAATATTGGTAACATAAAAATGAGTTAAGACCCTATAGTTTTCTAAATTTGCAATATGGTCCCTAGTTTGCAAATGTGATCAATTGGATGTCAAGTCGACGCCCGATTGAGTTGAGTTTTCACTGGAGATCAGTATGAACATGTAGGATAATAATTATGTATCTAGACAAGATATAAAAAATAGACGCATTTCAGGTTTTATCTTCTCGATTTACTTCGGTAAACCTAATGTTGCTCGCTCGGTTCGGTCTTGCGACTAGGCCGGGTCGAGGGGATTACACTCTCGCTAGTCCACCATCCTCGGGCTGAACCGTAATAGTGTGAGCATCTGACCTCTAAACTTCTCTCTATATTGGAGATAACCTCAACAGGGCCCACAGCCTTTCTGCGATACAACATGAACAAAAACCTGGCCACCTCCAATCAACCGCAGACATTCAAACTAATGTGATCCCGCGTTCCACAGGACATCTCGGATGTCATAGCCTTACTAACAACACCACAACCTGGGAAAAAATTCCTCAACAAATTTCAAAAGCAACCAACTGATCCTAAAAACCACACATTCTCATCACCACTTTGGTCGCTTCAAAAATTTTGTAACCCCATCCTCCGAAAAATCACCCAAAACTCTTTTCAAACTCTATAGGATCTTAAGGATTCTCCATGCTAGACTAACTTCCATAGCCAACTCATCGGTCTTCAAAAAGTCATCCGTAAGTGTGAACATATGTACGCATGATCGCCTACATGCCCTCATCGATGCCTGTGCACATGTATGCAAACCTCTAGTGTCATGCCCAATGTATGCATGTAATGCCATATTTAAATATATACATACAAGTGTTTTGTACTGTGCATGTTTGATAATTCACACTTACTAACAACATTCTTGGACCAAATTTACTCAGTTTCACAATAACCCCAAATCATATCATTCGGCTCACCAAAACTTGTAATCACCTTAACTAGGGACAGACGCTCTGCCAGAAAACCTTTTAGGCCAACTTGACCATCAGGCAAGGTTCAACCTACTGTCATGGAACTCAAAGATTCTACTACTTTACACCTTTCCAAAGCTTACCACCACAACTTAAAGGAATTCGGGAGCCGTACCAAAGTATGTCTCAACACCGAACCTAACGTTACAACCTAAGACAACTTCTTTAACAATATCTAGAACATCTCAGGGAATGATCCCTAACAACACCAACTTTCGGCACCCAAACATTCTCAACCCCGACTAAAAACACAATCGAGATAACTTCGCAACATAAGCCTCAACATCCGTTTAATTCCAAGCTGAAGCTATTTCAACCCTGATTAACCTATATCTCAACATACTCCTCAAAGAATATAGATGTATTTGCTCACAGCTCTAGTCTCGGTCTCATTCACAAAATACGAGTTTAAAACATAATAATGCAATAAAACAAAACAATTAGGCCAGCTCTAGGTAAGAATCCAAGTCACTCTTGTTTAAAAAAACATTTAACTCAAGTAGTAATAAGGCAATGTGTCCCAAGTTTAAACACCTCAAACATACCACATATAGAATACAATTTCACAAATTCAAACACCGTACATGTCAAACAACATATTCATACAACATCAACTAACCAATCAACCATAACCCACCTCCCAGCAATCATAACCTGGATCTGATACCACTAAATGTAACCCCGTTGACCCGATCTAGCTGCAAGACCAAACCGAGCGAGCTACATTAGGGTTTACTGAAATAAACCCCGAAGAGATTACGATTGAAATGGTCCTTTTTCCTTTTATCTTATCTAGATGCATTATTAGGTCCAAAGGTGATCATACGAGTCATAGTTAAAATTACAACTCAATCGGGCGTCATTACAACATCCAATTGCTTGAAAATGCTTTATAAGGACTAAAATGTAATTTCCAATACTTTTAAGGAATTGCATAAAATTAAAGTTACCAAACCTCAATTATTCATGTTACATGCCTTCATGTTAAATCTCAACTCAAAAAGACCATTCAAACTCACTTAATTGCATAATTAGGAAACATGGACCAAAATATAAAGATTTCAAACATTAGATAGCATCTCAACTAAATTAACGGTCAGCGTACCAGTACGGGTGTCTTGCATTTTGATATGGCACTAGAGGACAAGGGCGTACCGATACGGTCCTCAAGCGTATTGATACGGGCTTGTATATTTTGAAAATTCAAATTTCAGTAGCCAAAAACTACATCGATATGGTAACTCGTGTACCGATACCAACACTGTTTCACCACTATGTGTACTGATACGGTTACCAGCGTATCAGTACATCTAGGCTAAATTGAAAAATCTGAGCCGAGACAGATCCCCGCATACTGAAACATGAGGAGCCTATATAGACATGTATTGACCTATAGGTCCAACATATGACTCTTTGGCTCAATCTAACATTCTCCAATCATCTTCTAATCATCATATGGCATCGCAAACATCTAATTCTCAAACATATCAACATAGAAAGAGACTATACTAAGCATGGCACAATCAAACAAACTCCTATGAGCATGATTTCTACCCAAGCATGCTTATTGTCTCCCAACCCCTGAAACTAAGTATAAAAGCATCATACAAATCCAAAACATTAATCCAAACTTATATAACTGAGAGTAACTCAAAATACATCTCCCAAAACAACTTGATCACATTGCTTTCTTATTACTACTTATTGAATATAAAACCATACTTTGTAATGAAACGTTCCTTGGATCCTCCTTTGCTCACGTGCTGCCCGAGAAAGCTATTTCTCTGCATTGATGAGGAAAAGATAGCGTAAGATATAAGCTTAGTGAAGGAATCGCAAAAACAATTATCAAAGCATTTAAAACCATTCCTACCAAATCACATGTATTGTCTCACGGCAAAACATCTCATGCTTTTTATTTCATCTCAATTATGCACATTAAATCATTTTCAACACATGTACATGGATTCAATCTCTATCTCAATTTAAGTTTCACACCACAACACCATTATAACAAGCTTAAAGAGTAACACATGTATAAATCTCATTATACAAACATAATCCAGTTCACATAATACATTATCTCATATATTGGCTTTCAAGTGACTCCAAACCAGCAACCTTTCATTTCATAAAACACATCGGATACACGGATTTCTCAAGTGGTTTCCATGACCACATCACATACATACCTCAACCGGAGCAACGACACACTTGCCCACCTTAACGGTTCAAACTGGAGTAACGGAACATTTACCTACCTCTACGATTTGGATGTATAAATCCACCAGCGGGAGAAAACAGAACATTTACCCACCTCAACCACTGCGGTTCTCATGTTGGAGATTACGGACACTTAACACCCCTCAAAAAACATGAGGCGACTTTTTATAGTGCACTCTAAACCCTATGGCTAGCCAACTATCTGATATCATTTTAAATACAGCCACTTGCCAATATATTCAATAAACAACATTATCCCACTGTTTTACATATGCATCAAATCAAATCAACACAAATACATTAAAACATGTATTTTAACAATCCCAAAATACTTTCATAAACCATATGCCATTCTCAAAAGCCATCATCTATAATTATTTGCAACATCTTTCACTTTCAAAACATGCATAATACAGTGAGTAAATAAAACTATCAACATATGCATGAGATTTCATTTTGCAAAACCGAAATCAAGAGAAAGCTCAACAAATACTTACTTTTGAGCTTAGATAAGTGTATCAAACTTTATCTAAACTCCCACAACTCCTTTTCAAACCTTTTAACAGTGGTAAAACACTTTTCCACTCACCAAAAATCCATCCAATGCTTGCTTGCCGATGCGCGAATCAAGCTTCTGAAGCTTCCGCGTCTTCTTCAAAAGCCAAAGGATTCAAATCCCCTGCTTTACCCAATCAAAAATATATGATTAAAACACATCTCTGTAACACAAACCTCCAACAACCAACAAACACAACCTCAACTCCCAAGAATCCACTCAACATCTTCCTAAAACCGTCAAGAACGCCACCAAACCTTACCTAAACAAAGCCCAGCCAACATCTAATGATTCAAGCACATTAACAACATCAATTAACATCTAAAAACATCTTAAACACGTCATTATACCTCCAGCAACACTACAACAACAAGATCAACCCAAAAACAAACTATAAACAACCTAGAAAACTAACAACTCACATAATTTCGGGATTACATTGATTAATCAATTCTTTCAACATTGAAACACATCCAAATGGAGATCTAAATCCATTAGATTCATCACCAAAATAGATCCAAATCAATTTCCAACAATTTTCTAAGAAAACTCAATTTAATCATCAAATCCATATTAAAATCATAATTCCTTAACATAAATCAATAAAAAGGATAAAAAAACTTGGGAATTTCAATAAAGAACCTTTAATTAGAGGAGAGAAATGAAAATCACCTCTATTTGCTGATTCTCCCTTAATTGGCCAAGCTTTGATAAAATCCAAAGAGATTTTGCAATAGAACTTGATGAAATCAATTAGAAATCAAAAAGGAAATCAATCTGAACTGATTCCTAGATTTTTTAGAGTAGAAATCCTAGTTTGGTTGCTGAGAAAGTTGAGAGAAAAATGTTGGGTGAAAAGTAGTTACGTGAGAAAGTGAATTTGCAATTAAAAATTCTATTAATAAATTCCCTTTTATTTAATTATAAAACCATTTAAAAATACCTTAGATAGCCTAAATTAAGAGAGAAATCTGTTGAAAAAGATTGGTCAAATAGCTCCTTAAAGTTCTCAGTTTTGACCCTTTTACGATTTAGTCACCAAAAATAGTTTTGAAAGCTTTCAATTTAGTCACTAGACCAAATTGTCTTAAAATCATATTTATTTACCTTAAATTGAATTCACCAAATTACTTAAAATATTAATTAAGTAATTTCTATTATTTTTCCATATTTTATTTTTCCTAAAATTCAATTTTATAAAATAAAATTCCCTAACTATTCGAATTGTCTAAACCGGTTCTCCCGAACCACTTACCCGATCTATTATTTTTCCATATTTTATTTTTCCTAAAATTCAATTTTATAAAATAAAATTCCCTAACTATTCGAATTGTCTAAACCGGTTCTCCCGAACCACTTACCCGATCCGGCCCACATCTAGGCCCAATTTCAGGGCGTTACAAAATGCTTATTCAGAATTTTTATTATTAGATTAAATACATTGGCCGGTTGACTAAGCTGCTCATCTTTGTTCCCTCATATTCTCTTAGGTTATGTGTTCTAAACCTAGGAGCACCTCCCATTCCTTATCCTAGAGTCTCTCATTTCCCTCCGCTCTAGATAAGATTAAGATTAGAATTAAGATTTGTCAAAAAAGAATTTTTTTTACCAACGAGTTGGTCCAAGTAGTAAGCAGCTTGGTATCGCTTAAGCAAGATTCAAGTTCTAAGCCTTGTGTATGCAGAAAAATCCCACTGAGAGACTCACCCACCAAATTCAGGTGTACGGCGCGAGTCGATCTAAATTATTCAGGGCAAAGCCCTAAGGAACCAAGAGGGAAACAAAAAAAATAAAAAGAGTTTTTAATTTCTAAAAGTTATCAAATGAAAAAAATAAATATTTTTAGTTTCTAGAAACCTTTCAAATGTAAGGAATTAAATGTATTCCCCCAAGAAATGTTTCAAATCAATGTAATTAATTTTTTTGCAATAAACGATTTTTTGAAATAAAAAACTATTTCATTCCTTCTTTTAAAACGTTTCGGGGAATAGAGCCTCTTGAAATTAATTGTAAAAAGTACTTGCAATATAACATGTAACAACCAACCATTTTATAACAATTAATTTTTAACAATTAAATGGTTCAATGACTATTTCTTAACAATTAAATAGTTTAATAGTCATTTTGTAATAACTAATATATTATTTTAGTTAGGTGGACATTCCCAATTAATCTACCATTAGACTATTAACAACATGTAATGACTCAATATCTATTTTCTAATAAAATTTAAAATTTAGTGTTCATTTATTAATTTTTTAAAATTTAATACCAACAAAGTATTTTTAGGATATTTAGTGATTATTTAAAAACTTTACCTGAATATTTAATAACAACGCTTAAAAGAATATCTTTTTATCTTATGTTCTCTCTTCTAATAAAATTGTATATAACTTAATTTTTATTTTATTATTCTAAATATCTTATTACCTATTCCGGGTTTTTCATACTGACGCGATGCGGATGAAAAAAAATATTTTATGTAAATATATTTATATATAGGGTAAAATTTTGATAAACAGCTTGTGTAAAATTAATTTTACACATGCCTATATATTTATACTATAAAACTCAAATTCTAAATTTCTAACTCTAATTTTAAAAAACTAAACCCTATACCTTAAATTCTAAACACTAACCTTAAATTCTAAGCCCCTAAACTTTAAAACACTAAATTAAAATCCTAATCCCTAAAACTAAAAGGCACATGTAAACTAAAATTTACACGGCATGTGTATCAAAGTTCATAGGATATTTGTTTTGATATAATAATTGAAAATAGTTTTGGACTAAATTGAAAAGATTTCAAAAATGTTTTAAATCCAAACAACTTGAAAATAAATTTAAGAAGTTTTTGAGAGGTTTTGGAAATGTTTTAAAGTAGCTAAACTAACGTTTTCAACACAGGCGTACCGATACAGTATACTCCGTATCGATACAGTTCAAGGGTTTTAGCTACAGTATTTTCCCAGAAACCAAAAACTGTACCGATACGCCCCTAGGCATACCGATACGAGCAGGGTTGTACCGATACGCATGTACGCGTACCGATCCCCATTTTAACTACCCCTAATAGCTATTTCCCAACGGTTTTTCAAATTCCAGAGCGTACCGAAACAGAGCAACCCGTATCGATACGGTTTGCCAAACAAACCAAGGTGTACCGATACAGTTAGCAAACAGATCAAGGCTTTTCGATGCGGTTAGCAAGACTGAGCGCAACGGCTAGTAGTTGTACCGATACAAGTAAGAGCGTACCGATATGGTTTAGGCAGCTAAGAACTTAACGACTAGTTTCCAAGAAGGGCGTATCGATACAGACAGCTGTAGAACTGTATTGATTACCGGAAATAGAGGCTCCAAAGGCTCCAATTCAATCCCAACGGTCTCCAACGGCTAGGAACTCGATTGGGAGTATATAAGGGACCTCCAAGCATCTATGGAAGACTAATGCTTCTATTGTCAACAACATTATGATGCCAAAATTGTCTTAATGCTTTTAATTCATATTCTTTGTATAGACAACACTTGTGAGCTTTAATTGTCATATTTGCTCAAGTGTTTAGGTTTGGGTGAGTGAGCTTAATTGTGCAAACAATCTACCTTGTAAGGGATTTCTTGTTTGCTTTGTTTTCTTTTCTCTTGTAAAAAGGGTTTTCTCAAGCTTTGGGTAGAAGCTTTGAGTGTGTAAAGGGTTGCCTCCTCAGCCTAAAAAAGGGGAAAATTCAAGAGTAAATTTGGAAATCCTTAGTGGAAAGCTAAGGTAGTCGGTGTAGGCTTTGGTTAGAAAGCCAAACCACTCTAAATCCTTGTACATATTTTCTCATCTTTTTGCTTCCACCACCAACACCCCAAAAATCGACTTCTCCACCACTTGGCAAGTATTGCGCGTAATAAGTGCTACGCAATTGTGCAAGTATACATGTTGCAAGTTATAATATAAAAGATATCGTCTTCACAAGGATTGGTGCCACTTCAAGAATCTAGTCTCTTGCACTGTAAAAAGTAAAAACACAAATAAAGGATTATAGGAGTTTAACTAATAACTAATCTAGAAACCAATAAAGTAAAAGAATAAATGAGATCAAATGAGAGAGATATAGGCCAGGTTATCGTGAGTTGAGGTGTGATAGCCGATTGGATCGTCTTGGTAAAAGAGTGCACGGGCAACTCAGTTGTCGTGGCAACTTGCACAATGGGGTTGCCTTGGCAACTAATCGATGGTTGCCTGGGCAACTACTTGGGCGTCTGGGCAGCAACCTTCAAGGTTCGGTAGAGCGTTCTTCAATGGTTTCTTCTTATCCCTAAGTCGAAACTCTAGCTACTTGTGCATGCCTTGATAATACATCCCTGCGTGAATCAAGGGTGAACAACAACCAATCTTGCGCTCCTCTTAGCCGTCGAAATCCTTAACTTATTCCTAAGCAGATTAATCTTCACCATCAATAGATTGAATAAAGATCATATTCATTCGTTTCTTGAATCTAACTCTCCCGATATTAGATAAATAGATGAAATCACAAGATCCTCTCCCAATTCACTCGCAAACAAGAATAAGAACCAAGAATGAATAAACCTTGAATAGAAAAATGCAAACTCTTATTACCTAAACAAAAACCAATAGTTTCTCACAACCACAAAACACAATAACCATAGCCAAATAGATTTAGTTCATGGCTAGGTTCCAAATAAACACACGATAAATAATCCCTAGCATGAACCCAATCGAACAAGAAAGAAAAATATGAAGAAGGAGGCTTGTCGAAATCCTCCTTGCCCTAGATGCTTGTCGAAAATTCTTTCCTCTTGCCCTCCTTGGACTTGTCGAAATTCCCTTCTCTTGCTCTCTATGGATTGTCGAAATCTCCCTCTTATTTATAGGGCTAAGTCAAAGTCCTTCTTTGAGGAGGAAGTTAAGTTGGAATTAAATTATCTTTAAAGAATATAATACTTTTTTATAATTATATTCCTACTAGAACTTCTCCTATCTTCTTGGAATTTAATTCTTCTTTAATCTCTTCATGGAAATCAAATTCCTTTGGGATTGGGCTTTGATCCACGTCATCTTGGGCTTGTCTAGTCATCAATTTTGACTACCATATCACCTTTGCTCTTGTCGACAATTGCCCTGGCAACTGGCTCGGCGTCTCTTTCATGCATTGCCCTGGCAACTAGCTCGGCATCTCCTTCATGTATTGCCCTGGCAACTAGCTCTAGCCTTGCTTTGGCAAGTGATCCTGCATATACACACAAAACACACCAAGGCAGCATCTTTTCCCACAAAAAACTACCAAGTTATGTAATCAAGCTCAACGTTGGAAGGAAACATGGATTAATGCATGAATGGCTAATTATGCAACTAATATGAGCCTAAGTCTAACAATAATATGAGTAAAAAGGGTAAGAAAAATAGTACTTTTGAACACTTATCACACCCCCAAACTCGAACTATTGCTTGCCCTCAAGCAATGCAAACTCATAATTACCTGCCAAGACTTCAATTTTCACAAACTTAGCTTTGAACTTGATTTTAATTCTCTGAACCGGGACACAAAGTATGATTGGCTTTTTATTTTTCGGGAAACTTAGGAGTTACTCGGAATCAAACTATAATGCTTGTGAGTGTGTGCGGAGTTGTGTGCAAGTTGATTTTTCAGATTCTATGCAAACAAGAGGTTTTCAAATTACTTCATTGGGTTCTTTTTAACATGTTTTAACTAGAGCCAGTTTTGGGCACCTCTAGTGTTTTGTTTTTAGTTTTATTAAGTTAATTTATTCGACTAGAGCCGGTTTCGGGCACCTCTAGCGATCAATTTTTTTAACACATACTAGAGCCAGTTTCGGGCACCTCTAGCGATCAATTTTTTAGCATATGCTAGAGCCAATTTCGGGCACCTCTAGCATTCATCCAATTTTTATTCTAATCCCCCAATTTGTTAATTATCAACCTAAGTTCACTAGAATTCATTAAATCAGTCAAACCACAACAGTGTTTCATCAAATTTAGCATCATAGTAAAATTCTAAGTTTTTCCATGGTTATCCTAGAATAAAAATTCTATCAATTAAGTGCATTGGCAAAGTCATCATCGGATATTCATCAAATCTAAGCAATTATTGTTTCAATTAAAGGCATGGCAAGAAATTTATGTATCCTAAATACTTAAGATGAATGTAACTAAACATGGTAACTACCAATAACAATCCCCCCCATACTCGAGTGAGGCATTGTCCTCAATGCATGCATTAAAGAAAAATAAAAATAACGAAAAATAAAATACATACGAGGACTTACTCCGAGAGTTCGTCATCGTAGATGATTAGTTTCCTTTTGGTCGGTGTCTTGATTCTCTTGCTTGCACGTGATGGTTGGTTTCTTGTTGCCGGTGGTGGAATCGATCCTCGTACGGGGTTGTCCTCATCGTCCTCCTCATCAGTGTCATTGGCTTTTCGCTTGGAGGATTCAATTGGTGCGGTCTTTGTTGGTGCAATGGAGGACTCGTCCGAATCTGAAAAATCAGAAAATGATTCCGTAGGAGTTGATTCGGGCATAGGTGCTTTACCTTTGGCTTTAGTAGTGGTTTTCGGGATGTCTTTAGCTTTGGTTGCCGTGGCATCTTCAGGTTTGGTTGCCGTGGCATTAGCTTGTGCGTGCACGATGTAGGCTGTCGCGGCATCATTTGTTACGGTTGCCGTGGCGACTGCTTCATTGGTTGCCGGGGCAAGGATCTCGGTAGGAAAGATTGGGAACGGTACGCGACTATCCGGGTACTTTTCTAGGATGACTTGGGCGATGGCATTGTTGTGCTCCTTCATGTACCGCATGAACATTAGTTGCCGGTCTTCAATTTACCTTAGATGGCTTGCCAATGGGTGCAAGAGTGCTTCAAAGTGTCCCGGTGTTGATGGTCGAGTTGCCCGGGCGTTAGGTGCTTGGGCATTAGGGATTGCCGGGGCGGCAGGAGTTGCCGCGGCAATTGGAGGCCTTGAAGATTTTCCCGGTGCCTCTCCCATTAGCTTTTGGATTTGTGCTTGATTCCAACCGAACTTTGGTAGGGCCTTTTCATCGGTGGACTCACTTGGGACATGCATCTCCTTGCAAAGATTAGAAATTAAGCAAGGGAAGAAAAGAGAACCCTTATCTTTTGAGCTGCATACAAAAATCTCATCGCAAATAATTTTTCCAATGTTAATGATGCGATTATGCAAAATAGAATGTATGAGCAAAAGACGTGGTATATCAACGGTAGTATTGTGTGTGGTGGGCATTAAAGAAGTTTTAACAAACTTATTCCATAGTTTTGCCTCGGGTTTAAGCCGAAGGCGATTTACCGTGCCCTTGTATTTATCATCGTTCCAATGAGTTCCCGGTTGAGTGAGTTCTTAAAGCACCTTGTCGAGTTGCTTGGGAGTGATTTGATCAACGAAGGCTTGATGCTCATCCTTCTCAATGTAAAGCCCGTAAAAGGTGTTGACGTTTTCGGGACTTATGAGTATGGCCTTGTCACGAACAAAAACATAAGGATTATCCGGGTTAGGTGAGTGAGCATAGAATTTTCTTACCCATGAGATGTTACCCGGTTCCGGTTGATGGCAAAAGATTTGCCACTTTTGATGTGCAATCCTCTCGAAGATGAATGGTTCAAGGCCGAAATCTTGATGAGAGTTGGAGTATTCAAAGCCTTGTTCTTCATGAATCTTCCGGCTTTCAAGCTTGGATTGAAATCTTTCTTGAACCACCGGTGTAGCAAACTTCTTGTATCTTGGTTCTTTGGAGGAACTTGGATGAACTAAAAATTTAATCTTGGATGCCATGGATGATCTTGGTTGTGAGTTTTGTAAAAACAAAGAAAAGAAACTAAAAAGCTGCAAGATAAAAAGTAGGAATAGGTTAAGGGTGATGGGTTTGATTAAAAAGATAGGTAGTGAATATGGTGGGTGGGATTAGGGGAAAACGAAAAAGGGTTTGGTTTAGGGAGAGGGTGACGGCAAAGGGGTTGTGATTAGGGTAAATTGGAGGCTTTATATAAGCCTTAGATTCAGCCCATTAGTTTCCTTGTTGAAGTTGTTTTCCTTCTTGGATTAAAATTCCTCTTTATCTTGAACTTTTTTTCCTACAATTCAAAGACAAATCAAATAAGGATTAAAATTAAAGATAAACTAATAAAGAAAATAAATAAAGATGTGTAATGGAATTCTTAAACTTAAAAAGATAAATAAATAAAAAAAATCTATCCTAATAATAATCAGAAATAAAAAAAAGAGTTCAAAAAAAATATTAATAAAAAAATATAAAAATATAAAATAAAAATAAAATATCAAAGGGAGAGCATGCTCATGCATCTCCTAAGTTGACCACTTCTTTGTTACGTTCCACATGGGCACCATTGTAGTGCTTTAATCTTTGTCCATTAACTTTGAATTCATGGTTGTCAGAGATGGACTTGATTATCACAGCACCATGGGAGAATGGTTTGACAACTTCAAATGGTCCCGACCATCTTGATTTCAGCTTTCCCGGGAAAAGTCTTAGCCGAGAATTGAATAAGAGAACTAGTTGCTCTGGCATGAATTGCTGCGGCAATAGTTTCTTGTCATGCCATTGCTTTGTTTTCTCCTTGTAGATTTGTGCATTGTTATATGCGAGTGCACGGAATTCTTCTATCTCATTGAGGTCCAACAAATGCTTTTTTCCAACAATTTCCCAATCCATATTCACGGTCTTGATTGCCCAATATGCCTTGTGTTCGATTTCCACCGGTAGATGGCATGTTTTGCCATAGACAAGTCGGAAGGAGGACATACCTAAGGGTGTTTTGAATACAGTGCGATATGCCCAAAGTGCGTCATCTAGTCTTAATGACCAATCCTTCCTAGAGGGATTTACAACTTTCTCGAGTATAACCTTCAATTCCCGGTTGGAAATTTCTGCTTGCCCGTTGGTTTGTGGGTGATATGCCGTGGCGATCTTGTGTGATATGCCGAAGCGTTGCAACATCTTGGCAATTAGTCTGTTGTCAAAATGCTTGCCTTCGTCACTGATAATTGCTCTTGGCATCCCAAACTGTGTAAATATGTTTTTCTGCAGGAATCGTTGCACGGTCTTGGAATCGTTGTTGGGAACTGCAGCTGCCTCAACCCATTTAGACACGTAGTCGATGGCAAGTAGAATGTAGAGGTTGCCGAATGAAGATGGGAAAGGTCCCATAAAATCGATCCCCCATACATCGAACAATTCCACCTCGATGATGTTCTGGAGTAGCATCTTATGTCGTCTAGAGATATTGCCCGTCCTCTGGCAACGATCACATTGCTTGTAAAAGTCTTAAGCATCTTTGTACAATGTTGGCCAATACAAACCGGATTGCAAAACTTTGGCCGCGGTACGAGTTCCTCCAAAATGTCCTCCATAGGGTGAAGAATGGCATTGCGGAGTACATTCTGTTGCTCTTCTTCAGGGACACATCGGCGTATAACCTGATCTGCACATTGTTTAAACAAAAGAGGCTCGTCCCAAAAATAATGCTTAGCATCATGGCGGAACCGCTTCTTCCCTTGGTGAGTAATGCCATAAGGTAAAATACCACAAACAAGGAAATTAACTAAATCCGCGTACCATGGTATTGCCGAGGCATGTGCTACCGTGGCGACTGCTCCCAGAATGGCCGAGGCGTGTGCGTCAAAGGCTGCTGTAGAGTCGAGGGTTACCGAGGCGTGCGCGTCCATGGTTGTCGAGGGTTGCCGAGGCATGAGCGTCCATGGTTGCTGAGGAAACTAAAATTTGTTCATCCGGGAATGTATCGCATATCTCTAGATTCGCGTCCTCCTCCCTGTTGCGTTCTAAATGTGATAAGTGATCGGCCATTTGATTTTTTGTTCCTTTCCTGTCCTTAATTTCAATATCAAATTCTTGTAAAAGTAATATCCAACGAATCAAACGAGGTTTGACATCCTTTTTAGCAGATAGATATTTGATTGCCGAATGGTCCGTATGAACAATTACCTTTGTACCAATCAAATAGGATCGAAACTTGTCAAATGCGAAAACTACAGCTAGTAACTCTTTCTCCGTTGTTGTGTAATTCACTTGAGCACTATTAAGCGTTTTACGAGCGTAGTATATCACATGGAAGGTCTTACCTGTGCGTTGGCCTAGGATCGCTCCTCTTCAAAATCACTTGCATCACACATGAGCTCAAAAGGTAGCGTCAATCTGGTGGAACGACAATGGGTGCCGAGGCAAGCTTTTTCTTTAGGGTTTCAATGCTTGGGGTGCAAGAATCATCAAAATCGAAGACTTTATCCTGTTCAAGCAAATTGCACAAGGGTTTAGTGATTTTAGAAAAATTATGAATGAACCTCTGTAAAAACCTCGCATGTCCAAGAAAACTTCAATTCCTTTAACCGAACTTGGTAGGGGTAATCTCTCGATCACGTCCACCTTGGCTTTGTCTACTTCAATTCCCTTGGATGAAATCTTGTGGCGAGCACTATTCCTTCATCTACCATAAAATGGCAATTCTCCCAATTGAGGACTAAATCGGTTTCTTCACATCTTGCCAACACATTCTCTAAATTGCCGAGACAAATTGTCCGAAGTCATTACCAAAAATAGAAAAATCATCCATGAAGATCTCAAGGAAGTCTTCCACCATGTCCGAAAAGAGTGCCGTCATGCATCTTTGGAAGGTTGCGGTATTACACAATCCGAACGGCATCCTTCGGAAGGCATAAGTACCGTATGGGCATGTGAAGGTTGTCTTTTCTTGATCTTCTGGTGCTATGGCAATTTGATTGTAACCTGAATAACCATCAAGAAAACAATAAAAGGGTTTACCTGCAAGACGGTCAAGCATTTGATCAATAAAGGGTAATGAGAAGTGATATTTCTTGGTGGCTTTGTTTAGCTTTCGATAATCCGTACAAACCCTCCAATCGGTCACAGTCCTGGTTGGAATGAGTTCATTATTTTCATTGCTTACCACTGTTATACCTCCCTTTTTCGGTACACATTGTACATGACTTACCCATGTACTATCAGAGATAGGGTATATAATGTCGGCGTCAAGCCACTTGATGATTTCTTTCATTACAACCCCTTTCATGGCATGATTCAGTCTCCTCTGGGCCTCAATTGAAGGTTTGTGATCATCTTCCAACAAAATCTTGTGCATGCACACTACCGGGCTAATTCCCTTCAAGTCGGCAATTGTCCACCCTATTGCCTTTTTGTGTAGCTTCAACATCTTGATCAGCTTCTTTTCCTGCTCAGGCTGTAACTTAGAAGAAATAATTACAGGCAATGTATTATCGGTTCCTAAGTATGCATATTTTAGTTGCTCTGGCAATTGTTTCAACTCAAGAATCGGTGGTTGTTCAATAGAGGGTTTTTCGAGTTTACCTTCCTTACCTGAGTAATCCAGTGGTTCAAAGTATGTACATGGTCGATTGACTAGCCAATTTGCATCTTCTTGTTGTTCCTCATCGACCGGTTCTTCATACTTTTCAGGTTCCTCTTGATCGGCAATGTAGTTGTCGAGGCAACTAAATTCCTCTTCGAAGTTAAACTCTGTCGTGGCATGAAGTAGTTGGCATTCTTCAGGATCATTGGCATGCCTTAGTGTTTGGACCACATTTAGTTTAACTTGCTGGTCATTCACCCTCATTGTGAGTTCTCCCTTTTCAACATCGATCAAGGTTCTCCCTGTTGCTAGGAATGGTCTCCCGAGAATGATGGGTGCATGCTCATCTGCTTCACAATCCAAAACAATAAAGTCAGCGTGAAAAATAAATTTATCAACTTTTACCAGTATGTCCTCGATTTTTCCCTCTAGATGCACATAGGATCTGTCGGCTAGTTGTAGCATAACTGTTGTAAGTCTTGCCTTCCCGATTCCTAGTTTCTGGAAAACCGATTTAGGCATCAAGTTTATACTAGCCCCAAGGTCGCATAGTGCTTTCCCGACATAGTGATTTCCAATAGAACAGGGTATTGTGAAACTTCCAGGATCCTTCAACTTGGGTGGCATACGATTGTGCAACATGGCCTTGCATCCCTCTGTTGCGGCAACTGTTTCAAACTCTCCTAGCCTTGTTCTCTTGGACACAATGTCTTTAAGAAACTTGGCATAGTTTGGCATTTGTTCAATTGCTTCCACCAATGGCAAGTTGATGTGGACTTGCTTTAGGATATCAAGAAACTTCTTGAATTGGTATTCTTGCTTTTGTCGCTTCAACCTTTGTGGGAATGGTGGTGGAAGTCGGATATCTTTGATCATTTCATTGGTTTGGAACCTGATTGACGGCATTGCCGGGACAACTGGAGTTACCGAGGCGTTATCAACTGGGTTGCCGAGGCATGCTTATCGCAAGTTGCCGAGGCATCTTTATCGTCGGTTGCCGAGGCATGCTTATTGCCGGTTGCTGAGGCAATTCCTGGTTCAGCATCTTAGGCTTTGCTGCTAGGTTTGTCTTGATCTTTTTGTGGAGTGTTGTTTGATGAGCGGGTTTGAAACTCTCTAAGTTGTTGGCCACTTCTAGTGGTGATTGCCTTACATTGCTCATGGCCAGTTTCTCTTGCGACTTCAGTATCGCTAGGTAAACCTCCTTGCGGTCTAGTATTCAGATTTTGAGCAAACTGTCCGACTTGATTTTCCAATGATTTGATTGCCGCCTCTTGGTTTTGCAATCTCATCTCGGCCCTGTTAATAAAAGCATTAGTTCTTTTTATGAAATTACTATTCTCAGCCATATAAGATTCAGTTTTCATCATAAAAGCATTTAGAGAATTTTCCAAAGAACTAGATGTTGTCTGTTGTTGCTGCGGCAACTGTTGCCGTGGCATATTTTGCTAGAATCCCGATGCTTGTGCATTCTGATTGTTCTGGTTTAGAGCATTGTTGGGATTACTCCATGAAAAATTCGGGTGCTTCTTCCAAGCTGGATTGTATGTATTGGACATCATATTGTTGTTCCGATTGTAATTCCCCATATAGAAGCTGGATTCTGGATTCTGCATACATTCAGAAGAATTATGGTTATCACCACATAACTCACAAAAAGAATCCATTACCTTGACTTCATGTGTGTTGTTTGGTTTTTGCATGTTCTGGACCATCTTGGTTAAAGTGGCCAGTTGTGCCGAAATTGAATCTGATGATCCTAGTTCATGTATTGTGGCTTGCGCCTAACTCCTCCTCTTCTAGTAGATGGGAATTGATAATCATTCTTGGCCAGCTGTTTAAAATTTGCATTGCTTCCTCCGCGACTTATCTAAGAGTATGTCGTTTGTCGAGGCATCTAGCATCATCCTTTTGGTGTATTCACGGAGTTGTAAAACATTGTTACTTGAGTCCACACCGAATCCGTGTAGGGGCATTTGTGTAGAAGTTCTCTATATCGCTCCCAAGCCTCGTACATGGATTCATCATCCGCTGCCGAAAAGAAGTAATGTCGTTCTGAAGCTTATTAGTCAAATTTGTAGGATTAAATCGAGCAAGGAAATCACGACAAAGATCGGTCCAAGATGCTATTGATCCGGCAGAATGCTATTCAACCATGCTTTCGCCCTATCCTCGGTGAATAGGGAATAATCTTAATCGTAAGACATCGGGGTGACTCGTATTTTGAACGAGTTGCAAATCTCGAGGAAAGATTTCAGATGTTGCCGTGCATCTTCGATTCTTTGAGCCGCCAAATTGACCAATTGTGTTGATCATATTAAACATTACCGGTTTTAACTCAAAGTGGTCAGCCGATTTCAAAAAAAGACAACTCCTGGATTAAGTCCATCAAGATCTTCTCCAAGATAGTCTCGAATAGTTCTGTTTTGTGCAAGAATCACTCCTCCTCCTGCTAGAACATCTTGATTCATATTGCCATCTTGATTAGCCATTGCTACTCTTATCCTCCGTCTAAGTCTTTGTAAGGTTCGTTCGATTTCTTGGATCAAAGGGATATTCTGGTGTAGTCGGTCTCGCCCTGTTCATATACCAATGCAAAACCAAAGTTTGTTAGCCCTTTGAATCTTAAACAAGAAAAGTAAAAAGAAAGTGCAAGAAAATAAAAACAAAGTCGCTATTGCCAATCCCCGGCAACGGGGCCAAAAACTTGTTGCGCGTAATAAGTGCTACGTAATTGTGCAAGTATACATGTTGCAAGTTATAGTATAAAAGATATCGTCTCCACAGGGATTGGTGCCACTTCAAGAATCTAGTCTCTTGCACTGTAAAAAGTAAAAACACAAATAAAGGATTATAGGAGTTTAACTAATAACTAATCTAGAAAGCAATAAAGTAAAAGAATAAATGAGATCAAATGAGAGAGATATAGGCCAGGTTATCGTGAGTTGAGGTGTGACAGCCGATTGGATCGTCTTGGTAAAAGAGTGCACGGGCAACTCAGTTGCCGTGGCAACTTGCACAACGGGGTTGCCTTGGCAACTAATCGATGGTTGCCTGGGCAACTAGTTGGGCAACTACTTGGGCGTCTGGGCAGCAACCTTCAAGGTTCGGCAGAGCGTCCTTCAATGGCTTCTTCTTATCCCTAAGTCGAAACTCTAGCTACTTGTGCATGCCTTGATAATACATCCCTACGTGAATCAAGGGTGAACAACAACCAATCTTGCGCTCCTCTTAGCCTTGGAAATCCTTAACTTATTCCTAAGCCGGATTAATCTTCACCATCAATAGATTGAATAAAGATCATATTCATTCGTTTCTTGAATCTAACTCTCCCGATATTAGATAAATAGATGAAATCACGAGATCCTCTCCCAATTCACTCGCAAACAAGAATAAGAACCAAGAATGAATAAACCTTGAATAGAAAAGTGCAAACTTTTATTACCTAAACAAAAACCAATAGTTTCTCACAACCACAAAACACAATAACCATAGCCAAATAGATTTAGTTCATGGCTAGGTTCCAAAGAAACACAAGATAAATAATCCCTAGCATGAACCCAATCGAACTAGAAAGAAAAAGATGAAGAAAGAGGCTTGTCGAAATCCTCCTTGCCCTAGATGCTAGTCGAAAATTCTCTCCTCTTGCCCTCCTTGGACTTGTCGAAATTCCCCTCTCTTGCTCTCTATGGATTGTCGAAATCTCCCTCTTATTTATAGGGCTAGGTCAAAGTCCTTCTTTGAGGAGGAAGTTAAGTTGGAATTAAATTATCTTTAAAGAATATAATTATTTATTATAATTATATTCCTACTAGAACTTCTCCTATCTTCTTGGAATTTAATTCTTCTTTAATCTCTTCATGGAAATCAAATTCGTTTGGGATTAGGCTTTGCTCCACGTCATCTTGGGCTTGTCTAGTCATCAATTTCGACTACCATATCACCTTTGCTCTTGTCTACAATTGCCCTGGCAACTGGCTCGGCGTCTCCTTTATGCATTGCCCTGGCAACTAGCTCGGCATCTCCTTCATGTATTGCCCTGGCAACTAGCTCTAGCCTTGCTTTGGCAAGTGATCCTGCATATACACACAAAACACACCAAAGCAGCATCTTTTCCCACAAAAAACTACCAAGTTATGTAATCAAGCTCAACGTTGGAAGGAAACATGGATTAATGCATGAATGGCTAATTATGCAACTAATATGAGCCTAAGTCTAACAATAATATGAGTAAAAAGGGTAAGAAAAATAGTACTTTTGAACACTTATCAGCAAGCATAATGGTTGAAGGATATCGAGCCCAACAATTGGTATCAGAGCAAGGCTCAATCAAGAAGGTCTAACGACCTATTGAGACGATTCGGAAGCTTGATCAACTAACAAGTCAGCCGGAGATAAATGGCGCAATCCATTGACAAGCCACCTTTCTTTAACGGGACCAACTATGCCTATTGGAAACTAGAATGATGTTCTTCATCAAGGCCAAAGATTACAAGCTTTGGGACATTGTTGAAGATGGTCCATACGTACCACAAAGATGCAAGGCGGAATAGAATGTAGATGATCGCAAGAAGATGGAACTAAATTACAAGGCTTTGCACATTCTCTTTTGTACATTTAGCCCCAATATCTATAAGAAGATGTCTTCTTGTGAGGATGCCAAGGAAGTTTGGGACAAGCTTGAAGTCATGTACGAGGGAACAAACGAAGTAAAGGAGACCAAAATCAGCCTTCTCAACCTTGAGTATGAGAACTTCAAGATGGAACTGGAAGAGGACATCACAAAAATGTTTGATAGATTCTCCACCATCACCAATGGACTCAAAGGCTATGGAGAAATCATTTCAGAAGAAAAGCTTGTCCGAAAGCTTATCTACTCTATTCCTGAGTCATGGGACTCAAAGAAGACCGTCATCATCAAAGCCAAAAATCTTAAAGTTCTAAAGCTAGATGAGCTCATGGGGTCACTTCTCACTCATGAAATCATAAAGAAAAAAAAAGAGGAGAAGAAGAAGGAAGAGATAAAGAAGATGGGGAAAAAGAAAATCATAGAGCTAGGCATTAATGTGAATGCCATTGCTCTACAATCCTCTACAAGTTACCAAGAAGAATCAAGTAAGAAGGATAGTGAAGATGAAGAGATGGCCTATCTCTTCAAGGAATTGACCCGATTCATGAAGAGCAACAAAGAAGAATTCAAGCATGAATCGAAGAAGAAAATGGTGAATTCCCCCAAGTGCTCACGAGGCACACCAAATCTGATTGCCCTCGCTTCAACATAAACGGATCATCATCAAAGAAAGCATATATGGCTACATGGAGTGATGAAGACTCCACCGATGAAGATGAAGTATCCCACCTATGCTTAATGGCCCTCAATGAGGGGGAGGTAACTTCTAACTCATCTTGTTCTAATTCAAATTCATATACATTTGATGAGTTGCAAGATGCCTATGACAAATTGGTTTTTGAGTTCAAAGCCTTATTTTCTAAAAACAGAAAGTTGATTTCTAAATTGAAAAATGAAAATGACATGCTTGTGAAAACCAATTTGGAATTTGAAGCAAAATTAAAGGATTTTGAATTTAAAGTTTTAGATTTACAAAATTTGCTTCAAAAGAAAGAAAAAAGATCATCAAATTGAAGTAGATGATCTTAAGAAAGAAAAAAATTTGATTTCCAAAGAGCTTGAAAAGAAAAACAATTTAGGAAAATCAAATTTTTATCAAAGACAATCTAGTGCCCCTAGATTTTTCAATGGAAAAGTGTTTAGAAGTAATTGGGTCCCAAAAGGACTAAGTACTTTAAATAAAAATGATGAAATTGAAAAATGGATTCCTAAGGGGACTAAGTTATGTGCTACTAATGCCTATGGATCCAAAGCAATTTGGATACCAAAAATCAAATGATTTTCTTTTGTAGGTGTGATGTAGCCTTGATCAACAAGTGATAAGATTGAGGGGGAGCTCTATACACACAAAGGATGAACACTTGAAGAAGGAAGGCTTCACATCCTCCCTTAGTTCAAGTGTGGTAAAAATTAGTTGAATTTAGTTTACTTTAATTTGAATTATTTATTTTAATTCAACTAGTTTATCATATATGTTGGACTAACCTTTTGAATGACGCTTGAGTAAGGGGGAGCCAATTTTAAACAAAACTTACTTTTGTCAATTTTTATTTAAAACTCTCCATTGTTATGGACTTAAAAGTTTTCAACCTTTGGTTTAAACCATTTTTGATATAACAAAAAGGGGGAGAATGTTTTGAAATATTGATTTTTCAAGTTGATAAGGGGGAGTGTTAAGTGTCTAAAAGTACTATTTTATTCACCTTTTTATTCATATTATTGCTAGACTTAGGCTCATATTAGTTGCATTATTAGTCATTCATGCATGTTTGCATTGTTTCTTTGGTGGACAAGCTTGATTTCATATTTTGCTTAATTTTGTGGAAAAGATACTGCTTTGGTGTGTTTTTTTTGTATGTGTGCAGAATCACTTGCCAAAGCAAGGCTGGAACCAGTTGCCAGGGTAATGCATGAAGGAGATGCCGAGCCAGTTGCCAGGGCAATGGATGAAGGAGATGTCGAGCTAGTTGCCAGTGCAATTTTCGATAAGGGATAAGATGATAAGGTAGTCGAAATTGATGACTAGATAAGCCCAAGATGACGTGGAGCAAAGTTAAATCCCAAAGGAGTTTGATTTCCATGAAGAGGTTAAAGAGAAATTAAATCCCAAAAAGATAGGAGAAGTTCTAGAAGGAATTTAAATATAATAAAGAATTATATTCTTTAAAGATATTTAATTCCAACTTAACTTCCTCCTCAAAAAAGACTTTGACCTAGCCCTATAAATTGAGGACCAAGCCGTCAACTCCAAAGGGAGAGAGGAGAGAAATTTCGACAAAGAGACGAGGGAGATTTCGACAAGAGCAATGAGAAATTTTGACAAGGCTTCAACCATTCTTCATCTTTTTCTTTCTTGTTCTATTAGGTTTATGCTAGGAATTCTTTGTTTTGTGTTTCTTTGGAACCTAGCCATGAACTAAGTCTATTTGGCTAAGGTTATTGTGTTTTGTGGTTGTGAGAAACAATTGGATTTTATTTAGGTAATAAGAGTTTGCACTTTCAATTCAAGGTTTACTCATTCTTGGTTTTTATTCTTGTTTGCGAGTGAATTGGGAGAGGATCTCGTAACTTCATCTATTTATCTAATACCGGGAGAGTTAGATTCAAGAAACGAATGAGTATGGTCTTTATTCAATCTATTGATGGTGAAGACTAATCTGGCTTAGGAATAAGTTAAGGATTTCAACGGCTAAGAGGAGCGCAAGATTGGTTGTTGTTCACCCTTGATTCACGCAGGGATGTACTGTCAAGGCATGCACAAGTAGCTAGAGTTTCGCTTAGGGATAAGAAGAAACCACTGAAGAACGCTCTGTCGAACCTTGAAGTTGCTGCCCAGCCGCCCAAGTAGATTGCCCAGCTAGTTGCCCAGGCAACCGTCGATTAGTTGCCAAGGCAACCCCGCTGTGCAACTTTCCACGGCAACTGAGTTGCCCTTGCACTATTTTACCAAGACGATCCAATCGACTATCACACCTTAACTCACGATAACCTGGCCTATTCTCTCTCATTTGATTACATCTTCTTTTACTTTATTGCTTTCTAGTTTAGTTGTTAGTTAAAACTCCTACAATCTTCTACTTGTGTTCTTTTACTTTTTACAGTGCAAGAAATTAGATTCTTGAAGTGGCACTAATCCCTGTGGATACGATATGTTTTATACTATAACTTGCGACGTGTATACTTGCACAATTGCGGAGCACTTATTACGCGTAACAAGTTTGTGGCGCCGTTGCCGGGGATTGGCAATAGCGACTTTGTTTTTAATTTCATGCACTTTTTATTTTTCTTGTTTATGATTCAAAGGGCTAACAAACTTTGGTTTTGCATTGGTATATGACCAGGGCGAGACCGATTACACTAGAATATCCCTTTGATCCATAAATCGAATGAACCTTGCAAAGACTCAAAGGTTAAGAGTAGCAATGGCTAATCAAGACGGAAATATGAATCAAGATGTTCCAGCAGGAGGAGGAGAGATTCTTGCACGAAACAGAACTATTTGAGACTATCTTGAAAAAGATCTTGAAGGACTTAATCCAAGAGTTGTCACACCTGAAATTGAAGCCGACGACTTTGAGTTGAAACCGGTGATGTTCAATATGATTAAAACAATTGGTCACTTGAGTTGAAACCACTTTTCGGCAGGCAGATGATGAATCCATGTACGAGGCTTGAGAGCGATATAGAGAACTTCTACAAAAATGCCCCTTACACGGATTCCTAGTGTGGACACAAGTAATAATGTTTTACAACGCTGTGAATACACCAACAAGGATGATGCTAGATGCCTCGGCAAACGGCATACTCCTAGATAAGTCACCGGGGGAAGCAATGCAAATTCTAAACAGGCTTGCCAAGAATGATTATCAATTCCCATATGCTAGAAGAGGAGGAGTTAGACGCCAAGCCACAATACATGAATTGGGATCATCAGACTCAATTTCGGCACAATTGGCCACTCTAACCAAGATGGTCTAGAACATGCAGAAACAAAACAACACACATGAGGTCAAGGTAATGGATTCCTTTTGTGAGTTATGTGGTGGTAACCATGATTCTTTTGAATGTATGCAGAATCCAGAATCCAGCTTTTATGTGGGGAATTACAACCAGAACAACAATGTGATGTCCAACACATATAATCCAGCTTGGAAGAAGCACCCAAATTTTTTATGGAGTAATCCCAACAATGCTCTAAACCAGAAAAATCAGAATGCACAAGCATCGGGATTCCAGAAAAATATGCCACGGCAACAGTTACCGCAGCAACAACCGACAACATCTAGTTCTTTGGAAAATTCTCTCAATGCATTTATGTTGAAAACTGAATCTTATATGGCTAAGAATAGTAACTTCATAAAAAGAACTGATGCTTTTATTAACAGGACCGAGATGATATTACAAAACCAAGAGGCGGCAATCAAATCATTGGAAAATCAAGTCGAACAATTTGCTCAAAACCTGAATACTAGACCGCAAGGAGGTTTACCTAGCGATACTGAAGTCGCAAGAGGAACTGGCCATGAGCAATGTAAGGCGATCACCACTAGAAGTGGCCAACAACTTAAAGAGGCTCAAGCTCACTCATCAAACAAAACTCCACAAAAAGAACAAGAAAAACTCAGCGGCAAAGCCTCAGGTACTAAACCAGGAAATGCTGCAGCAACCAACGATAGGCATGCCACAGCAACCCCAGTTGACGATGCATCAGTAACTCCAGTTGCCCCGGCAATGCCATCAATCAGGTTCCAGACCAATGAAATGATCGAAGATATCCGACTTCCACCACCATTCCCATAAAGGTTGAAGCGACAAAAGCAAGAATATCAATTCAAGAAGTTTCTTGATATCCTAAAGCAAGTCCACATCAACTTGCCATTGGTTGAAGCAATTGAACAAATGCCGAACTATGCCAAGTTTCTTAAAGACATTGTGTCCAAGAGAACAAGGCTAGGAGAGTTTGAAACAGTTGCCGCAACAGAGGGATGCATGGCCATGTTGCACAATCGCATGCCACCCAAGTTGAAGGATCCCGAAAGTTTCACAATACCCTGTTCCAATGGAAACCACTATGTCGGGAAAGCATTATGTGACCTTGGAGCCAGCATAAACTTGATGCCTAAATCAGTTTTTCAGAAACTAGGAATTGGGAAGGAAAGACCTACAACAGTTATGCTACAACTAGCCGATAGATCCTATGTGCATCCAGAGGGAAAAATTGAAGATATACTGGTAAAAGTTGATAAATTTATTTTTCCCGCTGACTTTATTGTTTTGTATTGTGAAGCAGATGAGCATGCACCTATCATTCTTGGGAGACCCTTCCTAGCAACAGGGAGAACCTTGATCGATGTTGAAAAGGGAGAACTCACAATAAGGGTGAATGACCAGCAAGTTAAACTAAATGTGTTCCAAACACTAAGGCATGCCGATAATCCAGAAGAACGCCAACTTCTTCATGCCACGACAGAGTTTAACTTCGACGAGGAATTTAGTTGCCTCGGCAACTACATTTCCGATCAAGAGAAGTATAAAGAACTGATCGATGAGGAACAACAAGAAGAGGCAAATTGGTTAGTCAATCGACCATGTACATACTTTGAACCACTAGATTACTCAGGTAAGGAAGGTAAACTCGAAAAGCCCTCCATTGAACAACCATCGATTCTTGAGTTGAAACAATTGTCAGGGCAACTAAAATATGCTTACTTGGGAACCGATAATACATTGCCTGTAATTATTTCCTCTAAGTTACAGCCTGAGCAGGAAAAGAAGTTGATCAAAATGTTGATGCTACACAAGAAGGCAATAGGGTGGACAATTTCTGACTTGAAGACAATTAGCCCAATAGTGTGAATGCACAAGATTTTGTTGGAAGATGATCACAAACCTTCGATTGAGGCCCAGAAGAGACTGAATCATGCCATGAAAGGGGTTGTAATGAAAGAAATCATCAAGTGGCTTGACGCTAGCATCATATACCCCATCTCTGATAGTACATGGGTAAGTCCGGTACAATGTGTACCGAAAAAGGGAGGTATAACGGTGGTAAGTAATAAAAACAATGAACTTATTCCAACCAGGACTGTGACTGGTTGGAGGGTTTGTATGGATTATCGAAAGCTAAACAAAGCCACTAGGAAAGATCACTTCCCATTACCCTTTATTGATCAAATGCTTGACCGTCTTGCAGGTAAACCCTTTTATTGTTTTCTTGATGGTTATTCAGGTTACAATCAAATTGCCATAGCACTAGAAGATCAAGAAAAGACAACCTTCACATGCCCATACAGTACTTATGCCTTTCGAAGGATACCGTTCGGATTGTATAATACCCTGGCAACCTTCCAAAGATGCATAATGGCACTCTTTTCATACATGGACGAAGACTTCCTTGAGATCTTCATGGATGATTTTTCCATTTTTGGTAATGACTTCGACAGTTGCCTCGACAATTTAGAGAAGGTGTTAGCAAGATGTGAAGAAACCGATTTAGTCCTTAATTGGGAGAAGTGCCATTTTATGGTGGATGAAGGAATAGTGCTTGGCCACAAGATTTCATCCAAGAGAATTGAAGTAGACAAAGCTAAGGTGGACGTGATCGAGAGATTACCCCCACCAAGTTCGGTTAAAGGAATCTGAAGCTTTCTTGGACATGCAGGTTTTTACAGGAGGTTCATTCATAATTTTTCTAAGGTTACTAAACCCTTGTGCAATTTGCTTGAACAGGATAAAGTCTTCAATTTTGATGATTCTTGCGCCCAAGCATTCAAAACCCTAAAGGAAAAGCTTACCTCGACACCCATTGTCGTTCCACCCGATTGGATGCAACCTTTTGAGCTAATGTATGATGCAAGTGATTTTGCGGTAGGAGCAGTCCTAGGCGAACGCACGGGTAAGACCTTTCATGTGATATACTACGCTAGTAAAACTCTTAATAGTGCTCAAGTGAATTACACAACAACGGAGAAAGAGTTACTAGCCGTAGTTTTCGCATTTGACAAGTTTCGATCCTATTTGATTGGTACAAAGGTAATTGTTCATACGGACCATTCGACAATTAAGTATCTATTTGCTAAAAAGGATGCCAAACCTCGTTTGATTCGTTGGATATTGCTTTTACAAGAGTTTGATATTGAAATTAAGGACAGGAAAGGAACATAAAATCAAGTGGCCGATCACTTATCACGCTTAGAACACAATACGGAGGAGGACGCGGACTTAGAGATATGTGATGCATTCTCGGATGAGCAACTGTTAGTTGCCTCGGCAACCATGGATGCGCATGCCTCAGCAACCCTTGACGCGCACGCCTCGGCAACCCTTGACGCGTATGCCGCGGCAACCATGGATGCGCACGCCCTAGCAACCCTTGACGATCATGCCGCGACAACCTTAACGCGCATGCCTCGGCAACCCTTGACGCGCACGCCTCGGCAACTCCAGACGCGTATACCTCGGCAACCACTGATATGCACGCCTCGGCAACCCTTGACGCGCATGCCGCGGAAACTCTAGATGTGCACGCCTCGTCAACCTTGGAAGTAGTTGCCACGGCAACACATGCCTCGATAATACCATGGTACGCAGATTTAGTTAATTTCCTTGTTTGTGGTATTTTACCTTATGGCCTTACTCACCAAGGGAAGAAGCGGTTCCGCCATGATGATAAGCATTACTTTTGGGACGAGCCTCTTTTGTTTAAACAATGTACAAATCAGGTTATACGCCGATGTGTCCCTGAAGAGGAGCAGCAGAATGTACTCTGGCAATGCCATTCTTCACCCTATGGAGGACATTTTGGAGGAACACGTACCGCGGCCAAAATTTTGCAATCCGGTTTGTATTGGCCAACACTGTACAGAGATGCCCAAAAGTTCTACAAGCAATGCGATCGTTGCCAGAGGACGGGCAATATCTCTAGATGACATGAGATGCTGCTCCAAAACATCACCGAGGTGGAATTGTTCGATGTATGAGGGATCAATTTTATGGGACCTTTCCCATCTTTATTCGGCAACCTCTACATTCTACTTGCCGTTGACTACGTGTCTAAATGGGTTGAGGCAGCTGCAGTTCCCACCAACGATTCCAAGACTGTGCAATGATTCTTGCAGAAAAATATATTTACACGGTTTGGGATGCCGAGGCAATTATCAGTGATGAAGGCAAGCACTTTGACAAAAGGCTTATTGCCAAGATGTTGCAACGCTTCAGCGTATCACATAAAATTTCCACGGCTTATCACCCACAAACCAATAGGCAAGCAGAAATTTCTAACCGAGAATTGAAGGGTATACTCGAGAAAGTTATAAATCCCTCTAGGAAGGATTGGTCAGTAAAACTAGATGATGCACTTTGGGCATATCGCACTGCATTCAAAACACCCTTAGGTATGTCTCCCTTCCGACTTTTCTATGGTAAAACATGCCATCTACCGGTGGAAATCGAACACAAGGCATATTGGGCAATCAAGACCGTGAATATGGATTGGGAAAGTGACGGGAAAAAGCGTTTGTTGGACCTCAACGAGATTGAATAATTATGCGCACTCGCCTATAACAATGCACGAATCTACAAAGAGAAAACAAAGCAATGGCATGACAAGAAACTATTACCGCGACAATTCATGCCAGGGCAACTAGTTCTCTTATTCAATTCTTGGCTGAAACTTTTCCCGCGAAAACTGAAATCAAGATGGTCGGGACCATTCGAAGTTGTCAAACCATTCTCCCATGGTGTCATGATAATCAAGTCTATCACTGACGAACATGAATTCAAAGTTAACGGACAAAGATTGAAGTACTACAACGGTGCCCATGTGGAACGTAACAAAGAAGTGGTCACCTTAGGAGATGCATGAGCATGCTCTCCTTTCGATATTTTCTTTTTATTTTTATTTTTTTCGAACTATTTAATTTTTTTTATTTTTTATTTATTATTTTTGGTTATTTTCCTTTTTAGGATAGATTTATTTATTTTCTTTAAAACCACATCTTTCCTTCATATTTATCTAATTGTTTTTAAATTTTAAGTTTAAGAATTTCTTTGCACATCTTTATTTATTTTCTTTTATTAGTTTATCTTTAATTTTAATCCTTATTTTATTTGTTTTTGAATTGTAGGAAAAGAGTTCAAGATAAAGAGGAATTTTGATTCAAGAAGGAAACTTCTTCAACAAGGAAATTAATGGGCTAAATCTAAGGCTTATATTAAGCCTCCAATTTACCCTAAATAAACCCTACATAACCGGCCAAACCTTTCCCCAAACCCCCAAGCCGTCACCTTCCCCCAATCTAAACCCTTGTTTTCTTTCTTTCAAAATTACTCCCACCCACCATATTTACTACCTATCTTTTCTATTTAACCCATCACCCTCAACTTCCAAGAAACCTATTCCTACTTTTCACCTTGCAACTCTTTAGTTTCTTTTGCTTTCTTTTCTTTGTTTCTACCAAACTCACAACCAAGATCATCCATGGCATCCAAAATCGAATTTTTGGTTCATCCAAGTTCCTCCAAAGAACCAAGATACAAGAAGTTTGCTACACCGGTGGTTCAAGAAAGATTTCACTCCAAGTTTGAAAGCTGGAAGATTTGCGAAGAACAAGGCTTCGAATACTCCAACTCTCATCAAGATTTCAGCCTTGAACCATTCATCTTCGAAAGGATTGCACATCAAAAGTGGCAAATCTTTTGCCATCAATCAGAACCGGGTAACATCTCATGGGTAAGAGAATTCTATGCTTACTCACCTAACCCGGATAATCCTTATGTTTTTGTTCGTGACAATGCTATACTCATAAGCCCCGAAAACATCAACACCTTTTACGGGCTCTACGTTGAGAATGACGAGCATCAAGCCTTTGTTGATCAACTCACGCCCAAGCAACTCGACAAGGTGCTTCAAGAACTCACTCTACCGGGAACTCAATGGAACGACGGTAAATACAAGGGCACGGTAAATCACCTTCGGCTTAAACCCGAGGCAAAATTATGGAATTAGTTTGTTAAAACTTTTTTACTGCCCACAACACACAATACCACCGTTGATACACCTCGTCTTTTGCTCATACATTCTATCTTGCATAATCGCATCATTAATATTGGAAAAATTATTTGTGATGAGATTTTTGTATGTAGCACAAAAGACAAGGGTTCTCTTTTCTTCCCTTGCTTAATTTCTAATCTTTGCAAGGAGATGCATACCCCAAGTGAGTCCACTGATGAAAAGGCCCTACCAAAGTCTGGTTGGAATCGAGCACAAATCCGAAAGCTAATGAGAGAGGCACCGGTAAAATCCCCAACGCCTTCAATTGCCGCGGCAACTTTTGCCACCTCGACAACTCCTAATGCCCAAGCAACCGATGCCTGAGCAACTCGGATAGCAGCCCCGGGATAACTTGAAGCACTCTTACAACCGTTGGTGAACCGCCTTAGGCAAATTGAAGACCGGCAACTAATGTTTATGCGAGGATCACAACAATGCCATCACCCAAGTCATCCTGGAAAAGTACCCAGACAGCCGCGTGACATTCCCAATCTTTCCTGCCGAAATCTTTGCCACGGCAACCAATAAAGCTGTTGCCACGGCAACCGCAACAGATGATGCCGCGGCAACCTACATTGCGCCTGCCCAAGCAGTTGCCACAACAACTAACACTGAAGATGCAGCGGCAACCAAAGCTAAAGACGCCCCGGCAACCACTGCAAAATCCAAAGGTAAAGCACCTATGCCTGAAGTAACTAGTACTGAATCATTGTCTGATTTTTCAGATTCAAACGAGTCATCCATTGTACCAACAAAGACCGCACCAATCGAATCCTCCAAGCCCAAGCGAAAAGCCAATGACATTGATGAAGAGGACGATTAGGACAACCCCGTACGATGATCGATTCCATCATCGGCAACAAGAAAGCAACCACCGCGTTCAAGCAAAAGAATCAAGACACTGACCAAAAGGAAACTAATCATCCACGATGACGAACTCTCAGAGTAAGTCCTCGTTTGCATTTTACTTTTCTTTATTTTTATTTTTATTTTTCTTTGTTACATGCATTGAGAATAACGCCTCACTCGAGTTTGCGGGGATTGTTATTAGTTACCATGTTTAGTTGCATTTATCTTAAGTATTGCATTTAGGATACATAAATTGCATGCCATGCCTTTAGTTGGAACAAGAATTGCCTAGATTTGATGAATATCCGATGATGACTTTGCCAATGCACTTAATTGATAGAATTTTTTATTCTAGGTTAACCGTGGAAACACTTAGAATCTTACTATGACGCTGTAGCGATGTCTTTTTCGCTAAAAAACGTAGGTGATTTCGAAGGTGTTTGTGATTTTTCGGATATAAAATATTTATTCCGTGGGGTTTTAAGAAACCGCATTTTATTTAAAAATTGGAGTCGCCACCGGCCACTTAGGTAGGCCGGACACCATAAAACCAGAGATTTAAAAATTATTGGGTTCGGGAGTCGGTTACGGATGGGGAAGGATTAGCACCCCCACACCGCCCAAAATTGGTACTTTAATAATTACCGCTTTATTAATATTAGATTTTCCGGATTAAAGTGACAATTAGTTTAAAATTAGGTTATAATTGCGAATAAATTTTAAGGGCCCCGTTATCCGAGAGTAAACGCCCAACCACTATCACTACGCTCGACATCGCCCCATTTACGCTGGGGATAAAAGGGCACCGCATTGACAATTTATATCTCGATATGCAATCTTAGTAGGCAAAGTATCAAACATGGCAAATAATTTAAATACAATAAATATTAACATAATAGAATACTAATCTAACATAAATAAAATACGTAATTAAAACACACATATACATATCAAGCTTAATAGTAGATAAAAACAAATTTAACATGTCACAATAACAAGGCAGGAATAAATACGTGTGTAGACAAAAACATATATTTCAAGAAGACATAAAAATTAGAAATAAAACATATTTCAACATATATAGAACAATATATTATACATAAAAAGAAGACACACTAACACGTAACCTAAAGGCCAAGAGAACATACAATACACACAAAAAATACAAAACATATTGTGTACGAGCCAACTAGAACATAATAGGCCTAATATGAATAACCGAACAAATACATAAAGATACATAATCATCATAAAATTAACATACATATACATGTATCCATAAAAATAAAAGGCGTATATGAGGGATATATAATAAGGCAAAAGACTACATCAACATATACGATTATAATACGAACATGAATATTTACATGGAAACAGGACTGAAATGAAAAGAAATAAACATCAGTGGCAGAAATTAAAGGACAATAATATGCATTTTAAGGACGAAAATGCAAACAGGACCGAACTTTAAAGGACTGAAACTGTAATTAGACCAAGGGGCAGACCCGAAGTGAAAAATTCAAAAACGCGGGATGGTTAAGGGGGTAATTTTACCATTTAAAAACTGATTTGATGTAATTTAGGGACTGGATTGCAAGATTTTGAAATATAAGGGGGACTGGAATTGTAATTATACCATGCGGCAAGACATAAACGAAAATATTGAAAGCGCGGGGGGATTTATTACGTAATTTACCCATTTCACAAAATAATAACACCTATAAACCCCCTTTTTTTGGCCGAAATCAAACTTTCCCCATTTTCATTCATTTTTCGGTTTTTATAACACCCATTCTCTCTCATTTTCTCTCAACTCTCCCTGATGAACCCAGAATCCGACGGCCGACCGCCGTCTTCTCCGCCGCCGGCCGCCGCTAGCCAGCGCCGGCGACCCCCAAAAAAACACACCAAAATGAACCCCTCCTTACCCTCGACACGAATCTGAACTTGGATTCGGAGAAAAAGCTTTTATTCGTCCTACATCTAAGAAATACGAAACGTAAAAAACCTTTTTTTTGTATTCCAACCCAAAACTAAACCAAAAGGGGATCTCCCACTCCTTTCAGTTCACCAATTCGGCTTGGGAAAGCCGAAGAAGCTTATCACTGGTGAGGGGAGATCTACAGACGACGATGGTAACGACTTTTAACCTTCTCTTTTTTATTTACTATGTATCTTTTTTGTATGCATGCAACAAAGTAAGAAAAGAGACGAGTATTTACCACTGAAGACCTTTTTTGTATTTCTCTCTTTTCGATTACAACTCTGTTCTGCCTTACAAAATGTTTGTTTCATACATATATGACTGTCTTTTGGTTTGGTACAAGTAATATATTATCTATTTCAGATCTGGACTGCTACTGACATAATATTTTTTTTTGTGTTCTGATGTGTCTGAGCGCGGTGGTTGGAGATCGGTATGGTGAAGCATGGTGGCGGTGTGGGGGTTCTGTCTTCGACCAGAGGTGTTCTCGGCCGTTAGATCAGATCTGATCTAACGGTCGAGCTGGCTTGAAGGATGAACGGCCCAGATGAAGCCTCGATTGGTGAAACGGCTCCAAATCGTGATGTGGCAGTGGCTCAAAGCCAGTCGAAGTAGTAGCGCGGCTCTCACGCATGCGTGGGATATCGAAGAGTCTACGTGGGATCGCACGAGCGCGTGGGCTCTCAAATGGTGCGACGTGTAATGCACTCGGCCGGCCAGATATTTTGTCCCTTGCTTGATCGTGGCCGTTGGATTAGATCTTGATCCAACGACCCATAGTTATCTGCTCAAAATAATTAAATTAAATAGGGTTTGGGTTTGGGCCAACCGGGCCTTGTAATAATATTAGACTTCAGATTTGTAATGGACTTGGACTATCAATTTATTCATTTGGGTTTAACATTTTTTTGGATTTCATTTTATCTTAGCCCAATAATATTAACATTAATATTAGTTATAACAAAGAATACACATACAACAATACATACGTATATACCTATGCAAACGTTAATTAACATAACATACTAGCATACATACATATATAATCATACACATAATTAACATAACATCTACACACATTATCCGTAAAAACAAATACGCTGTATTAACTATAGATACATGCGTGACACACATACCGTTAATACGCATACACATACATAGTTTACAATATACATGCACACATATATTAATAACACTCATGCACATAATAAACATATAATATAATATAATACAATGTATACATGCAACACTAATATACTAATAATTATACTAATATGTATTTATAGACTGTATAAAAATGAGTGATTACACTGCCCCTCTTTGCGTGTTCTCATGGAATGGGAAACAAAGCAAAGATTCATAAGCACTCATTTTTATCGACTTCCCCTGCTTGTAGCTTTGGAAACACGTGTTCTTTTGGAACTCTCCGCTCTTCCTTAGCTGAATCTTCAGCTCGTAAGTTCTTCCTATATAGAGCTTCGTCACCTTCCGATCTTGGAGCTACAAGCTCTTCCTATATAGAACCCTTCGCTCTGAAGCCTCGAGTTATGAGTCCTCATATATAGAACTTTTCACTTCGAGACAAGAAAGCTTGGAGTCCTTCCTATATAGAACTCTTCACCTTCAACGCTGGTTTCTCCTATATAAAACCTTTGCGCTGCTGATGGATTCTTCCGACCGGGAGTTCCTCCTATATAGAATCAAGTAGTCTTCAAACCCCGGAGCCATCACCCTTCCTATATAGAACTTTTGGCTCAAAATCTTGGAGCTACGGGTTCTTCCTATATAGAACCTTTCACTCTAAGACATTGAAGCTCGAGCCTTTCCTATATACGACTTTTTCGCTTTCAAACACAACAAGATTTCCTATATAACCTTGTGTGTCATGGGTGAATTCTTCGACCGGGAGTTCTTCCTATATAGAATCTGCTAGTCTTCACCCTGAGCCAGCTTGGGTCCTTCCTATATAGAACTTTTTGGTGTCTCAAATCTTGGAGCTATGGATTCTTCCTATATAGAATCTTTTACTCTAAGACATTGAAGCTCTAACCCTTCCTATATAAGACTTTTCGCTTTCAAACACAACAAGATTTCCTATATAACCTTGTGTGTCATGGGTGAATTCTTCGATCGGGATTTCTTCCTATATAGAATCGCTAGTCTTCACCCCGAGCCACTCGATCCTTCCTATATAGAACTTTCAGCTTCAAGCCTCTGAGCGGAGGATTCTTCCTATATAGAACCTCTCTCTCGCAGCGCTGGGAAATATAGGCCCTTTTGTATGTAGAACCATTATCTTCACATTTGGGATTCACACCACGATGGCTATCGATGTCTCTTTGAATCCACAGATACCTGTCTAAGATAAGACAAAATGCTATGACAGATGAATTGACATGCTCCTAATCCTAGTGATGTCTGACTATTCATGATGCATGAGTGTCAATATCTTGGTGGGCTTGTTTTGGTTTTTATCCGATCTCGTTGTTCACTTTCTCCTTTTTTCACTGCATCGATACCCCACTTCACCACAAAGTTTAACCATTCCAACCTTTCTTTTTCTCCATTTACGACTTGGAATTCTAAAGTGCCCTTTCGGGTTTTCGCTTTAGAGAGTTTTTTTAGGGGTGCCCTTCTGGGTTTTCACCCAAGAGATCTCTCTTGTTATCTCACATGATTTCCTTGAATAGACAGGACGTACGCCATTGGTGATCCTATCTGGTTGTTTGAAGCTTTCCGCCTTCCCTATCAACAGCCAGTATGTAGGGAGCTAGAGGGTAGAGTTAACATCATTTTCTTTAATCACCTTCATTTTTAAGGTTAGATCACAGTAATGCTCAGAAATATCTTGTTTTACTATAAGCCTATGTTAACTCATTTGCCTGAAATTAACAAGAAGACAAGGAATGGATACTCAAAAACACGATTTTATTACGATTAAGGGCTTGGGATATCTTAAAAGAGGTATGACACACATGAGAAAGAAGAAAAGTTAAGTATGAAATACAAGATCCCTCATTAGCTTCGACATGAATGATACATGATCCCGCCAAATCAAGCGAGAATTTTTTGCCCAAGCTTCCTCTTCATGATGTTCATGGGGATACCTTTCTCTTCGGATATTCAACTTTTCAATTTACCCGAGCCGCCTTTACGAAGTTTTCAACTCAGTCCTCCCTCTCGCTTCAAGACGCCTGGTTCGGTTTTTTTCCGAGCTCTCCATTTTTTTCAAAGATAGTATTTCTTAACGGCATCGTAATTTACAGGGTTTTTCAGCTCGCCTCCATCCATTTCTATTAGGATTAGGCTCCTCCCGAGAAAGCCTTTTTACCACGTGCGGCCTTTCCTGCTAGGGCATCCACTTTCCTCGAGAATCTTTCTGAATCGGGAGGATTTTCTTGAGCACCGATCCCCTTCTTTGAATTCTCTTGGGCGATCTTTTGTTGTATGCCCAGCATCATCCGCTTTTGGTACATCCGACCATGACAAATGGCCTTTAGTCTCTTTTCATCAATGAGATTTAACTGGTCGAGTCTGGCCTGCACCCATTCAGCTTTTTCCAATTTTACTTCATTTAAGACCCGAAGAGACGGGATCTCTACCTCAATGGGGAGTACTGCTTCGGTACCATACACCAAGGAGTAGGGTGTTGCCCCTGTCGATATGCGAACGGACGTCCTATAGGCGAAAAGGGCAAATGGCAGCTTCTCATGCCAATCCCTGTAGGTATCTGTCGTCTTTGCTATGATCTTCTTTATGTTCTTGTTTGCTGCTTCCACTGCCCCATTCATTTTAGGGCGATAGACTATGGAATTATGGTGTGTTATCTTGAATTGAGTGCACATGTCCGTCATCATTTTGTTATTCAGATTGGAAGCGTTGTCGGTGATGACCCTTTCTGCAATCCATATCGACAAATAATCTCCTTCTTTAAGAACTTACATACTGTAGTCCTTGTGATGTTGGCGTAAGATGCTGCCTCTACCCATTTAGTGAAATAGTCTATGGCGACCAGAATGAAACAGTGTCCATTGGAAGCTTCCGGATGAATCTGCCCGATGGCGTCCATGCCCCACGCCGCGAAAGGCCACGGAGAATTCATGGTGTGTAAAGGTGATGGAGGTGCGTGAATTTTGTCAGCATAGATTTGGCATTTGTGGCATTTTCTGGCGTAATCGATGCAATCTCCTCCATGGCCAACCAGAAATAACCATATCTCATAATTTTTCACATAGATCGCCTGCTGGCTCGCGCTCCACAAAGCCCGCCGTACTTCGCTAAAATCTCCTTCGCCCCCGGCATCCACACATCTCAAAGAAAGTCTGATCATGACTTCTCCTATATAGGATCTCCCCATCTAGGACATATCTTGTTGCCATTTTTCTGAGTGTCTTTCTCACATTGTCGCTTGCCCTTCGATACTTTCAAGCTTGACATATTGCAAGATGTCATAGTACCATGGGTTTCCATCAATCTCTTCCTGTACATTACAACAATGAGCAGGCCTTTCAAACGCCTCAGATCTCAATGTGCTTCATTTCTACCCCGGTGTTTGTTTTAAACATGGAGGCCAAGGTTGCCAAGGCGCCTCGCCATCCGGTTTTCTTCTCGGGCAGGTAATTGAAGCTGACCTTTTCAAACTCTTTTGGTGAGCTCTGATCAATTCATAATATTTGACCAACTTCGGTCCCTCGGTTTCCCATTCCCCGCGAATTGGTAAATTACTAAGATGAATCTTCAATACTTGAAGTTCCTTAACCTTTCTCTCGATAGCTGAGTTCAATCCCATAACGCAAGCTTCGTATTCAGCTATATTGTTAGTGCGTAAGAATTCCAATCACTGGGTGAAAGGATAATAGACATCCTGAGAAAATTAGCACTGCTTCCTATCCCATGTCCGAGGGCGTTAGAGGCTCCATCAAGTAAAGTTTCCATGATTTATCATCCAAACCTCTTCCTCGCTTGTAATACACATCAAGTCTTCGCCCGGGGAATTAAAGTTCAATGCCTCATAGTCGCCTCAAGCACGACTAGCTAGGAAATCTGCTACAAAGACTCCCTTTACGGCTTTTAGGTTAACGATACAATATCGAATTCGAATAAGAGCATCCGCCATCGGGCCATCCTTCCCGTTAGTGCCGGCGCCCATTAAGAACTTCAACGGGTCTAGCTTGGATATCAACCAAGTAGTATGGTACAAAGATATATCGTCTGCCGCTTGGTAGCCCAAACTAGAGCACAACATAACTTTTGCATCAAGGGTATCGCGCTTTTCGCAATCATTGAATTTCCCGCTTAGGTAATAGATGGCTTGCTCCTTTTTCTTGACTCATCGTGTTGCCCCAATATGCATCCCATTGAATTCTCAAAACCGCCGTAGAGAATTAATGGTCGATCCGCATCGTGACTAGAATTTGAGCATTTGTCGTACTTTTTTTTATCTTTTCTAGGGCTCTTTGACATTCCTCATCCCACACACCAGATTATTCTTTCTAAGAAGTCCAAGACCGAGTCACATCGGTCGGTTAATTGGGAAATGAAAGGAGAGATATAATTTAGCCTCCCAGAAACCGCGAACTTCCTTCCGAAAAGGGGGTGGTGAGAGATCCTGGATGGCTTTCACTTTATCTGATCAATCTCAATCCTCTTCTCGCTACCACGAACCCTAAGAGTTTTCCGTATAAACGGCGAAGGTACACTTGGCGTGATTGAGCCTCGCTGGTACTTCCGTAGTCTTTGGAATAGTTTTCTCAAGTTCTGAGGTACTCTTCCTCCTGCTCGGGATTTGCAATCATTTCCATCCACATATACTTCCATTTCTTTGTGCATCATGTCATGGAAAATAGTCACCATTGCTCTTTGGTATGTTGCCCCTACGTTCTTTAGCCCAAACGGCATCACTCGATAACAAAAAGTGCCCCACATGGTTATGAACGTAGTTTTCTCCATGTCGTTAGGGTCCACATTTATATGGTTGTACCCTGAGAAGCCGTCCATGAATGAAAACCATGAATGCCCTACAGTGTTGTCAACCAGCGTGTCAATATGTGGTAAGGGGAAGTTGTCTTTAGGGCTGGCTCGGTTTAAATCCCTATAATCTACACACATACGAACTTTCCCATCTTTCTTTGGTACTGGTACAATGTTTGCAACCCATTCGGGGTATTTGGCTACCTCCAAGAAATCGGTATCAAACTATTTTTCACTTTCTCTCGGATTTTTAACAACATATCTGGTCTCATTCTACGAAGTTTTTGCTGTATTGGTTTGCACTCCGATTTTGTTGGCAATTTGTGCACTACTATGTCGGTATTCAACCCTGGCATATCTTGATAAGTCCAGGCGAAGACATCCTTGAATTCCTGAAGTAAGGTTATCAATTCGTGCTTGGTTTTTAAGGAAATCGTCGTTCCTACTTTTATTTCTTTTCTCTCTTCTTCAGTCCCCAAGTTTACAACTTCTGTTTCTTCTTGGTGGGGCATGATTTGCCTTTCTTCGTTGGCCACCATTCTCTTTAACTCTTCTGGGACCTCACCTTCCATCTCATCATATCCTTCCTCAACTCCCTCTGAGACCTCGTGGCATTCAAAATTCACCTGTGATTGATCCGTATCATTCATATCACAATCATGAGCGACCTGCATTATATGAGAATGAATTGTATTGGGAAGGAGACGGCTTTATATGAAGGGAATGAACATGAAGAATGCATGAATGAAATAAATGAAACTTTGGTCATTTTAGGAAAGTGGGGATATTTTCATTTCAATCAAAAAGTTAACATAGGTGCCCCATACAAGAGATCCCATTGTTTACGGGCAAAAACAAAAGGTTGATTCGAGCATTACTCGATCTATTCCTAAAAACTACAGTAGATCAATGCAGCTCAGCTTATCGAGTGTTTCCCCAGATTTACAAGGGCAGATGTTGGTCAACATTTTGCTGCCTCGGTCTTTTCCAACTATCATGTTGATGTACATCCCTTCAAATGATTCATTGAGTATCTCCTCCCGGTTGAGTACGCCATTTTCCTTCATTGCCTCTTCACCCTCTTGACTGATCGTAGAATCCTCCGAGACAAAAGTGGTTTTTAAACTAGGAAAGGACATTGGTCTCCACGGAATGTCTTATCCTTTAAATCTGGCTTTTCTTTGCTCTTCCTTTCTTTTGTATTCCTCTTTTCTCTGTTTGACACTTGGTTGGTAACCCAACCCGAAACGATCCTTCTTGGTTATCATATTCTTGGCTCCTAGGTTTCCTTGTAATTTCTTCCCCAGTCCTTTTCCTACTTTGGCTCCTCGGCCTAAAGTTTCTGTGACGGTCATCATGGTACAATTAGATAACCTGGGGTAGGGGATCCGACTTCCTTCCGAAACAAACGTGGCATTCACTAGTTCCAATGCTCGGAACGAGCATTCTGCAGCATCTTCATCATTTTGAATGTAGGGGCGTCTGATGTCACGGAAGCAACAATCTCTTGCTCAGCCTCTACTGTGACCAATTTACCTTCGACTACAAATTTTAATTTCTGATGCAACGATGAGGGGACAACTCCTGTGGAGTGGATCCATGGTCTTCCCAATAGGCAGCTGTAAGATGGTTTTATGTCCATCACCACAAAATCGATCACATATTCAGTTGGTCCGATCAATAGGGGCACCTCAATTTTCCCCATTGTTCCTCTTTTTATGCACTCATCAAGGCTCTACCGAATTGTGGCAGGGCTTTAGGTGAGAACCATCTATTGGCAGTTTTTGCAGGGTCACCATAGGCAAGATGTTCAATGTTGACCCATTGTCGATCAGTACGCCCGGTACTACATACCCTTTGCAGTGGGTAGTGATGTTAAGGGCTTTGGTGGACCCCATTCCTCCGTCAGGGATCTCATCATCACTGAACGTTATATGATTATAGGCAGTGATATGCCCCATTATCATGTCCAGATTTGTCACAGAAATGGCCTGGGGCACAAAAGTTTGATTTAGCACTTTTAATAGCGTCTCCCGGTGTTTTTCTGAACTCAAGAGTAATACCAGTACGCCGGTTGCTTTCGTAGTTGTTCCACTACGTTGTACTCGCTATGTCTTAAGAACTTCAAAAATTCTTTGGCCTGGGCCTTAGTTACCGGCTCATTCATCTTTGGGGGAGGTTTTTCTCCAAATATCTCGCGGCTAATCAAGTTGTATTCTTCCCTTTATCCTTTTCAAAGCTTTCAAAGCCTCGAGGAATAACATTTGCCGCTCCTTGTGAAATGGCCGCCTCACCAACATTTACATCTCTCCGCTTTGTTGGTCCTTTAGCGTAGGCTCTTTTTACCTGACCATGTTCTAGTTTTTTTGGCGTGGTCACATTTACAAAGATAATTCTAGGGGTTTGCCGATATCTTTGAATGGGAATGGAATGGGGATGGTGCTGAAATGATGATCCTGGGACTTATCTTGCTGGTTTCTCCTTGGGAGGCACCTGTATTCCCCGGCCCGGGAGAGATGATAAAAGGTCTATCCTTCCTCAGATTTAGATTTGGGGCTATCCGTCATATGTACGTCCGACCCCTTCTTCCCCATGGGCTCTCAAGAATTCTATTTGCTTTTCGCTCATTAATTGTTGTACCAATCTCTTGAATTCATCGCACTCTTGGATATCATGTCCTTCACCGTGGAATTCGCAATACACTCCACATCCCTTCTCGCTTTGTTATCATGCCTTTGTCGATCACGCTGGCCATGCATAATCAAGTGAAATACCCACCGTAAGGAGATTTGATTTCGACACATCATCCTTAATCCTCATGGTAAAGTATTCTTCAATAACATTTACCCTCTGCTCCCATGATTAGGCAGCGGGTTATTGGCTACACTCGGTTCTTCAAACTTCAATATCCCAGAATCGATTAAATTTTGTACAAGTTTTTTGAAAGCAAGGCAGTTCTCGGTGGGATGTCCAGGGGTACCGCTGTGATAGTCGCAATGCGCGTTCGGGTTATACCAAGAAGGGAAGGGCAGATTGACAGGAGTAACGATGTATTGACGAACCAGGTCTGCTTCATACAACTGGGAATAAAGTTCTGAGTATGAAACAGGTAGGGGAGTGAAAGTTCTTCTCTCTTTCTCTTTTCTAGGGATTCTCTCATCTCTTTGATTCGAGTGTTGTGTTTTTCCCACAGGTGCTTGTGGCTGTGAGACTGTGAAGTTCTTCGGGGTGGTATAAGTGTTGGTGGCATTTACTTCATTCCTCTTGCTATACTTCCGAGAACCTTCCCCGCCATCAATCCTACCACTCTTAATTGCCAATTCAAGGGACTCCCCAGTCCTGATTAAGTCAGCAAAGCACTACGTTGTATTATTAATGAGGCGATCAAAGAGTGCCCCTTTCAGAGTATTAACAAATAACGGCGTAATTTCATGTTCCGGGAGGGGTGGCTGAATTTGGGCGACCACTTCCCGCCACCTTTGGGCGTATTGCCGTAGACTTTCGTTGGACTTCTGCCCCATATTTTCCAACATAATTCTACTGGGGATCATATCTGTTACATGCTTATATTGCTCAGTAAATTCTCTTGACAGATCTTTCCATGTCTTCACATTTGCCTTGCTCAGCTGGGTGTACCACCATAACGCCACTCCAGTTAGGCTATCCTGGAAACAATGGATCAGTAGTTTTTCGTCCTTAAGGTAGGCCGCCATCTTTCGACAGTACATTGTTATGTGTGCAGAAGGACATGTGGTTCCATCGTATTTGTCGAATTCTGGCGTTTTAAATTTTGGCGGTAGGACAAGATCGGACACCAGACTTATGTCGCTAGCGTCATTTTCGGATTCTTCTATAGATTGTAACGTTTTGAATTTTTCCTCCATGAGGCGAAACCTTTCCTCCCACTTTTTCTCTACCTCGGTCCTGATCCTTTCAACCATGTTCAGGTCTGGCACCTCTTCTTCATAGAGTGCTTCAGCGTCGAGGGGTTGAGTTTCAGGTACTCCGACTTGAAAGCTAGATGACATTCCTGAAGGGTCGATATACACCTTTCTAGCCGGGTTTGGTGCAGTTGGTTGAACCTTGTAGTGAACTGGGGTATTCTCTGGTTCTTGAACGGTTTCTCCTTCCACTCTTTTTCCAAGACTCTTAGCCGACAATGCGGTTATGTCGGATACTATAGATGCTTGCGACTACGCAATCTGATCACTGAGGCTTCTTTGAGTCTCTTCAAGTCTTGTCTCGAGCTCTTTTTGCCCTTTTTCTAGACTGATTATCCTGTCTTCCATGAGCTTGCTTTGTAACCGGGTAAGGTATAGATGATGAATGATTGCGGGTTAACTACACACAACGCCACAATATTCATAATGTTAATATGGTTGCAAGAAAATACATGCATGTATAATGATGCGAATGTCATGATGCAATGCAAGAATGTATGCAGATAAGGTACTGATTCCGCTGGTAATCACCCTTTTGAACTACTTCCATGGGAATTAAAGGGTCTAAATTACAATAGAGTTTGTATTAAAAATGAAGATTCCTAATACAAAAGACCTAAATACAACACAAAGCCCTATAGATAAGCCCTAGCTCTATCTCCTAATTTTCCAATTGCCCTGAGTAACTTGAGGAACCTGGGAGCTTCTTCCATTTCCGGGATTATAAAAGGTCGGAGTGTTTCGACCTCGACAGCCAAATCATTCACATGCCTAGCGACTCGCTGTATGTCGACCATCAAGTTTGCGTAATACTGGTCCCTATCTTGTACCATCCGGGCAGCGTCACGCAGTCTCTTTTGCCAATAGGTGTCCCCTCCGGCTGCAGCCTCCTCGAACACACTAATTCTTTCCTTATAATCCTCAACAGTTGCTTCGAGGGACTTAATTCGTGCTCGTAACATGCTTACTTCGCACTCTCTTTCTTGTAGCACAGTGAAGCCATTTCTCTGGCAGTACATTCGAAGGGAGTGTTCAACTTCCGCCACCTTTCCTTTTAATTCGCCATTCTGACTTTGGCTTTGCTCCAGACTTTGAATGGTGTCATCGTACAATTTTTGCATCTCTAACAGTCTATTCCGGCTACTCATGGACTTTCTTTTCCATACGGCGACGTTTTCTCTCTCATGATGGACAACTTGTTTTCCCTTGTTGATTTCTTGCCTGAATCTTTCCTTTTCTAGATCAATGGCCTTCTTGGAGGACCGTTTTTCTTCCTCCATAGCCAAACGGCAGCTTTCTATCTCTTTCTCGATCGCTCTCTTGTTGATTTCTCGTTCTTCTTCCACCAAATGGATGTCATTCATTCTTTCTCTTTCCACGGCTATGAATTGACTCCGGCCGGCCTTTTGTATTTTTGCTTGTAGTAGAAGGGCATCTTTTTGATAAAGAGTGTTCTTGTCGCTCAAATATGCATTTAATTTCTTCAACTGCCTAATGATCCCGTCCCGCTCGTCAACCTCTAAGCTTGCCTTATAGAGCTCGCTCGCATGTTGAGTCTGTTGGATGTCCATTTTCTTTTTAATTTCCTCGAGTTCATTCCGTAAGATGTCAGCTGCAGACGGTACCACCCTTGTAAGCTCTTCAAGTGACACTGCTGGTCCTTGATCAGATTCGGGAATCATATCGTTTTCCCTCAAACATCTCCAAAGATCGTAGTCTGGGGTGGTCATGTACTCGGTGTCTCCTTCCACCCTAATCCGCTAACAATGGTCCCAAGCCCTCATGATAGTCTGAACTTTCTTTTGAACTCCCTTTGAAAAGAAATTCAGTTCGCTTAACCAAATGGTGTTGGGAATCAACTGTCGTGATCCGAATTGTCGGGACACCGTATGGGGCACAAGCAATCCTCAATGTAGTCCCAACATCATCAGCCAATTGAAATCACCACAACTATATAAAAAGTAATTAACTCTACCGAGCCACGGGACCCTCCATACTATGTCCTCGCCTTGGATATTCCTGAAGAAACCGGCCCATTTTCTTGTTTTCAAGTCCTCTCGCCACTCTTTTGTTAAGTATTCCCGTAAAGGCGAAAAATCTCGGAAGGATATTCCTGGCAGAACCCTTGTCGGTGTCTTCCACATATGGCTCTGAATCCATACATGTAACAGTTGTGCGCATCATCGAAAACGCCCTTCTTCGTGCTTCCGACTGGCATTTAGAGAAATAAAGGTCTCAGCCAAAATAGCTGGTACTGGGTTTGCTCGTCGTTTTATCCACTCAAACAAATCTAGAATGGCCACATCAATGTTTCCCAGAATTCTTGGGAAGATCACCAACCCATATATTCTCAAGGCAAACATGTCTAACTTTTTCTCCTTATCCGAATGTGCAGGTAGGATGTCTCGAATGTTTCCATGCAAATATTGTACTATCTCTTCGAAGTCGGATCAAGCCATTGACCCAATCGTCGCTCATTCCTGTAAAGGTTTTGAGCTTGGAAGTGTAATTCTGATTCCTCAGAGGTTTTGCGTAGATCCAATCTTCCCGAACATTTTTATGATTAAGAAGAGCGGTGTATTCTTCTATCAGGGCATCATGTCCTGTCCATTGAAGGTGAAGCAGCAAAAGGTAGGATTCCGTAATCAAAATGGCTCGAGTAGGGGCTAGTTGACGCGATGTACATCAATCGTGCAATGTCACCATAACTATCACGGAATCTATCTTGTAATCTCTCGGTCCCATTCTTCCCGTATACTTTGAAGATCCCCTGTTGTTCTGTTGAAGACTCACATAGGTGTACCCGCTATCACGCTCACTTGGTAAATCTGTCCCTTGGGCCTTCTCGCTGACTTCGACCAATGTCTAACAGACATGTTGAGTTCCCCTTTTCCAAGACACCTTTTTCCATGGTGAAAGACTTTCTGATCGGGTAAACCACTTGATCCAAGACTTTATGTAATGCGAATGTAATAATGCATGAAAAAATAGCCAAAAAAAAAGAAACAAGTCAAGACTGGATAGAATTAATAAATACACAAATAAAAGGACAAATTAAATAAGGTAAACAAACAAAAACGAAGAAACCTATTTATCCCGTCTAAAACACCTAAGGTTATCCGCATGGCTCTAAAAGGGTGGGTTTCTCTATGTTCTCTACATGCAGTGTTGGTGCTAAGAGGTACCCGAATTGTCCTTGCTGTCCTCTACTAAGAGTAGCAAGGCCCCCGATCATCACCCATTATAGGCTCCTTTCAACTTCAGGGGGACCCATTCGCTTATGCCTGCGCGAAGGAATGATATCCTTACGAAAGCATAAGGTACTCGAGCCCCGAAGGTACTTGCTAGGCCTACACGGGAGAACGATATCTCCACGAAAGCATTAGCGTTTTCCCCCACTTAAAAAAACGGGTTTACATGCCAAATTTTAAATGCATTAAAATAAATGTTCAATTATAACCGAATGTTAATTTAATAGTCACTTTAACCCAGAATTTCTAATATTAATAAAGTGGTAATTATTTTAAAAAGCTTCACTCTCTTCTTGTTTTCGAAAAACAAAAATTTATCCCCAGCGGAGTCGCCATCTGTAGCGATGTCTTTTTCGCTAAAAACGTAGGTGATTTTGAAGGTGTTTGTGATTTTTCGGATATAAAATATTTATTCCGTGGGGTTTTAAAAAACCGCATTTTATTTAAAAATTGGAGTCGCCACCGGCCACTTAGGTAGGCCGGACACCATAAAACAGAGATTTAAAAATTATTGGGTTCGGGAGTCGGTTACGGATGGGGAAGGATTAGCACCCCCACACCGCCCAAAATTGGTACTTTAATAATTACCGCTTTATTAATATTAGATTTTCCGGATTAAAGTGACAATTAGTTTAAAATTCAGTTATAATTGCGAATAAATTTTAAGGGCCCCGTTATCCGAGAGTAAACGCCCAACCACTATCACTACGCCTGATACTGGCCCCATTTACGCTCGGATAAAAGGGCACCGCATTGACAATTTATATCTCGATATGCAATCTTAGTAGGCAAAATATCAAACATGGCAAATAATTTAAATACAATAAATATTAACATAATAGAATACTAATCTAACATAAATAAAATACGTAATTAAAACACACATATACATATCAAGCTTAATAGTAGATAAAAACAAATTTAACATGTCACAATAATAAGGCAGGAATAAATACGTGTGTAGACAAAAACATATATTTCAAGAAGACATACATATTAGAAATAAAACATATTTCAACATATATAGAACAATATATTATACATAAAAAGAAGACACACTAACACGTAACCTAAAGGCCAAGAGAACATACAATACACACAAAAAATACAAAACATATTGTGCACGAGCCAACTAGAACATAATAGGCGTAATATGAATAACCGAACAAATACATAAAGATACATAATCATCATAAAATTAACATACATATACATGTATACATAAAAATACAAGGCATATACGAGGGATATATAATAAGGCAAAAGACTACATCAACATATACGATTATAATACGAACATGAATATTTACATGGAAACAAGACTGAAATGAAAAGAAATAAACATCAGTGGCAGAAATTAAAGAGACGAGTATTTACCACTGATGAGGGGAGATCTACAGACGACGATGGTAACGACTTCTAACCTTCTCTTTTTTATTTACTATGTATCTTTTTTGTATGCATGCAACAAAGTAAGAAAAGAGACGAGTATTTACCACTGAAGACCTTTTTTGTATTTCTTTCTTTTCGATTACAACTCTGTTCTGCCTTACAAAATGTTTGTTTCATACATATATGCTTGTCTTTTGGTTTGGTACAAGTAATATATTATCTATTTCAGATCTGGACTGTTACTGACATAATATTTCTTTTTTGTGTTCTGATGTGTCTGAGCGCGGTGGTTGGAGATCGGCATGGTGAAGCATGGTGGCGGTGTGGGGGTTCTGTCTTCGGCTAGAGTTGTTCTCGGCCGTTAGATCAGATCTAATCTAACGGTCGGGCTGGCTTGAAGGATGAACGGCCCAAATGAAGCCTCAATTGGTGAAACGGCTCCAGATCGTGACACGTGTGGCTCAGCAGTCGAGGAAGTATAGCGCGTGGGGCTCACGCACGCGTGGGATATTGAAGAGTCCGCGCGTGGACTGCACGCGCACGTGGCACTCGAACGGTCCAGACGTGTAATGCACGCGACCAGCCAGATATTTTGTCCCTTGCTTGATCGTGGTAGTTGGATCAGATCTTGATCCAACGGCCCATAGTTATCTGCACAAAATAATTAAATTAAATAGGGTTTGGGTTTGGGCCAACCAGGCCTTGTAATAATATTAGACTTCAGATTTGTAATGGACTTGGACTATCAATTTATTCATTTGGGTTTAACATTTTTTTTTGGATTTCATTTTATCTTAGCCCAATAATATTAACATTAATATTAGTTATAACAGCAATACACATACAATAATACATACGTATATACCTATGCAAACGTTAATTAACATAACATACTAGCATACATACATATATAATCATACACATAATTAACATAACATCTACACACATTATCCGTAAAAACAAATACGCTCGTGCTAACTATAGATACATGTGTGACACACATACCGTTAATACGTACACATACATAGTTTACAATATACATGCACACATATATTAATAACACTCATACACATAATAAACATATAATATAATATAATACAATGTATACATGCAACACTAATATACTAATAATTATACTAATATATATTTACAGACCAGATAAAAATGAGTGATTACAGACGCTAAACTTGATGAAACACTGTTGTGGCTTGATTGATTTAAGGAATTCTAGCAAACTTAGGTTAATAGTTAAAAAAAATGGGGGATTAGAATAAAAATTGGATGAATGCTAGAGGTGCCCGAAATTGGCTCTAGTATATGCTAAAAATTGATAGCTAGAGGTGCCCGAAACCGACTCTAGTTAAAACATGTTAAAAGAACCCAATAAAGTAATTTGAAAACCTCTTGTTTGCATAGAATCCAAAAAATCAACTTGCGCACAACTCCGCACACACTCACAAGCATTATAGTTTAATTCCGAGTAACTCCTAAGTTTTCTGAAAAATGAAAAGCCAATCATACTTTGTGCCACGGTTCTAAGAATTGAAATCAAGTTCAAAGCTAAGTTTGTGAAAATTGAAGTCTTGGCGGGTAATTATTAGTTTGCATTGCTTGAGGACAAGCAATAGTTTGAGTTTGGGGTGTGTTAAGTGTCTAAAAGTACTATTTTATTCATCCTTTTTATTCATATTATTGCTAGACTTAGGCTCATATTAGTTGCATTATTAGCCATTCATGCATGTTTGCATTGTTTCTTTGGTGGACACGTTTGATTTCCTATTTTGCTTAATTTTATGGAAAAATACTGCTTTGGTGTGTTTTTTTTTTGTATGTGTGCTGAATCACTTGCCAAAGCAAGGCTAAAACCAGTTGCCAGGGCAATCAATGAAGGAGATGTCGAGCTAGTTGCCAGGGCAATTTTTGATAAGGGATAAGATGATATGGTAGTCAAAATTGATGACTAGATAAGACTAAGATGACGTGGAGCAAAGTTAAATCCCAAAGGAGTTTGATTTCCATGAAGAGGTTAAAGAGAAATTAAATCCCAAGAAGATAGGAGAAGTTCTAGAATGAGTTTAAATATAATAAAGAATTATATTCTTTAAAGATATTTAATTCCAACTTAACTTCCTCCTCAAAAAAGACTTTGACCTAGCCCTATAAATTGAGGACCAAGCCGTCAACTCCAAAGGGAGAGAGGAGAGAAATTTCAACAAATAGAGGAGGGAGATTTCGACAAGAGCAAGGAGAAATTTTGACAAGGCTTCAACCATTCTTCATCTTTTTCTTTCTTGTTCTATTAGGTTTATGCTAGGAATTCTTTGTTTTGTGTTTCTTTGGAACCTAGCCATAAACTAAATCTATTTGGCTAAGGTTATTGTGTTTTGTGGTTGTGAGAAACAATTGGATTTTGTTTAGGTAATAAGAGTTTGCACTTTCAATTCAAGGTTTACTCATTCTTGGTTTTTATTCTTGTTTGCGAGTGAATTGGGAGGAGATCTCGTAACTTCATCTATTTATCTAATGTCAGGAGAGTTAGATTCAAGAAACGAATGAGCATGGTCTTTATTCAATCTATTGATGGTGAAGATTAATCCGGTTTAGAAATAAGTTAAGGATTTCAACGACTAAGAGGATTGCAAGATTGGTTGTTGTTCACCCTTGATTCACCCAGGGATGTATTGTCAAGGCATGCACAAGTAGCTAGAGTTTCGACTTAGGGATAAGAAGAAACCATTGAAGAACACTTTGTCGAACATTGAAGTTGCTTCCCAGCCGCCCAAGTAGATTGCCCAGCTAGTTGCCCAGGCAACCGTCGATTAGTTATCAAGGTAACACCGCTATGCAAGTTGCCACGACAACTGAGTTGCCCTTGCACTCTTTTACCAAGACGATCCAATCGACTATCACACCTCAACTCACGGTTACCTGGCCTATTCTCTCTCATTTGATTACATCTTCTTTTACTTTATTGCTTTCTAGTTTAGTTGTTAGTTAAAACTCCTACAATCTTCTACTTGTGTTCTTTTACTTTTTACATTGCAAGAGATTAGATTCTTGAAGTGGCACCAATCCCTGTGGAGACGATATCTTTTATACTATAACTTGCGACGTATACACTTGCACAATTACGGAGCACTTATTACGTGCAGCTGTAATCACTCATTTTTCATTTTTTAATACATATTGCATGTATATTTATTATATATGAATGATAATAATATAAATATAAGGTAGTGTGTGCATGTACATTATAAGCTATGTATGTATACGTATTAATGATGAATGTGTGTCGCGTATGTAGAGTATGAGCGTATTTGATTAATATATATAGAAGTTATGTTAATTATGGGTAGGATTATATGTACGTATGCCAATATGTTATATTTGTATAAGTATATATTTGTATCATGTATATGTATTGCTGTTATAATTATATTATTATTAATATTATTGGGCTGATAAAATAAAAATTAATTATATTAAACCCAAATAAAATTTACAGTCCAAGTCCAAGTCCAATTACAAGGCCCGGTTGGCCCAAATCTAAATCTTATCTAATTACAATGTGCAGGTAACTGTGGGCCGTTGGATCAAGATCTGATCCAACGGCCACGATACAACTAAAAGGTCAAAAATATCGCCAGCGCGTGTTCCACACGTATGGACCGCTTGAGTGCCACGCCACGCGTGGGTCCACGCACGCGCGGTCGCTTTAACATCCCACGCCGCGCAAAAGATCCACGCTGCTCGACTCCTCGATCGCGGAGCTCCACGTGGTGAAATCGCCGCCTCATCAAATCGAGGCTTCATCCAGCCGATCGTTCTTCAAGCCATCTCGACCGCTAGATCGATCGATCTAACGGCCGAGAACACGCCTCGGCCGCTGGCGAATATCCATACCGCCACCACGCCCGATATTCAATCCCCATGTTCGAAAGATGCCAAAGATAACAAGCAAAATTGTCGGGCCTCAGTTCAGATCTCAAAAAGCAAGATGCAACTTGCAACAAAATGAAGACAATAATATATATGAAACGGGAACTTTTGTAACGGGGACAAGGGAGAGTAGTGGCAAAAAAAAGAGAGAACAGAGATCTTGTAAAAACCAAAAATTATAACTAAATAAGTAAATCGAAAGACACCCAGTGGTAAATACTTGTCTCTTTTTCTTACTTATTTTCTTTACATGCATATACAAAAAAAAAAAAAAAAAAAAAAAGGAAGAGTAGTCTTACTCACGCGTCTTTTGTGGTCTTCCTTCCTCGATAAATCTTTCGGCTTCTCCAAGCCTGATATGGTGAACTAAAGGGAGGGGAAGACCCTTTGTAGTTTTGTTTTGGTCTAAAAAAAATATTTTTTTTGGTTCGTATTTCCTAGATCTAGGGCGAATAGAGGTATATCCTCCAATCCAACCTAGGATTCGTATTGAGGACAAAAGGGGGTTGTTTTGGTGTGTTTTGAGTCACGCAGCGCCCGGTTAGCGGCGGTGGGCGAGAGAACACGACGGCCGGCCGCGGATTCTAGGTTTCGTAAGAACAAAGGAGAAAAATGAAGAACATGATTCTTGCAAAAATCAAAAATGAGACGAATGACCAAAATCTGATTTTGGCCTAAAAGGGGGTTTTATAGTTATTATTATTTTGCTAAATGGGTAAATTACGACTTAACCATCCCGCGTTTTCAATATTTTCGTTTTTGTCTCGCCGCATGGTATAATTACAATCCCAAATCCCGATATTTCAAAAGTTTACAATCTAGTCCCTAAATTACACCGAATCGCTTTTTGAATGGTAAAATTACGCCTTAACCATCCCGCGTTTTTGAATTTTTCATTTTGAGTCTGCCCCTTGGTCTAATTACAATTCTGGTCCTTTTAAGTTTTGTTTGTTTCGCAATTTCGTCCCTAAATTACATATTATTGTTCTTTAATTTCTGCCACTGACTTTTGTTTTTCTTTCATTTCAGTCCTGTATTCTTTGTAAATATTCATGTTCGTATTATAATCGTATATATTGATATCCTATTATTTTATTTTATGTCCCTCATATATGACTCGTATTTTATGTTTATATGTATATATGTGTTAAGTATGATAGTCATGTTTTTTATCCGGTTATTCGTATTAAAGCATGTTATGTTCTATCTGACTAGTAAAACAACATGTTCTTGTATTTTTGTACGCATTGTATGTTTTCTTGACTTTTAGGTTACGTGTTAGTGTGTCTTCTTTATTGTATAATATATTGTTCATATATGTTGAAATATGTTTTATTAATAGCATGTATGTCTTTTTAAATATTTGTTCGTCTACATACAACATAATTATTCTTGCATTGTTGTTTTAACTTGTTAAAGTTGTTTTTATCTATCATTTAGAATAATATGTATATATACATGTTTTAATCTAGTATATCATTTATGTTAGATTAGTATTCTGTTATGTCAATATTTATTGCATTTAAATATTTTGCCATTTTTTATATTTTTGCCATTTTTTATATTTTTGCCACTAAGATTGCATATCGAGATATAAATTGTTAATGTGGTGTCCTTTTATCCGAGCGTAAACGGGACCAGTATCAAGCGTAGTGATAGTGGTTGGGCGTTCATTCTCGGGTAATAGGACCCTTAAAATTTATTCGCAATTATGACCGAAGTTTAAAATAATCGTCACTTTAATCCGGAAAATCCAATATTAATAAAGCGGTAATTATTAAAGTACCAATTTTGGGCGGTGTGGGGGTGCTAATCCTTCCCCATCCGTAACCGACTCCCGAACCCTGTCTTTTTGAATCTCTGGTTTTATGGTGTCCGGCCTACCTAAGTGGCCGGTGGCGACTCCATTTTTTATGAGGTTTTTTTGTAAACCCCACGGAATAAATATTTTATATCCAAAAGAATCACAAGCACCTTTCAAAAACCTTTCGAAAACCCTCGTTTTTTTAGCGATAAAAAAGGACATCGCTACGATGGCGACTCCGCTGGGGACATTTTTTGTTTTTCAAAAAAAAAAACAAATGAGAGTCAAGCTTTTAAAATAATTACCGCTTTACTAATATTAGCAGTTCCGGATTAAAGTGACTATTAAATTAACATTCAGTCATAATTGCGCGTTTATTTTAACGCATTTAAAATATGGCATATAAACCCATCTTTTTAAGTGGGGGAAAACGCTAATCCTTTCGTGGAGATATCGTTCTCCCGTATGGGCCTAGCAAGTACCTTCGGGGCTCGAGTACCTTATGCTTTCGTAAGGATATCGTTCCTTCGTACGGGCATAAGCGAATGGGTCCCCCTGAATTGAACTCGGTTGAAAAGAGCCTATAATGGGTGATGATCGGGGACCTTGCTACTCTTAGTAGAGGACAGCGAGGACAATTCGGGTACCTCCTAGAACCAAAACTGCATGTAGAGAACACATAGAAACCCACCCTGTTAGAGCCATGCGGATAACCTAGGTGTCTTAAATGGAATGTAAATAGGATTGCCTTGTTTGCTTATCGCATTTAATTTGCCCTTTTATTACGTACTTATCATTTTTGTCCGGTACTGACTTGTTTTCTTTTGCTTTGTTTTTGCATATCATCGCATTCGCATTACACAGGGGCATTGATTCCCGAGTGATTTCTCCCATAATAGAAGATTGTTCATGATGGACCAAAGGTTCTTTGACCTGAAGGAAGGAGGTCCAATTCCAGAGTTCCATCCCAAGACTAGGACAGTGACAGCCGTAGAAGAACCATTCAAGGACACCAGAACAGATTCGGTAAGCAGTGTCAATCCTTGTGACAAACAAGATGAAATACAAGAACTAAAGAAGCAGATGTCCGAGATGATGGACCAAATGAATGCCATGATGAAAGGCAAGCAGCATGTCGAACTCAGAAAAGATTCGGTCTGGGAGAAAAATGTGGAACAGAATGGTCAGAATGTCAAAATAGACAACACCATTAAATATGACAAATCGAATCCCTTTGTGATCAATCTCAAGAAGCAGACAAGTAGCACATTTGGGGAATATACCCAGGGAACAGAGGCAAAACCAGGGGAAGTTCGAGAATCTAATGACATCAGAAGACATTATCCAATACCCATGAGATACATCGAGTTACTTCCGTTGCTTGTCGAAAGGAACCTTATCATACCAATGAAGTCTGTATCAAGAAAACCTCATTATCCGAAAGATTACAACAGTCGTGTCCGGTGTAGCTACCACATAGGCGATTCGAGTCATCACACTAAAAATTGTAAGGCCCTGAAGGACAGAGTTCGAGATCTTGTCAGAATGGGAATTTTGGGTTTTGAAGACGGACAACCCCGATTCTTCAGTCAGCCAGCCGTTGCCCGAGGGGCAAAATCGAAGGAAGGTCAATACCGAGCCCAAGGTTCAGATAACACAGAAGTGGGTCACTCAAACGGGATAAAATTAGGAGTCAAGAATAAAAGCGTCTTAGAAGATGAACTTGCACACAAGCGAGACCAGCTCGAGCACGAGAGGCACAATCTGAGCATGAAATTAAAGAACGTACAAGATGAGTACCAGAAGCTGCACTTTGAATTCAAGAGTTTCGGTCTGGGTGACACCGCAGAAGAATGGGTCAATGGTATGATTCAGCTGAGGAACGGTTCAGAACGCTGGAAGCAGAAATGCAAAAATAGTAAGAATAAAATCAGATCATTATCAAAGAAGCTGGAAGAAGCTGAGGGCCAACGCGACTTTATCCAAAATGAGTTGGAAAACAGTCTGGCCATGGAAGATATCCTGAAATCAAGTCTGCACCAGGAAAGGAATGAATCACAAGCCTTCCAAATGGAAAACGCAGCACTCAAAGAACAGATAGTGAGGCTCGAGACTGCTTTACATACCAGTGAGATCCGTGTTGGGGCAATGACTGTTAAGCTACAAAAGGCCGAGCAAACAATACGGGAGAAAGACCAGGACATGAAGATGGTTACGACTCAAGCCCGACAAGTAGCTCAACAGGTAGCAGATTTAGCCGATGCAGTAGCACCAATAAGCCAGAATATGGATCCGGCATCGGACCGCGAAGGAAAACTGACGGGACTGTTGAATGAGGTCAAGACATTAGGTGCCAGGGCTCACCGATATTTGTAAAACCCTAATACCGGATGTAATGAAACCTTTTGGTCTGAATGAAAGATGTTCTATAAGGACAAATCACTTGCGGAATCAATGCTTTATTGCATTCATGCATTGCATTTGCATCACATTTTCTATTGTTTTATCATCACATGGCACTTCATCATTTAATACATGGGGTTCGATGGCAGAATTAGTAGGAAAATGGAACGAATTGAAGAGTCGAGGCTTGACCAGTTAGAAGAAAAAATCGAGAAAGAGCTTAAGAAGAAAGAGAAGATAAATGTCTTCAATACGAGGGAATTCTGCCTAGTCCCTGATTTGGTCATTCCTCCAGATTTCAAGGTTCCCGTATTTGCGCAGTATGACGGAACCAGCTGCCCGAAGATTCACTTAACCATGTTTTGTAGAAAAATGGAAGGATACATGAAGAACGAAGAATTGTTGATCCACCATTTCCATGATAGCCTGACGGGACCAGCAGCAGTGTGGTATAACCGTTTGAACAGAAACCAAGTTAGGTCATGGGGTGACCTCGCTAATGCCTTCTTGGATCAATACAAATATGCTTTAGATTTAGCACCCTGTCGACAGTTTCTTCAGAATGAGAAAATGAGACCAAGTGAAAGCTTCAAGGAATATGCATTAAGGTGGCGATGTCTGGCGACCCAAGTCCAGCCCCCTATAGCGGAAGAAGAGTTGACTCCCCTATTTCATGCAACGCTTCCCTCTCCCTTTTTCGATGTGATGTTGGAGAAATCGAAAAGCGGATTCGAAGATTTCATGACGATTGGAGAAAGAATAGAATATGCAATCAAAGAAGAAAAATTAGGGTCTAAGTCTAGGGACCGAATCGAAGATAAGATAGATATGGATGGAGACGTAAATGAGTGTCATCTCCAGGGTTCGCGTGGCCGTAAAAGAAGGAGACAGACTGACAAATCGGGGTCATCAAGGAAAATTCCTCGGACGAGCGCAAATTTGGAAGTGTTTGGAATATCTATCTCAGACATTTGGCCTCATCTGGTAGAGGGTCACTATCTTGTTCCTAGGCCGATGAAGAATGCACCTGATCTGTATGCCCATAGTTTTGACTCGAGTAGCACATGCAAATTCCATATGGGGGCATCGGGGCATCCCACCAGAAAATGTAGACCTTTACTAGATGAAATCAAGAAGCTGGTCAATGATGGAACCCTGACACAAGAGCTGATCAAGCAGTGGAAGACCAAGGATGAGAAGCAAATCTACATAGTGCTGAAGAAGCCATAGATGTCTCTACATTAAAATACCTTCCTGAAGTAATACAAGGAATCAACTCTATGTAGCCCCCATGTGGCAAAGATCTTTTGTGATGGGGCATGTTTGTTGATTTTTATTTTCAATAAAGAACACATTTCGCTTAACATATAATGTTTTTGAAAGCACATAGATATTTTCTCGCCGTTGTAGGACACTGGATATCAATTGCAAGATGTGACATTAGATAGATGTCATGACAACGATGATGTGTGATCTTCCCCACCGGACTCTGGTCAGCAAAGCGAGATTATTACTCTTTCGATGATATTCAAGAACGAAAAAGCTCTAAATGTCAACCATGTAGAGTTGCTCGAAATTGAAACTCTAGGCATAATCTTCTAGGTAGTAAAGAAGAAACAAAACAAAAAAGGAAGAGAAAAAGAGAAGAAAGAAAAAGAAATGAAAATGAAAATGAGAAAATAATAATAAAAAGTACTCCTATGTTTGAAACCTGGTAATAGGCTTGTTCGGATAAGAGTATGGAAATTTTGGGGCACTCCGCTGAAGCGATAGGGTGGAGATATATCATCCAATTCAAGAAACCTTAGCTTCATGAGTGATGGTAATATTTTCAAATCGTGACTATGCCGAGTAACTTGGGGCAGTGTTGTTTGCTCTATCGTTGTCCTCAAGACAAAGGACTGTGACGAATTGATTTCCTTAAATAAAAAAAATAGGCGATATCATGGGAAAAATTAAGACTCGCACCACCCAGAACTTTATTCCTAGAGTAATATTTCTGCGCTCGAGTGGTTATACAAGCCTACCCTTTTGAGGGCGGAGTAGATAATGAGAATTGAGAAAGAGTAGCACTCTGCAGCAAAGTGGTAATCATGAGGATGAACCGAGTCGCCAGGGAAGATTTCACATCTTTGGAATTACCAAGTGGTTGAATCTAAGCCACTCTTGCACATGATATCCAGAGCTCCTATGATGTGTTTTCAAAATCTTGTATGTTAATCTAAATGATACCCTTCAGTGGAACACCAATCAGCAAATTGACAAGTTAAAGCAACAAAAATTTCCATGTATTACTTCAGGGGTAAGATCCAGAACACAAGGAGGCAGATACTATTGAAGCCCCTAACCAAAAATGACCTCACAATGCATAGAATGAAGATGATAACAGAGGTATAGGTGTCAGACAGCTCAAGAACAAGAAGCGAATTCCAGCCATGATGCCTTGTTTGGTTCAAGAAAATGAAGGACGAAACAGGACAAGAATGAGCTTACAAAGTGAGGGAACGGTAAAAAAAAGTAAACATTGAGTCTCCAAAGAATTAAAGCACAGAGATCGAGGAATGATGTCCGTCAAGAGGCAACAAGAAGATTGAGGTTAAGAAGCATTTCGCTCACCCCAATGACGAAATTAACAAATACTCAGAATATTGGGTCAAAAGAACTGGAAGATAGCCGAGCACGATCGAATGGGGCAATACAGAACAGAAAGAATAGTAAGAATCTCTGCACACGCATGATATAATGTTTGTCAGTGAAGCAGATAGAAGCCCCGAAGAAGAAAGGCGGGTGATCGTGCAAACGAAAAAGAGCAGATGCCCATTGAGCAAAATTTGACAGAAATGAAGATCAAAATTGAGCATACCGCAAAAGGAAAGGAAATAGAGAAATCAGAAGAATGACTTTCCAGGACATAAGATTAACAAAGAAAAAATAAAAAGAGGAAAAAGAAAGCACAACATTACATGCATCATATAGATAGGGGCATGTCAATTTTGCTTGTTCGTAACAGGTATTTGAAGAATTATCGAAGAATTTACCAAAGTCCATAAAACAACAGCCATGTTGGTGTCAGATCCAGATATTAAATCCTTCGGGTCATCGGTAAGTCCTTCGGGCACGATGTTAAATCCTTCGGGTCATCAGTAAGTCTTTCGAGCGTGGTGTTAAATCCTTCGGGTCATTAGTAAGTCCTTCGGGCATGATGTGGCAGCATATCAGCGTGAGTCCCCATAAAACAACAGCCATGTCGGCGTCAGATCCAGATATTAAATCCTTCGGGTCATCTGTAAGTCCTTCGGGCACGATGTTAAGTCCTTCGGCCATCGATAAGTCTTTTCGAGCGTGGTGTTAAATCCTTCGGGTCATCGGTAAGTCCTTCGGGCATGGTGTGGCGATATATCAGCGTGAGTCCCCATAAAACAACAGCCATGTCGGCGTCGGATCCGAATATTAAATCCTTCCGGGTCATCGGTAAGTCCTTCGGGCACGATGTTAAATCCTTCGGTCATCGATAAAGTCTTTCGAGTGGTGTTAAATCCTTGGGTCATCGATAAGTCCTTCGGGCATGATGTGGCAAAGATATCCGCGTGAGTCCCCATAAAACAACAACCATATCGGCGTCGATCCAGATATTAAATCCTTCGGGTCATCGGTAAGTCCTTCAGAAATGATGTTAAATCCTTTGGGTCATCGATAAGTCTTTCGAGCGTGGTGTTAAATCCTTCGGTCATCGGTAAGTCCTTCGGGCATGATGTAGCAAAGATATCGGCGTGAGTCCCTATAAAACAACAAACCATGTCGGCATCGATCCGGATATTAAATCCTTCAGTCATCGGTAAGTTCTTCGGGCACGATGTTAAATCCTTCAGTCATCGATGAAAGTCTTTCGAGTGTGGTGTTAAATCCTTCCGGGTCATCGGTAAGTCCTTCGGGCATGATGTGGCAAAGATATCCGCGTGAGTCCCCATAAAACAACAACCATGTCGGCGGCGTCGATCCGATATTAAATCCTTCGGGTCATCGGTAAGTCCTTCGGCACGATGTTAAATCCTTCGGGTCATCGGTAAGTCTTTCGAGCGTGGTGTTAAATCCTTCGGTCATCGGTAAGTCCTTCGGGCATGATGTGGCAAAGCATATCGGCGTGAGTCCCTATAAAACAACAAACATGTCGGCGTCGATCCGAGATATTAAAATCCTTCGGGTCATCGTAAGTCCTTCGGGCACGATGTTAAATCCTTTGGGTCATCGGTAAGTCTTTCGAGCATGGTGTTAAATCTTTCGGGCCATCGGTAAGTCCTTCGGGCATGATGCGGCGATCTTAGTAGCGTAGGTCCAAAAATGGCAACACCCTCGTAAAAAAAAAAAAAGGAACTCAGATTTTCAAGCCCCAAAGAAAGGTTCCATAGAGAGAGAACCCTAAATCTAAAATCTCAAAAAGAACTCCCAAATGGAAAAATCCATCAGTAGCGCAAAAAAGGTTTTATATAGGAGAAACCAGCGTTGAAGGCAAAAAGTTCTATATAGGAAGGACTCCAAGCTTTACAGTCTCGAAGTGAAGGGTTCTATATAGGAAGAGCCTGTAGCTCCAAGATCGGAAGGTGACGAAGTCCTATATAGGAAGAACTTTCGAGCCTGAAGATTCAGCCAAGGAAGAGCGGAGATATCCAAAAGAACACGTTTTTCCAAAGCTACAAACAAGGAAGTCTGTTAAAAATGAGTGCTTATGAATCTTTGCTTTGTTCCCATTCCATGGGAACAAGCAAAGAGGGGCAACTGTAATCACTCATTTTTCATTTTTTAATACATATTGCATGTATATTTATTATATATGAATGTTAATAATATAAATATAAGGTAGTGTGTGCATGTACATTATAAGCTATGTATGTATACGTATCAATGATGAATGTGTGTCGCGTATGTAGAGTATGAGCGTATTTGATTAATATATATAGAAGTTATGTTAATTATGGGTAGGATTATATGTACGTATGCCAATATGTTATATTTGTATAAGTATATGTTTGTATCATGTATATGTATTGCTGTTATAATTATATTATTATTAATATTATTGGGCTGATAAAATAAAAATTAATTATATTAAACCCAAATAAAATTTACAGTCCAAGTCCAATTACAAGGCCCGGTTGGCCCAAATCTAAATCTTATCTAATTACAATGTGCAGGTAACTGTGGGCCGTTGGATCAAGATCTGATCCAACGGCCACGATACAACTAAAAGGTCAAAAATATCTGCCAGGCGCGTGTTCCACACGTATGGACCGTTCAAGTGCCACGCGCGGTCGCTTTAACATCCCACGCGCGCGTAAGATCCACGCGTTCTGACTCCTCGACTGCGGAGCTACACGTGGCGAAATCTGAAGCTGTCTCATCAAATCGAGGCTTCATCCAGGCCGATCGTTCTTCAAGCCATCTCGACCGTTAGATCAGATCTGATCTAACGGCCGAGAACACGTCTGGCCGCTGGCAGAATATCCATACCGCCACCGCGCCGATATTCAGTCCCCATGTTCAGAAAATGCCCAAGATAACAAGCAAAATTGTCAGTTCAGTTCAGATCTGAAAAAGCAAGATGCAACTTGCAACAAAATGAAGACAATAATATATATGAAACGGGAACTTTTGTAACGGGGACAAGGGAGAGTAGTGGCAAAAAAAAAAAGAGAACAGAGATCTTGTAAAAATCAAAAATTGTAACCAGTCAAGTAAATCGAAAGACAGTCCAGTGGTAAATACTTGTCTCTTTTTCTTACTTATTTTCTTTACATGCATATACAAAAAAAAAACAGAAACAAAAAGGAAGAGTAGTCTTACCGGCGTCTTTTGTGGGTCTTCCATTCCTTAGTGATAAACCTTTCGGCTTCTCCAAGCCTGATATGGTGAACTAAAGGGAGGGGAAGACCCTTTGTAGTTTTGTTTTGGTCTAAAAAAATATTTTTTTTGGTTCGTATTTCCTAGATCTAGGGCGAATAGAGGTATATCCTCTGAATCCAACCTAGGATTCGTATTGAGGACGAAAGGGGGGTTGTTTTGGTGTGTTTTGGAGTCACGCCGGCGCCGGTTAGCGGCGGCCGGCGGCGGAGAACACGGCGGCCGGCCGCCGGATTCTGGGTTTCAGAAGAACAAAGGAGAGAAAATGAAGAACATGATTCTTGCAAAAATCAAAAAATGAGACGAATGACCAAAATCTGATTTCGGCCTAAAAGGGGGGTTTTTATAGTTATTATTATTTTGCTAAATGGGTAAATTACGCACTTAACCATCCCGCGTTTTCAATATTTTCGTTTTTGTCTCGCCGCATGGTATAATTACAATCCCAGTCCCCCTGATATTTCAAAAGTTTACAATCTAGTCCCTAAATTACACCGAATCAGTTTTTGAATGGTAAAATTACGCCCTTAACCATCCCGCGTTTTTGAATTTTTCATTTTGAGTCTGCCCCTTGGTCTAATTACAATTCTGGTCCTTTTAGGTTTTGTTTGTTTCGCAATTTCGTCCCTAAATTACATATTATTGTTCTTTAATTTCTGCCACTGACTTTTGTTTTTCTTTCATTTCAGTCCTGTATTCTTTGTAAATATTCATGTTCGTATTATAATCGTATATATTGATATCCTATTATTTTATTTTATGTCCCTCATATATGACTCGTATTTTATGTTTATATGTATATATGTGTTAAGTATGATAGTCATGTTTTTTATCCGGTTATTCGTATTAAAGCATGTTATGTTCTATCTGACTCGTAAAACAGCATGTTCTTGTATTTTTGTACGCATTGTATGTTTTCTTGACTTTTAGGTTGCGTGTTAGTGTGTCTTCTTTATTGTATAATATATTGTTCATATATGTTGAAATATGTTTTATTAATAGCATGTATGTCTTTTTAAATATTTGTTCGTCTACATACAACATAATTATTCCTGCATTGTTGTTTTAACTTGTTAAAGTTGTTTTTATCTATCATTTAGAATAATATGTATATATACATGTTTTAATCTAGTATATCATTTATGTTAGATTAGTATTCTGTTATGTCAATATTTATTGCATTTAAATATTTTTCCATTTTTTATATTTTTGCCACTAAGATTGCATATCGAGATATAAATTGTTAATGCGGTGTCCTTTTATCCGAGCGTAAACGGGACCAGTATCAAGCGTAGTGATAGTGGTTGGGCGTTCATTCTCGGGTAATATGACCCTTAAAATTTATTCGCAATTATGACCGAAGTTTAAAATAATCGTCACTTTAATCCGGAAAATCCAATATTAATAAAGCGGTAATTATTAAAGTACCAATTTTGGGCGGTGTGGGGGTGCTAATCCTTCCCCATCCGTAACCGACTCCCGAACCCTGTCTTTTTGAATCTCTGGTTTTATGGTGTCCGGCCTACCTAAGTGGCCGGTGGCGACTCCATTTTTTATGAGTTTTTTTTGTAAACCCCACGGAATAAATATTTTATATCCAAAAGAATCACAAACACCTTTCAAAAACCCTTCGAAAACCCTCGTTTTTTTTAGCGATAAAAAAAGGACATCGCTACAGCAGCAGGGAGCTTAAAGATTTTAAACTAATTAATCTCTTATTCTAATTTTATTTTTACAAAGGGGGAGAATCTCAAAAACAATTTTTCAAGTTGGTTTTATTATATAAAAAACGGGGAGATTGTTAGGATATTTGTTTTGATATAATAATTGAAAAATAGTTTTGGACTAAATTGAAAAGATTTCAAAAATGATTTTAAATCCAAACAACTTGAAAGTAAATTTGAGAAGTTTTTGAAAGGTTTTGGAAATGTTTTAAATATTTTAAAGTAGCTAAACTAACGTTTTCAACACAGGCGTACCGATACGGTATACCCCATATCGATACGGTTCAAGGGTTTCAGCTACAGTATTTTTCCAGAAACCAAAAACCGTACTGATACGACCTTAGGCGTACCGATATGGGTAGGGTCATACCGATCCCCATTTTAACTACCCCCAATGGCTATTTCCCAACGGTTTTTCAAATTGCAGAGCATACCGAAACAGACCAACCCTTACCGATACAGTTTGCCAAACAAACCAAGGTGTACCGATACGGTTAGCAAACAAATCAAGGTATTTCGATACGATTAGCAAGATTGAGCACAACGGCTAGTAGCTGTAACGATACAGGTAAGAGCGTACTGATACGGTTAGGCAGCTAAGAGCTTAACGACTAGTTTCCAAGAAAGGCGTATCGATACGGACAGCTACAAAACTACATTAATTGCAGGAAATAGAGGCTCCAACGGCTCCAATTCAATCCCAACGGTCTCCAACGGCTAGGAACTCAATTGGGAGTATATAAGGGACCTCCAAGCATCTTTGGAAGACTAATGCGTCTATTGTCAACAACATTATGGTGCCAAAATTGTCTTTGTGCTTTTAATTCATATTCTTTGTATAGACAATACTTGTGAGCTTTAATTGTCATATTTGCTCAAGTGTTTAGGTTTGGGTGAGTGAGCTTAATTGTGCAAACAATCTACCTTGTGAGGGATTTCTTGTTTGCTTTGTTTTCTTTTCTCTTGTAAATAGGGTTTACTCAAGCTTTGTGGTAGAAGCTTTGAGTGCGTAATGGGTTGCCTCCTAAGCCTAGAAAAGGGGAAGAAATTCAAGAGTGAATTTGGAAATCCTTAGTGGGAATCTAAGGTAGTGGATGTAGGCTTTGGTTAGAAAGCTGAACCACTCTAAATCCTTGTGCATATTTTCTCATCTTTTTGCTTCCACCACCAACACCCCAAAAATCGACTTCTCCGTCACTTGGCAAGCACAACGGTTGAAGGATATCGAGCCCAACAAAAGTTTTTTTCCTTCTATATATATATATATATTAAAAATATTTAATAAATGATTATAAATAGAATGATAGAGGATTTGCATACCAATTTATTTGTTTCATGTTTGAATCTTAAACAATAAATTTTAATCATTTTATTTAAAAATTATATAAAAACAGAAATAATTTTATAATAATATTAATTATTATGTATATTGAAATAATCAAATTTTAATACCAAATATTTGATATTATGTCTTCCTTTAGTCAATGTTATACTTATACATGGATAGGGACCGCTATTAAAGCCTAAAGTGGCCTTCCTCCAAACATACAGCTGGTGGCTTACAAAAACCTATAAGTTTTAATTCACAATTAATAAGTAGAAAAACAAAAGAAAAATGGTTGGATCTCGTGCGGTATTCACAAGCATCGGTTAAAATATTTATTACTGTTTTACATTATTTTATCAAATGTCATATTAATTAGTGTAACTAAACATCTATAAAAAAAAGTTAAAATGATTAGTAAAATATGTATATGAGGGCTGGAATTGTGATGCCACAAGGTGGTGATGGTTGCGGGGAAATTAATTAGAGCTATTTAAAATCAACTCAATAAATATTCAGTGACTTAATAAGCTAATGATATAAATTAAAAAAGTAAAAGAAAAAATATAATATAATAATATAATAATAATATTATTAAATTTATTAGGCCTACAGACTATTATCCGTTTTTGAATAGCCCTAAAATTAACAGAGGAAAGGAGAGGTATCAATCATCAGAGGGGACCACTCCAGATTATATCTTCTACCCTACCAAAGGCAGGTAGGCTATGGCTACTAAACGAAACCTTTGGTCACATCTTTAAATTATTGTCGTGTCCAATTGTTTTCCAAGCTATTCAAGGATATGATTATTATATATTTTGGCAATAGGTAGTGGAGTGTGGTAAGAGAGAGCAGTATGAGCTGCTGTTAAAGGCTTTTATTTTTATAACTTCACATATTTTTTAAGTTATAATTTAGTAAATTAGTTGTTGCTTCTTATTTTTTAGTTATATTTATTGTGTTAACTTAACAAAGCAATGGAAATATTACTTTTGATAAATTTTAATGATAATTTTATAGTTTATTAATGAAATAATAAATTAATTGTCCAAAATAAAAATATATATTTTCCTTCTACAGGAGCTAATTTTTAGCCTCGCTCAGGGCTCCGAAAATGTCTCGAACGGCTCTGGCTATATGTAAACTAGTATTCAACTTAATCTTTAATGGTCACGTCAGCACTATAACGGTCAACGTTGGTCAAGAGATTAATTTGCTGCAATTCGCAACCTGGAAGACCTAATGCATTTCCGCGCGAGAGACAAAATTGCTAATTTGAGTCAAACTCGAGAATTAAAATACTCCTTTAATCTTTTTATATTTATCAAAATTCAAACCAACTCGAAATATGAATGTCATTTAATGAAAAGTTCAGTTCTACTATCAGATCCAAAAATAATTTATCAAAATTACCACCCTTACGAAAATTGTTTATGAAAATAATATTTAATCTGACCAAACAGCACCATACATATACAAAAGGTACGTTTCATCTCACACATTATATTTTCATAAATAAAGTCAAACCTAAACCCATTTTCTTACAAGTTTAATGACATTTCATTGCATACAGGGAAGGAGCTGTTGCAAGTTTTGGGGCTATTGTCCCTTCTAAATTTTTACATTTAAAGATACAATGGGTAATTTTCCCATTTCAACCTCTAATTTTTAATTTATTTAAACTTTGTCCCCTCATTTTATAGTTATTTATACTTTACGTCTCTAACATCGATTCTTGGCTCCGTCCTGATTGCATAGCTGATTTTTTAAGGCAATGAGATTACTCTAAGGTTTAAATTTGATGTTATGAAACTTATAATACTCAAACCTAAACCCATTTTCTTAAAAGTTACGAGATTACTCTCATTGCATAGTTGATTTGGATTTTAGATTGTAAAGAAAGACCATGTAAAATTTGTTTACACATTTTGTATATCAAAATATAACCCATAAAAGGAAAAACTTTGATACACAAGTTGTGTAAACTTACACAAGATTGTTAGATTTATAGTTTAGAGTTTAAATTTAGGGTTTAGGATTTAGGGTGTTATGGTTAGGGATTTAGATTTTAAAGAAGAGTTGTGTAAACTTTTTCATACTGCTTGTGTATCAAAGTATAATCCTTATTTAAATCCTTCTAAACATTTACTAACCTTGGAATTTAGATGTACATCCTGGTCTTTGAACAGATCTAATTACTATGTTTTTTAATGTTTTATTTAAGGAAAATACTTTGATGCACAAGCTTGTGGAAAATTGAAGTTTATACAAGCCTTTTAATTTTAGGGTTTAAAGATTTAAGTTCAGGTTTAAGGTTGACAAGTTTAGGTTGTAGGGGGTAGAATTTAGGATTTATGATTAGAATTTAGAGTTTAGGGTGCTAGGTTTATGAATTTAAGTTTTAGATTTATAGTTTAAATATGAAGGGTTATGTAAATTTTTTTACACAACTTATGTATCAAAATATAACTCTTTATTTAAATCCTTCTAAACATTTACCAACCCATTCATCCATTCCTTAAAAATAATTTAAAAATCATCATTTGGATCGAGCAATTACTATGTTTTTTAATGACAGAATATAAATTTAAAATTTAGATCTAAATAATCATTTTTAAATAATTTAAAATTTATATTTTATAATAAATAAATTATTATTTTTCAATAAATTTAAAAATTATATTTATTTATTGTAGATTGCAAAATTTAAATTACTTATAAACAATTATTCAGATCTTAGTTTTAATTTAAATAATTCAAATTTTATATAGAAATAATTATTTCAAATAATGTGTATTATAGAATGTGAAATTTAAATTATTTAAAAATAATTATTTAGATTTAAATTATAAATTTATAATGTTTAAATAATTTAAAATTTTAACGTAGTTGTTAAATATTTGAATCTTTATCCAAGAGATTTTGTGTTTGAATTCCTCCCCTAACTTTAATATTTTATTTTGTGCTGTTGGTAACTTAATATACCTTAAATACATGTTTTACCGAAAATAAAGTAGATTCTAAGCTGAGGTTTTGAGTACCACTATTTGCAAAACACTTTTTCTCCATTTTCTTTTATTTTTTCATTCAAGCAGATGGTCGAATAAAATTAAATAAAAATAATGTGTAGAGGATAGCGAAATGATTAAAATGATTAAAAATATATATTAAAAAAATTCACGTCAGTATCACCGTTAATTTTTTAAAACTAGCAGCCGGTGACCAAAATAGGCAAGAAACATAACGTTAGGGGCGCTTTTTGATGAAAAATTTAGTTTGGTGACCAAAATAGGAAAGAGAGCATAGTTTGATGACCACTGGTACAGTTTTCACTAAATATAAATGTAATTAAATTCAGGATAAACTACACCAGATGCCACCAAACTATAGAAGTTGACTCAATTTTGCCATTGAATTTCTAAAACGTTCAAATCTAACAATAAACTTTACTTTTGGACTCGATTATGTCACTATGTCATTAACTCCTTAACGGGTTGTTGACGTGGCTAACGAAGGCCCACGTGGAGGATGCACCAAATATTGTCATTTTGGTGCGGCTGTTTTGATGCCTAAAATGGGGACGTTTTGCTAGAGTAAAAATAAAAAAAATGAGATTAATGGGGTTTGAACCCAAATCGTTCAAAAAAGCTAAATCTTAACCACTAAACTAACTTAAAATTATATAATATTTTACCAAAAATAATATATAGCATCGTTGGTCCAACAAGACTACTTTTGACTCTTCTATCTCACATGTTTGCTCTCCTACATAGGGACCTCTATGGTCCGCCTTATTTTCGAGATTAATCGTTTATTGTAATGGCCGCAAGCCATCTTCTCATTCAAAAATATATATATAATTACACTCGAAATTAATTCAATTTATTTTATAATATAAATAATACTATAAACATTATTACTATATATAATATAAATATTATATGTATATTCCTATGATCACTTCCTACATCATTCATTGCATCTCCGGTAACCATGGCCCCTTTCTCACATGGTATCATGAGCCAACAACGGTTTTGATGATGTCATCACTACTGTCATCTCTAATCTGAAATAGATCGAAGATCTAATTTTTTAGATGCTCATCATTTTTTTTCTTTTTCGCTGCCCACACTCGTTCCTTGGCTTTTCCCTCGTTGGAATCTTACATCTCTGGTGAAATTTCTACTCGTTTAATTTTTGCTGTTTTGTTCTCTATTTAATGGCTCTATCTTAGCCAATCAAAAAGATAGATGAAAAGGTTATAGTTTAGCCTTAAAGACTATTTGGTTCTATCTTAGCCATCCATCCTAAAAGATAGGAGACGTATTTGGTTCTATCTTATCCATCCATCCTAAAAGATAAGAGAAAAGGTTCTAGTTTAACCTTAAAAACTAGATAATATTTTTTTAAGGGATTTTACATCAAAGATCCAAGCTGGAACTCTAGTCTGTGTAACTACTAGCTTGAGGGGGAGTGTAGATTCCTGTGATCACTTACTACATCATTCATTGTGTAATATCCCAAATTTTTGTTAGTGACCAAAATGAAAATTTTGAAAGTTTGGTGGTCAAAGTATAAACTTTGGAAAAGTTTAGGGACTAAATTGTAATTTTCAAAAGTTATATATTTTAGTCCCGTAAATGAATAGTTCACCCCCAAGAATGAAGTTTTCGTGTTACCCAGATTTTTCGTACGGAGCTTGTATTTTTGGCTATAAAGCAATAAAGTTTGGAAAAATATTCAGATAATCGGATCGAATCGGATATTCAAGATATTTTAAAGGATGATAAGGCAAGGTTAAAAAATTCATTTCCATGTTTTAAAATGGTAGGATTTAACATGGACCATTAGATTTAAAGTAGGTTTCCATGTTAAATATGAGCCATTGGATGAAAAATGGCAAGATGGTAATTTTGAGAAATTTCAAGGGTAAAGTTGGTAATCACTAACTTATTGGATTGTTTTGGACCCTTGGATTGGTAGGTAAGCATGTGGCACGATATGGAGCATTGGATTTTAAGGGTAAAAAGGTTATTAGATATTAAAATGAATTTTAAATTCATTTTAAATATATTAAAGACAAATGGCTAAATTAAAAGAAAAGGAAAATTAAAGATTTTTCTCCCATTTTTAGCCCCTTATTCGAAACCTCCAAGGTAAGGAAGAAAAAATTTTCTTCTTGATTTTCAAGCTTATATAGTTGGAATTTTGATGAAAGCATGAAACATGAAATTGATCTCTATGAAATTCTCTATCTCTTGATACCATTTGTTTATGTTTTCCTTACTTGAAACCTTAGTTTTGTGTTTTGGTTGGATGAAGGGGGTGTTTATATATGATGTTTTAAGATGAGATTTTGATGTAATTGTTGTTGTAGAATCATATCCAAGCTTATTTTATGATTGAAACTACTTGGAAGTAACTAAATCCTAATTTGTTTAAAGTTAGGGTTTTGTTAGGAAGTTGAATTTGAATTGATTTTGATATGGGAATGATTATAGAATCTTGGAAATGAGGTTTAGAAGTTGAATTCATGCTTGAATCATGTTGGAAAATTTGGATGTAGAGACCCTTCATATTCGACCTATAGGGAAAAATTAGAGGAAATTATGGAAAAATTTCCTAAGGTTAGAAATGATGGGAAAATGATGTTACAAGGCTTAGAATGTTGTTTGGACTAATTTGGAACTTTGTTAAATTCTAAGGACCTTTTTGTATACTTTGAGGAAATTAAAGGTTAATATGCAAATATTGGAAAGTTAAGTTATTATGCTAAAAAATTAATGTTATAAGATTCAATTGGATCATTTTGAGAAGTTTGCTAAGCGTTGAGGACCAAATAGAAAATCAAGGGAAATATGAGATTGAAATGGAAATTGGTTAGAAAATTATATGTTAAGTTTGAAAGTATTCTTGGAATACTTGGGGATGTTGTTTAGTGCTTGAATTTAAAGTTCAATGGCAAGGGACCATTTTGAAGAATTTGGAATGTTGAGCTGAATTCTAAAATAATTCACTTTATGGTTATTTTATGAGATTTGAGAATATTTTGTGAATTGGTAATGGATATGGATAGTGAAGGATTTTTTTTAGGAATTTTATTCCTAATATTTGCTTATGTTAGAATGATACTAACATACGATTTGAAATGTATGTGTTTGGAAAATAATGATTTTATAGATCGTGAACGTGATCGAGATCGTTTTGTGAGCAAGCCTAAAGCTAAGGAAAAAGTTCAAGAGTAAAGCTACAAGCTATAGTAAGGTTTACTAGTGAGGCATCAGGTGAATGCAATGCATACATAACATGATACATGGATGTTTCATACATCACTAGTAGGACTTGCGATAAATCTACTTGATTTATATATTGGCATGATATTTATATCATTGATCATATATTTGACATATTTTAAATATGTCAAAGGTTGAAAACAAATGCATTGATCACTAGTTATTGATGATGGTATGTTATGAATGTTATTTAGGGTATGAACTGCCCAATGTTAAATTTTATTGATATACATTGCCATGGATGGAATAAATACGAAAATTATGCCCAAATAAGTCAATTGAGGGACAAGATATAGTTGGCATGCCATAGAGTCCAACAACACGGTGCATAATTAGGTATTCAGGATAGCACTATAGTGTACCTAAAGGTCACTTAGTGTATGGTTAGCACAGCCTTATAAATGTGCGGGAATTAGCACTTCAGTGCATATTTGACTCGTGTATCCAGGGTCTTCATAGGTCTATATTTGGGTTGTAAAATCAGGTTATAAAATCGGTAAATATTTGATAAACGGGTTAAAGAGTTTATACACTCTTAAAATTATGGCAAGTATATTGGTAAGAAAATGTATATCTGGCTTATATCATATTTATATATGATTAACATGATGATAAGTCATATCTAGTGATTTAAATACATAAAAATGGTTACATATTATTAGTTATTGTTATGTTATTTGCACTGAATATTATTGTTGCCTCACTAAGTATATACTTAGCGTGTGATGGTTTTCACGCGTAGGTAAAAGACAGAAATCGAAGTAAGGAGCGGGCATCCTACTATCCGAAGTATATTAACGGTATCAGTAATAACATCATTTGATGTATTTTGATGTTTCTAGATGGCATGTAAATATTAAAATTAGCCGGTTACATATAGTTTATATATATGGTTTGTAATAATATATAGACTAGTTTATGTTTATAGTATATGATGAGTAATCATATCATAATTAAAATAGGGTAATAACCAAATAGAGATAAATTAAGTAATTGGGTAGATTTTTGTTTTAGGCAGTTATATTCTATATACATTATAGGTAAGAATTGTTAAGTTGCTATCTGAAATCGGACTTAATTTTATAAGATAATAATTCGGTAAAAGATTCTATGCAAAAAATTTTTGTGATACTCTAACTGGTATTTATTATAGAATACTGATTAGGGTGTTACATTTATTGGTATCAGAGCTATAGGTTTAGCCGGTTCTGGACATAAATCAGGTATATAGATAGTCAAAATTATATACATGCCACTAGGATATCAAGATTACTGATATTTGTATAAATATAATTGGATGCCTAGTAATTAATGTTGTTACTCCTTACTTATAAATGATGATTGTGACATTAACAGATGTCAGATCATCGGGAGTCTCGTCAGGCATTTGAGCAAGATATGCCTGCTCAAAGTGGAAGTAATGAGGTGAATCAGAATCCACCTCAGTGGCAGCAGAATGTAGAGCCAGTCACTCAGAAACAAAGAAATATGCTTGTTCAAGACCAGGGCTTATTCTTCAAGCATTGGATGCTATTATAAATCGGAGAGCATTAGTATCAGTTCCAAAGGAGTTAAGGAAAATGAAAGCACCAGAATTTCAAGGTGACACTGATGCTGATCTTATGGCTACAGATTATTGGTAGATTATTGGTTGAATGATATTAAGATCATGTTGAGTAGAATTCCTTGTGATGATCAAGAAAAATTGGAAGGAGTAGTGTTCCTTCTAATGGAGCAAGCGAGCGTGTGGTAGAATGTAGTCACTACAGGGGTTCCTCTAGAATAGATTACATGGGAATTTTTTTTGAAAGAATTCAAAGAAAAGTATATTGGGGACCTATTCATTGAAGAAATGAGGCGACAGTTCTTGGATTTGAAGCAATCGGGCAAGACAGTCTATGAATATGAATGTGAATTCAATAGACTAAGTTGATTTGTAGAAGAGTTCCTTCCAACCAAAAAATCCAGGATCAATAAATTCATAGCTGGGTTGGATTCTCAGTATAAAAGGGTATTGGTTTCCCGCAACTTCACCACTTTTCAAGAAGCAGTGAATCGAGCAAAAGCTATAGAGAAAGTAGACCTTGAGGAAAAAGCGGGAAAACAGGTTCAGTCAGGAAAAAGATCGGGAAGTTCTTTTGCTACGTCGTTATTCAAACGCAGTAAAGATTTTCTATAGCAAAGCCAAGCATCATTAGCTTCTTCTACTAAAAAGGGATTTTCATGAGGGAAATCTAAACAAACTCAGACTGTTACTGCAGGTACTCGGGGTTCCAAATTTCGTCCTCCTCCAAAATGTGAACATTGTGGAAAAAGGCATTATGGTCGATGCTGGTTCCCTGGTGGAGACTGTTATTATTGTAGACAAGCCAGTCATTTCAAAAGGGAGTGCCCAGAGCTTCATTATGATCGGTCAGTTGCAGCGTCCTAGAAAAATAGAGAAAATAAAGGTGGAAAACCAGGAGTATGAACAACCATACCTGGTCGGGAAGATAAGGGTGCTGCTCAAGTATACAATATCAAGACCGCTCATGATCGTGATGATTCAAAGATTGTAGCAGGTATGATCGAACTCTTTGGCGGATATATTTTTGCATTAATTGATCTGGGCTCTACCCATTCGTATATTAGTTCTAAAGTAGTACTTGAAAGAAATATACCAGTAGAACCAATTTTTAGTGAGGTGGTTGCTATTAATCCTCTAGGACAAAGCGCCAAAGTAGTTCGAATATGTAAAAAGTGTCCTATAAGGATCCAAGGAAGAGAGTTTCCACCCAATCTTATTGAATTACCTTTCCAAGAGTTTGAAGTCATTCTTGGAATGGATTGGCTATTGGCATATGACGCTACGGTTGAATGCCGATTAAAAAGGGTAGTCATAAAAGGGTCGGATGGTTCAGAAATAGTATTTGAAGGGGAAAGGCAGAATTATTTGAGCCATGCGATTACAGCTCTATCTGCTGAAAAGTTATTATCACATGAGTATAAAGCTTATTTAGCTCATGTGATAAATGCTCCGGAGAAAAAGATAGATTTGGAAAATATACCCACGGTGCGAGAGTTTCCAAATGTTTTTCTGGATGAATTACCAGGATTACCTCCAGATCGAGAGGTGGAATTTGGTATTGATGTGCTTCCTGGAACAACACCAATATCAATAACACCTTATAGAATAGCTCTTACGGAGCTCAAGGAGTTGAAGGTTCAACTGCAAGAATTATTAGATCGAGGTTTTATACAACCAAGTATATCACCATGAGGAGCTCCACTCTTATTTGTAAAAAAGAAAGATAGATCAATGAGGTTATGCGTGGATTACCGTCAACTTAATAAAGTGACAGTGAAAAATAAATATCCTTTACCAAGGATTGATGACCTTTTTGATCAACTTAAAGAAGCAACGATGTTCTCTAAAATTGATCTTCGATCGGGATATCATCAATTGAAGATCAAAGAAGCAGATATACTGAAGACATCTTTCAGAACTAGATATGGGCATTATGAGCTTGTAGTAATGCCTTTTAGACTTACAAATGCACCGTCAGCTTTCATGGATCTGATGAATCAGATATTCCAACCATATTTGGATCAGTTTGTGGTGGTATTCATAGATAATATATTGGTTTATTCAAGAACCAAAGAGGATCATGATACTCATCTTCGAGTAGTACTTCAGATCCTCAGAGAAAAGAAGTTATATGCAAAGCTGTCAAAGTGCGTAGCTTTTCTTGGACATATAGTTTCTGAAGAAGGAACTCGAGTTGATCCTAAGAAGGTTCAAGCAATACTTGAATGGAAAGTTCCGCAAAGTGTCTCTGAAGTGAGAAGTTTCTTGGGATTAGCTGGTTATTATCGGTGGTTCGTGAAATATTTTTCAATGATTGTCGCTCCAATAACTAAGCTATTAAGGAAAGATATGCCATTTATTTGGACAGATAAATATCAAGAAAGCTTCGACAAATTGAATAAGATATTAACAGAAGCTCTTGTTTTGGTACAACCAGAATCTGGGAAAGATTTCACTATATATAGTGATGCATCCCATAATGGTTTGGGATGTGTATTGATGCAAGAAGGCAAGGTTGTAGCGTATTCTTCTCGACAACTCAAAACTCATAAGAGGAATTATCCTACTCATGACTTAGAGTTGGCTGCAATGGTATTCGCTTTGAAGATTTGGCGTCACTACTTATATAGTGAAAAGTGTTACATCTTCACGGATCATAAAAGTTTGAAATATTTGTTGTCTCAAAAGGAGCTTAACTTGAGGCAAAAAAGATGGATGGAATTGATTATGGAATATGATGCAATCATTTATTACCATCCGGGGAAGGCTAATGTGGTAGCAGATGCACTTAGCCGAAAGACATTCTCTACTTTAAGAATGTTGAATGCTCAATTAAGATTGCAGGAAAATGGTTCAATAATGGCTGAGCTTCAAATCAAGCCTACTTTGATAGAAAAGATTAAAGAGTTGCAAGCAAAGGATAAGGAATGCTTGGAAAAGAAGAAACAAGTGGAACAAGGTGAATCTAAAGATTTTGAAATAAAATCAAATTGGTGCCTATATTACAGAGGATGCATATATATTCTTGAAGATGAGGAGTTAAAAGGGAAATACTTTCGGAGGCACATTTTAGTCCTTTAACTATGCATCCAGGAGGCAACAAAATGTATCAAGATGTAAAGAGTCGATTTTGGTGGCCTGGCATGAAACGAGCTATCTCTGAGTTTGTTGCTAGATTCTTAATATGTCAACAAGTAAAGGCGGAACATCAAGTTCCATCAGGGTTGCTACAATCGATCTTAATTCCACAGTAGAAATGAGAAAAAGTTACAATGGATTTTGTAACAGGTTTACCATTAACGCCAGGTAAGAAAGATTCGATTTGGGTGATTATGGACCGATTGACGAATATGACACATTTCATACAAGTTCGAACAGACTACTCTTTGAAAAAGTTGGCGGAGTTATATATTAAGGAAATTGTTAGATTGCATGGAGTTCCTATGTCTATCATTTCTGATAGAGATCCAAGGTTTACTTCGAGGTTTTGGAATGCTCTATATGAAGCATTAGGAACTCGACTACATTTCAGCACTGTTTTTCATCCCTAAACATATGGACAATCGGAAAGAACTATCCAGATACTCGAATATATGCTTAGAGTATGTATAATTAATTTTGCAGGTTCATGGGAAAAATATCTTCCATTAGCTGAGTTTGCCTACAACAATAGTTATCAATCAAGTATAAATATGGCACCTTATGAAGCTTTATATGGAAGAAAATGCCAAACACCGTTGAATTGGTTCAAGTTGGAGGATCGAAAGATCATCGGACCAGATTTTGTTCAAGAGATGGAGAATAAGGTGAAGGTAATTCAAGATAATCTCAAAGTTGCTTCTGATAGACAAAAGTCATATTCAGATCTTAAAAGAAAATACATTGAATTCGAAGTTGGAGATAAAGTATTCTTAAAGGTTTCAACCTGTAAAAGATATTACGCTTTGGACAGAAGGGAAAGCTTAGTCCAAGATATATTGGCCCTTATGAAATCTTAAAAAGGGTTGGTCCAGTATCAATTAGCTTTACCACCGGAGTTGAGTAAGGTTCATGATGCATTTCATTTATCCATGCTTCGGAGATATCGATCGGATCCTTCACATATTATTACACCAGAAGAGATCAAGATTCAATTGGATTTGACCTATGATGAAGAACCTGTAAGAATTTTAGCTCAAGTAGAAAAACAATTAAGAAGCAAAAAGATTCCTCTAGTTAAAGTCTTGTGGAGAAATCACAAAGTGGAGGAAGCTACTTGGGAAACAGAATAAATAATGAAAAAGCAATATCCATACCTTTTTGAACCAAGTAAGGAAAATTCAAGGACGAATTTTCTTAAGGGGAGAATTTTAATATCCCAAATTTTTGTTAGTGACCAAAATGAAAATTTTGAAAGTTTGGTGGTCAAAGTATAAACTTTGGAAAAGTTTAGGGACTAAATTGTAATTTTCAAAAGTTATGTATTTTAGTCTCGTAAATGAATAGTTTACCCCAAGAATGACGTTTTCGTGTTACTCAGATTTTTCGTACGGAGCTTGTATTTATGGCTATAAAGCGATAAAGTTTGGAAAAATATTCAGATATTTGGATCGAATCGGATATTCAAGATATTTTAAAGGATGATAAGGCAAGGTTAAAAATGTTATTTCCATGTTTTAAAATGGTAGGATTTAACATGGACCATTGGATTTAAAGTAGGTTTCCATGTTAAATATGAGCCATTGGATGAAAATGGCAATATGGTAATTTTGAGAAATTTCAAGGGTAAAGTTGGTAATCACTAACTCCTTGGATTGTTCTGGACCCTTGGATTGGTAGGTAAACATGTGTCATGATATGGAGCATTGGATGTTAAGGGTAAAAATGTCATTAGATATTAAAATGAATTTTAAATTTATTTTAAATATATTGAAGCAAATGGCTAAAGGAAAATTCAAGATTTTTCTCCCATTTTTAGCCCCTTATTCGAAACCTCCAAGGTAAGGAAGAAAATTTTTCTTCTTGATTTTCAAGCTTATTTAGTTGGAATTTTGATGAAAGCATGAAACATGAAATTGATCTCTATAAAATTCTCTATCTCTTGGTACCATTTGTTCATGTTTTCCTTGCTTGAAACCTTAGTCTTGTGTTTTGGTTGGATGAAGGGATGTATATATATGATGTTTTAAGATGAGATTTTGATGTAGTTGTTGTTGTAGAATCATAACCAAGCTTATTTTATGATTGAAACTACTTGGAAGTAACTAAATCCTAATTTGTTTAAAGTGAGGGTTTTGTTAAGAAGTTGAATTTCAATTGATTTTGATATGGGAATGATTATAGAAGCTTGGAAATGAGGTTTAGAAGTTGAATTCATGCTTGAATCATGTTGGAAAATTTGGATGTAGAGACTTTTCATATTTGGCCTATAGGGAAAAATTAGAGGAAATTATGGAAAAATTTCCTAAGGTTAGAAATGATGGGAAAATGATGTTACAAGGCTTAGAATGTTTTTTGGACTAATTTGGAACTTTGTTAAATTCTAAGGACCTTTTCGTATACTTTGAGAAAATTAAGGGTTAATATGCAAATGTTGGAAAGTTGAGGTATTACACTGAAAATTTAATGTTAGAAGATTCAATTGGATCATTTTGAGAAGTTTGCTAAGTGTTGAGGACCAAATAGCAAATTAAGGGAAATATGAGATTGAAATGGAAATTGGTTAGAAAATTATATGTTAAGTTTGAAAGTATTCTTGGAATACTTGGAGATGTTGTTTAGTGCTTGAATTTAAAGTTCAATGGCAAGAGACCATTTTGAATAATTTGGAAAGTTGAGCTGAATTCTAAAAGAATTCACTTTATGGTCATTTTATGAGATTTGAGAATATTTTGTGAATTGGTAATGGATATGGATAGTGAAGGATATTTTTTTAGGAATTTTATTCCTAATATATACTTATGTTAGAATGATACTAAGATACGCTTTGAAATGTATGTGTTTGGAAAATGATGATTTTATAGATCATGAACGTGATCAAGATCGTTTTGTGAGCAAGTCTAAAGCTAAGGAAAAAGTTCAAGAGTAAAGCTACAAGCTATAGTAAGGTTTACTAGTAAGGCATCAGGTGAGTGCAATGCATGCATAACATGATACGTGAATGTTTTATACATCACTGGTAGGACTTGCGATAAGTCTACCTGATTTATATATTGGCATGATATTTATGTTATTGATCATATATTTGACATATTTTAAATATGTCAAAGGTTGAAGACAAATGCATTGATCACTAGTTATTGATGATGGTATGCTATGAATGTTATTTAGGGTATGAACTGCCCAATGTTAAATTTTATTGATATACATTGCCATGGATGGAATAAATACGGAAATTATGCCCAAATAAGTCAATTGAGGGACAAGATATAGTTGGCATGCCATAGAGTCCAGCAGCACGCCGTATAATCGGGTATTCTGGATAGCACTATAGTGTACCTAAAGGTTACTTAGTGTATGGTTAGCACAACCTTATAAATGTGGGAGAATTAGCACTTCGGTGCATATTTGACTCGTGTATCCAGGGTCATCATAGGTCTATATTTGGGTTATAAAATTCGGTTATGAAATCGGTAAATATTTGATAAACGGGTTAAAGAGTTTATACACTCTTAAAATTATGGCAAGTATATTGGTAAGAAAATGTATATCTGGCTTATATCATATTTATATATGATTAGCATGATGATAAGTCATATCTAGTGATTTAAATGCATAAAAATGGTTACATATTATTAGTTATTGTTATGTTATTTACACTGAATATTATTGTTGCCTCACTATGTATATATTTAGCGTGTGATGGTTTTCACGCGTAGGTAAAAGACAGACATCAGAGTAAGGAGCGGGTCATCCTACTATCTAGAGTATATTAACAGTATCAGTAATAACATCCTTTGATGTATTTTGATGTTTTTAGATGGCATGTAAATATTAAAATTAGCCGGTTACATACTAGTTTATATATATGGTTTGTAATAATATATAGACTAGTTTATGTTTATAGTAGATGATGAGTAATCACATCATAATTTAAATCGGATAATAACCAAATAGAGATAAATTAAGTAATCGTGTAGATTTTTGTTTTAGGCAGTTATATTCTATATATATTATAGGTAAGAATTGTTAAGTTACTGCCTGAAATCAGACTTAATTCGATAGGATAATAATTCGGTAAAAGATTCTACACGAAAAAAAAATTGTCATATTCTAATTGGTATTTATTATAGAATACTGATTAGGGTGTTACACATTGCATCTCCGGCAACCATGGACCCTTTCTCACAATATGTGTCAAAATTACCGACATTGGATATATTATTCTATGTCTGTATGTTGAAGACATACTCATTGTTGGAAGCAACAATGAAATGGTAAAACGTACCAATGACATGTTAAATTCAAGATTTGACATGAAAGATATGAGCTAGACGATATGATTTTGGACATCCAAATTAACGATCACATGAAGGTCTCATATAGTCACATTATGTGGATAAATTCTTGAGAAATTTGGCAAGGATGATTCTGGTATAGCTAGAACTCCAATAGACACGAGCCAAGGTCTATCCAAGAATAAAGGTCAAAATGTTAATCAAGTGGAATATGCGAGGGTCATAGGCAGTCTAATGTACCTCATGAGCTGCACTAGACCAAATATTACTTTTACTGTGAGGAGTGTAAGTAGATTCACAAGCAATCCAGGTGAAAATCACTAGAAAATGATTGCGAGGGTATTGAGATATCTTAGATATACTCAAGATTATGGATTGCATTATTCCAGAGACCATATTGTTTAGAAGGATACTTAGATGCCACTTGGATATCTGATATTCAAGATATCAAAGGCACAAGTGGATGGGAATTCTCAAGACAAATGGTTATAACCTGATCCATAATGAAATCTGAGTTTGTAGTTCTAGACGAGTCTAGAGAAGAAGCTGGATGGCTTCTCCTGAATGGCCAGAGCATGTGCCCACAATATGCATATATTGTGATGATTAAGAAAAAAATTGGTAGAGCACAAAGCTTTATGTATAATGGTAAGCTGAGACATATGCGTCGTCGACATAATACCATTAGACAACTGATCTCAAATAGAGTTATCTTTATAGATTTTGTAATATCCGCTAACCAAAGGGTTAAATCGAGATCAGGTTGAGAAAACATTAAATGGAATATGACTAAAGCCTAGAGAACTTTAAGGCGCTATGTGAAGGAAAATCCTACCTAGTTGACTGCATATCCCAAGATCTAGGTTAAAAGGGACAACCTACTTGCATAAGCCTTGTGCGGTTACTATAGGGGTTCTCCTCCCAAGTCCGTTCCTATGATGTTAACAGTGATCAAAAATGGAATAGGCTAAGCAAAGCTTTTAATGACCATTGTGTGTTTTGGTGAGCCGAACAACATAAGTCACCTATGTGAGAGTAAAGTGGGGCCGCTTTCAGGAGACTATTGGGCATAGTTTTCTCAAACTCTTGCAAAACTAGGAGATGTCCACGGCTATACTAACATACCCATGAGAACTAGTATTCTTGCCATGGAAATAGTTGTGTGAAGTATATCATCGTTTACACAAACGACAGAACAGTTCAAGGACAACACGTATACTGGTCAACCAGTAAAGTGAATATACTTTCACAATGGAAGGTTCAAGGGTGGACACCTACATATCCTATGCAGCTGTTGATCGTAGAATCTATCATCACATCGAGTCAAAATGTTTTTGATTAAATCAATTTCATTCATGTGAGGGGTTGTTGGAAAAATATAATAAAGTGGAAACTTTGAGGCATATTTTCTATGGGTAAAGGTGAAGATTCAAATAATAAAATTATGTCTTCATATTCTACTCCATGAGACATTTACAACGACATCTCATACGTTCAAAACAGATGAGTGATGAATAAGAAATTGATGCTCAAAGTAGGCTTGTAAATTGAGTTAAGGAAAAGGGAAAACTTATATCTCATATTGATGGGTTACCAAGTGCGGGATATGTTTATATACAAGACTCTACTTGGTGGTTATTAAATAACTTAAGCTGATATGATATGGGTAACATGAATGTCCGGACCGGTCGGGCCTTCCGTGTTTTAACTCATTACGAGATAATTTTCCTTAAATGTAATTATCTTTAAATTTGAATATTTTTTTGAATATTCTAAAATTAAAAGGATAAAATATTATCTTTTAATTTAGATATTATTGTTATAATGCCATTTAATTAATAAATTTTATTTTAAATAAAATTAAGATAATTCACAAGTTTTATTTCCAATGAAACCTTTATCCCCGTAAATAGCATGCAAACCAACTAGGTTTAATGAAAAAACATAGAGATTTTCTACTATTTTTACTAGGTGATTTTTTAAAGTGATTTCGGTGATAGAGGGAGACAATGTTATAGTTCGTGATCTCTATAGTCGTGCAATTATAATTGATCATCTAGTTGTTGTATCCTGAGAAACAGACGACCAATGATATCAAGCACTGTAGGAGTGATCGAAAATCTGTCTTAAGAAAACTGTGTTTACACATACCTCAGCTCATTTCTCCTCAATTGAATTACGGTCTACTTTCAAATATTTTATTTGATTCATGTTAATTTCTTGTTAATTATTTTATTCTTGGCGGCATGAAGTTATTGGAGGAGCCTACGTGTTCAACATTGGAATGGTGCCATCCATTCAATTTGTTCTTGTAATTTGGATTGCGTGATCACGTGAAAGAAGCATCAGCGAGAAGGATATTCAAATATCTGGTTTTATTCTATTTTATTTTATTTTATTTTATTTTTTTTATTTTTAGTTTTTGATTTATTCGAAGTTAATTTTGTTATGTTCCATCTAATAATAAGGATATTAGATGACAAAATTGAGCGACAAACTACGAACGACAACAAACTACGGACGGTGTGCACGACAAGAGGAGATGACTTCAATGTGAGAACGACAGTTGGTAGATTTATGATGTAAGGATTAGGGTTTGGGGATTTCATGTTTTTTAATTTTTAAAATTTCAGAGTTTTTTTTGAAAATTAGTTTTTTTAAATGATGTTATAAATTATTTAAAAAATAAAAGTATATTGTTTATATATATTATCTATATTAATATTATATAGAATATAAAAATATTTTATTTATATATAAATATTTTATTTATATTATTTATAAATATATATTATTTGTTTTAGAATTAAATAAAAAAGGTTAAATTAGTTTAGTGGTTAGATGTTTACCTTAAATTCCAAAGTGGTTTGGATCAAATTTCTTTGTTTTTTTTCTATATATTTTTTTCTATCAAAACGACGTTTTGGGGCATTAAAATAGCTGCACTAAAACGACGTTATTTTGGTGCAGCAACTATGTCATCGAGCCGTTAGCCACGTCACTGTCCCATTAAGGAGTTAAAAGCATGGCGACATAAAAGACTCGAAAAATAAAATTTAGTGTTAGATTTGAACGTTTAGATTTTCAGTGGCAAAAACGAGTTTACGGCTATAGTTTGATGGCATCTGGTATAGTTTACCCTTAAATCTATTATTATTATTATTATTATCATTGTTATTATTATTTTGCAATCTATGTTTGAGGTGTGTTGTTTTCAAGGTTCAAACTTGAATTCTCTCCTCAAAAGTATAATATGACTTGCCATGGTATCAAATACTAAAATTGTAATTAAAATTACAAAATAGACTTAATTCAAACATAAATACAATACATATATTAAAATATAAGGAGAGATCCGCTTATTTCAGTAACAGTTTAATCATTGAATAAATCATTTTTTAACAAATGAAAAAAATCATTTCTGAAATTCTATTGATATGTATTTTCGTATGATGCTTATCCTCTTCATTGACGACCTTTTCCCATCTGTATTTGTCTTTAGAGGTACCCACTGTGAAAATCAAGATGTTGGCTATCATTTTGAACGTGGAAGACCAAGTGTACATCAGCAACAGCTACACACTAGCAAACATCTACCATTAGACATCCACATGCCACCATTAGTACAGGCCCAAATGAAGAAGCAAAAGCAAATAATGTTTTCAGGTATCTTTATTCACCAAAGGCACATTTAAGACCTTCTATGGGTCCGGTGAATTGATGTTTATTGAGCCTAATTAATAGTCATTTAATCATATCAACATCTAGCTGGTAGGTCTAGTAAGATGAAACGTTAGGTCTCTTAAATAAAGTCGAGAATTCGAATATTGACATTGTGAATGGAGAAAAGTGGATCCTGAGGGTTACCCTATATTTGACCTATGTAAAACTCGATCTGAGTTATTCGACTAATAAATACTCAATCTAAACAAGTCGACCAATGAATTGAATACAAGTGATTAAACCCAAAAATATTCATTTAATTATTATTTTTACATTTTTTATTACCTATCCTCAATATTAAACTCCAAAACAAAGCCAAACCTATAACAAAACTTGAAAAATAAATGTATTTTTTTACAAGTCTTAAAGGTGATTACAATTAGTATATGTTCATATTTTTTCTTTAGTTCTTTGATAATATACACACATCTTGTCGACAAAGGTGCTCAAACTTGAATTTTCTAAAATAAGCATCATCATCTTTTTCACTGTGACCACTCGTTAGGTTCAACTGAATGTATTTTTTTACATTAACGAATAACTAGGTGATTATTAATTTGCCTTGGTATTTATAGGCCAACAACTCAGAAGTATTCATACCATCTCCATCTTTTAGGCAATAGTAAATCCCCAAGTTCAATGTCCAAGAATCAATCTCCTTTTCAAGATCATAACAAACTTCCTTTTTTCTTTTTAAATGTAAAATTTCCACAAATCAGCAAGCAGTTTCACTGCTGCTTTACTGTAAAAGTAATTTTTCAACCACAACGGATAAATTTAATTTCCTCAATATTGGACCAGTTATAAAAAGAATGCATTGATTACTTCTGTTTCTACACAAACCACCTTAGCTAACCATGTTTCTCGGTACCACATGTACTAAAATAATCTTAGATCCACATCATGGATCTAACAACCTTTTATACAGCATTAGATATATATAGAAATACTAAAAGATAAAGAGACTTATTTACCCTAATATTATATAATCCGCAATCAACAGCTACAATTCTCCCCAAGCCACAGGTTGATGCCTAAAGTTGACCGGGAACCGAACAAGGGAGGTCAAGAAGAAGACCAAGGTGGTTGTGATAGTTTTAGGCAATTCATCCCGGTAGATTTGGGCGGAGAGCAGTAGACAATATGGGGGTCGGAAAAGTGAGAAAGGGAGGTTGGGGGAGAAAGGCGGGAGAGATGGGTTTTCCCTTGTTCTCCCATGCCCTGTTCTATCTAATTCTACGGATATTTATAACCCTTGGTATTTCTTGATGGGACATGGTCAGGCCTAGTGACAACTATTAATGGGTCGGTAGGGTTAGGCCCGATTCTCAATCAACAGGCTTTACAGTCCGGTCACGTCGGTGAGACAGTTTTCCATCAAGGCACCGTAGCTCTTTACAAAGGTCTATTCCCGAGATCGTGCAGGCCTCCGGTATGCCAAGAGGAACTTCTAACATGGGGTCACCTTCGGAGTTGCTAAGTGCGTAGGCGCTGGAGGCCATTTGGAGGTTCTTGGATGTGAAGGTTCCAGATACAACACTTTTCCCCCTTTAGTCGAAGGAGTATCATAAAGTGATACAAGTTGAAACATATGAGGGAAGCTTTCTTTATGACCATTGGTATGCTAAGAGACAACTGCGTTAATTGCAGTCGTGATGGTCCGGTTTGTGTGGCTATGGGAGGGTATGCAAGGCACTCCATTATTCGTGTTAATTTGGAATGCAGATCAAAGAGACCTTTGAGGAACCATGTTCTCCGGCTCTAAAGACGATATTGAGATAGATCAGTTGTGTTATTCAACCTAGCTCAACTCCAAATTTCTTCATTGATTTCTTCGCAAGTCTTTGAGTTTTCAATTTTTTTGTAACTCGTTGGAAACGATGGTGAGGGGAGTCAAGAACTCGGAGACGAGGATTGCCAAGAATAACTCGTTCAAATGAAAAACTAGGAAGAATTAGGTGGGTAGGCTACTGTTGTGTCGTGGCCTACAATGAAAGAATTACGAGTTCGAGATTTCTAAGGGAATCCACTATGTAAATGATTGCTGTGATTCTGCCGAGGATCGGTCGTAGTTCTATCTGCCACATTACTGCTTGGAGGCATGATTTCATCTTCCACTACACCTTTTCGTGGAGAAAGTATTTAATATGTACGGGTCGTTCCGGGAAACTGACCGGAGTATTAGGGTCGCTTTGGGATAGCAGATCGGCTACTTCCTTGTGTGCAAGGAAAAAAGTGGACGTTGTCCGTTAGTGTGCTGAGGAATCTCTTTATCTTGAGCGAAGTCGCTCAAAAGACCTACATCGGTCTATTCAGGTTTTTAAGGGCAACAAGGGAAGGGCATGTACTTCAAGGAGGCAATCAAAGGATGGTGCAACAAGTAAAAGTTGAGATTAGATCATACCAAGTTCATCAAGGTGGCGAGGAAATTGTCCGAAGGCTTCGGTTTCCCTCTATAGTGAAGGAAGCCTAGAAAGAATGCAAGGACTTCGATCAGTGGGCTGGAGGGTTGGGAGAGAGCCCAGTGGAGGCGCTGAGCAAAAGAGAGTAGTTGAACGTTTCAGAGAGGTCATCACAATCTGGAACGTCTTCATGCATTGCCTCAGGGGAGATAGTTCCAACAGATTAAAACCAAAGAACCTATTCTAGGGGCATGTGATGCTTTACGAGGTAGTCAATTGTCAAACAGCTTGGCCATATATAAAGGCGTGGACAACTTGGCCAAAGTTTTACGGAGGAAAACAATGGAGGAGCTTGTCCCCATAGGTTTTGGTCACATGTTGGAGCTGTAAGTAGACTTGCAAGGAATTTTGGACTATCCTTGGATGTTTCAAAGAGTGAATCTTTGGAGGAAGAAATAAGCGAAGATTATTATGTCGAAAAGACGGATTGAGATAATAATGCTGGAGACGACTGGCTTGAATTGAGCAACACACTTAGCGAGGAAGTGAGTGAGGTTGCTAAGATAGTTTTGTATGCCTATGAAGAAGTCAACCGGGACAACCTTAGGATGAATGATCCTAAACCACAATGAACAGTTCTGGTGTTCCCTTGGCACCAAGAAAAGGTAATAACTTTCTCGTTCTCTTGTCATCTAAAAGTGAGAGGGAGGACAAACAAGAAAGTCTACGTCCTCCATAGGTGATATTCCCTAGTTCATCTAATTCGTCTGTTTCCTCAGATTGTAAAGGTAATATAGTTCACAAAGCATGGAGCTCGCAATGCTATATTAGACTAACTTGTTTAAATTTGTATGTAGGTGTCGAGTATGGCCCTCCAGCCGTTGGAGCTGGCGTAGAGCTTTCTATGAAGACTAAGGTGGATGCGACTGCGGATCCTGCAATGCTGAAACCTGCAATGTTAGAGACATTGCATTCGACGGAGGACTCTGTATAACGCCTGTTGGAGATAGGAATGATTGCCACTAGCATGGGAGCTAGGCACCCGAACTCTATCTTCCTAAGAGTTAAGAAGAAAAGAAAACTTGTTGGCTCTCCTAGAGGGAAAGAAAAGAGAACCCATGCAGCGGAGGAGCCTATCGCTGCTGCTATAAAGATTGTTCCTCCATCATCAAAATATTCAGAGACCTTTGGAAAGGTATGGAGCTATCTTCCCTGTAAAGGTCAGACGCAAGTGGAGACCGAAGTTCTAATGGTATCAAGCTCTCCTTCTCATAAAGCTCCAATGCAAGCGGAGACCGAAATTATGGTCTCGAAAGGTACATGTACATTTTCACCATTTTGCATATGTTCCCGCATCTTTCTTCAATCACATAAAATTTTAATTGCAATTTTCTTGGACACCTATGGCTTCCCTGATCGGATCGGTCTATGGTAGAGATAGTAAACCAGGACAATCCACGAGATTTTCAGGCAACAACTATGTTGCGACTACAATGGAAGATTCCAAGGCATTGTGTACGATGACGAGGATAGTGGAGTTCCTTTGCCAAGCTGACAAAGAGATCAGTGTTGCCTTCGCTAAAACCGTCGAGGGAGGGAAAAGGCATGAGGAGATGGCTACGAATAAAGAAGCATAGCTCCAAAGGTCCAACGCTGTGGTCGAGGCATTGAAGAAAAAGATGGTCGACCTTAGGTAGAAATTAGCCGAAGCTCTAGAGGAAGCTAGAAGGCTCACTGCTGAGTCAAGGATAAGGTTGTAGAGGCCTTAGAGTAAGCTAACCAAGCTCGATGTCAAGTTGTGGAGGCTAACAATCATGCCGAATCAACAAAAAAAGGCGGAGACAGCCCGAGCTGAGGCACAAAGGGAGAGAAATAACTGCCATGAGGGTCATTGAGAGTTGGATGGTTAAAGCAAAGTTGGATGACAAGGTGTAAGCCTTGACTGCCGTTGAAGCAGAAGTTCAAAAGTTGCGATCCACGAACAAGAGGGTGGAGAAAATAGTCCTCCAAGCGGATCAACGCTTGGCTCAATCCGAAGGTTTTGCAGATAGGTGCGAACGTAGCATAGTGTGTGCTGTTCAAGGTCTAAATCGCAGACCGCTAACGCGATTGCAGCCGCGAAATTGCGGTCGTGCCGTCCGAAACTACATTTGGTGAAATTTGCGGTAGGCAACGGAATCATGACTGTTGCGGCCTGTCGCGGACGCGAAATAAAGCGTTTGCGGTTGTCGCGACAATAACAGGACGCTATCCCTGTTATCAGAACAATCGCGGCACCACCTGGTGGCCGGAGATAAAAATGGGAAAGAAAAAAAGTTTGCGAGCTGGAGAGAAGGAGATGAAAAATAAAAAGGGTAAACTGCGGGTGGAGGATTCAAGTTTTAGTGATTTTTTGGAGACAATTAAAAGTTTCACTCCGCTTATAATTTAGTCCTTTCGGATTTTTAGTTTAATTATGATATTTTATTTTTTCCAATTAAGTCCTTAAATCCATAATGAAACTTCTAATTGAGCCACTAAGTCTTATTTCCTTTCAATTAAATCTCTTCATAAGTGTTGAAAAACCCTCTAAAAATCATAAAAAGTAACTTTTATAATTATAATTATTATTATGTTTTATAATAATTTGTGTGAATTTTACAAATAATAACAATGAAAAACGAATAATTTAACCAAACATTGAAAACCTATCTCAAGTCTCATATATGGATTTTTAATTATTTTATTTATAAAAGTTTTCAAACTTATTAAATGTGTTGAATGTTTAATATTTCTTATTTTATTTTTGTTATAGTTAATACAATATTTTCGGGAAATTTTTAAATAAATATAATAATAATTAATGATTGTAAAAATTGTGTTCTCGTACTAATAAAAGTTCATAAACAGTACAAAACATTCTAAAAATCATCAAAAGTGACTTTTTTATATTTACACTTACATTTATTATATTTTACAATAAGTTGTGTGAATTTAAAAAAAAATCACGACCGCGACATCCAAATGAACGCAATGGCATCCGTAATGTCTGCAACCGCGATAAACGCGACGCGGCCACAAACGCTATTTAAATCCCTGGTGCTAGGTCCAGTTGATATAAGGAAATGGAATCTGTGTTGTTGCTGGCATATCTATGAGAAGGAAGAGTAGCTGGGCTTTCACCCCTTTAATCTTTCAGAAGAGAGATGACTAGATTGCCGAGAGGCCATTAGGCTGTATGTTGCGGATTCAGCGCACAACGAACATGCCTTGAGCTTAAGGCTATAAATACTCTAGAGGTCGGTATCAGAGACTCCACTAGAAACCCGATTGAGGAGCAAAATATTGATGCAACAACCACTATTGTTTTTTTTTTTTTTTGCTCGGCAAATGAAATTTTATTAATGGTTAGAGAAAACAAAAACCCACGATGTATGCTTTATTAAAAACCTCCCTAAATTTAATTGGAGGAAAAGAGTACACACAATCGAGGTACTACACAATATTAAAACAACTCCTACACCAATATAATACTATCTATCATCACCTACTCATTATGTAGATACAAAGAGACACCAAACAACATCCAAAGCCCCAACATTACTCCTTATAAAAACACCACTGGAAAAAACTAATAAAGTAACCAACACCAAGATGAAAATGATCCTCCACTACTCCCAACTTACAAGAACTTAACCCTGCCACCATTCAGCGAAGATAAAAACAAAGCAATCAAGCAAGGCACTAACAAACCCCATCATACCCTTCAACAAGTGAAGACACCACGATCCAAGCTGGCCATCAAGGGTGTCACACATGGCTTAACTATAGAACAAACAAACAAGCTCCATGAAGCCTATCCCCTAGCATCTTCAACTCACCAACATTGAATGGAATTGCACAAGATCAAAACAATACTCCCGCCCAAGCTATAAAGCACACATAAACTGACGACCCAAGCATAAAATGCGATAGGCTTGCTTCGATCCGCACCAACAACAACCACTATTGTTGATCTTCATAATGATCCAACGCCTGATTAGGCTTAGGCAATTCTATAACAAATACATTGTGTACTTGCCAATACTGCTATTTTGCTTTAATTTGTCTTATTAATTCGCATATTCGTTCTTGTCCCCCTTTCGTTTGTTTTATAGAACTAAACTAATAGTCTTTGAGTGTGAAGCGGAGACATCTTGAAAAAAATTGAAACTCAATTCTTTAGGCCCTGGATGTGTTTGTAGTGATACTTTCGTGGTGGAAGAATCTACTTTACTTTTAGCTCAGTGTCACTCCCTTTCACAAAAATGCGTACTACCAGAGGTAAGAATGGGTAAAAAGCGTGAGAGAGTCTCCGAATACGTTTATCAGAGGTACAATGTTGGTCCCCCTTATAGTCTATGGGGGAGTTGCACAGTGGTGCGAGCAGAATCTTGCAAAAGGCCATGTTGGCAGTATTGAGTTAAAAAATGTTTAAGAGCAAAGGCATTTCTTGCCATCTTTGCTCCTGCAGGTATCTCCCAATGCTCCTTAAGATGTTTGCTGAGATAGACTTAGACTTATTTTTGAGGGAGACATAATCTACTAGAGGGACTTGTTTGTCTCAAATTTGATTGTCGAAGTCAATGAATTGACCAACTCAGAGTCAAACATTGATGCCATCAGAGGCACTAAAACTTTCAATGCTCTGAGAATGATAATACTTGAGGCATTGAGTGGGGAGAAGTATATATTATGTGTTGCTTGGGGTGCGGTGCTGTCAAGGGCAAAGTTTGTAACAAAATAGGCATTTTCATTCTATTTGAATCAATAATGCACTAGGCCTTGAATCAGTGGATTTATTTCAATGGTCGTGTTGATGCCATCAAAAGGCACTTGAATGATTTGATGATCTATATAAAGCAATGTCGGAGGCTTATGTCAAGCGAAGATATCTTCTGTGTTGTTTGAGATGTGAGAGTCATGGCTGGCTAAAGCAAACACAAGCATCTGTACCCTTGTAGAGCTGGTGTTGTCAGAGCACAAATATGTACAGACATGTCTGCTTTGTTTGACTAAAAAATGTGATTAGGCATTGGATCATCAAAGGAATCCTCTGCTTGGGCAGGTATCAACGCTCTTACAGATCAGGTTTCATCCAAGACACATGAGTGCGGCCATCTATCACTTTTATAAACAACAATGTCAAGGGTAGTTATGTAAGTGGAGGGTTCCTCTGTGATCTTGTAGTTTCGATGCCATCGGTAGACACAAATGAACATCAAAATCTCTGCACCCTTTGGAGAAACGCAATGCCGAAGGTATTGAATGGACCAAAAGTAGTCCTTTTTTGGGGGCATGCATCTACACTCTTGCAGATCAGGTTTCATCTAGACACGAGAATTTAGGCATCTCTGTTCTGTTGAACAAAAATGCTAGAGACATTGAATGAGTTGGAGGTGATCCTCTATGTCCTTCTAGAGCTTGTGCCATCCAATACACAAATGAACACATACATTCGTACTCTTGCAGATCATGTGTCATCAAAGAAACATGAGTGCGGGAATCTTGATAATCTTGGAGAAAACACAATACTAGAGACGTTGAATGGGCAGAGCCATCGAATGGTGTTCTTGGTGAAATGTGCGCATGGAAGCGCAGACTTGAGAAAATATGTAACGATCCAATTTATGGGTTAGTACATTCGGGCCATATATTCAAGTATTCAGGTTTTGAATAAATTGAACTATGGATTAAATTGGAAGAAATTGGAACTTTGAAGCTCAATTTGATGGATTTAGGGACCATTTTGTAAACATGGTAAAACTTGAGGCCTTAAGTGTGAACTTGTAAATGTCTAATACCATGTGGGTAGTTTACACATTAGTTTTTTACATGCATTAAATTGTAGGATTTGACATAAAAAGGAGGAAAAATCATATTTGAATTTATGAAGAGAGGGGGGAGAGAAGAAATGTTAGAAGGAGGAAGAAACTTTGAAGCTCTCACCGGCGTGATCCAGGCCACCTTGATTATCACCATTGGTGCCATCGTCTTCAGCTCGTCGTCTAGAGTCATATGATATCCTTCATTTTGTTGCCACCGTTATCGTTTGTTAGGGCTAAGCTTGTAAAACTTTGAGAGGTTTGGAGTACAACGATTTGGCGATCTCCGTCACAAGATAGTAGCACTATCGAACCCTCTAGCATCAGAAACGAGGAACTAGAGTTGGCCGGTCAAAAATCACTACATAAAGCTATCGCAAGCGCTCCTGCATGCGCGTGAAAGTCCTCCAGCCATGGGGTTGAGGCAACCAATAGTTTGGGCTAGAGTTGTTGGGCTAGCTTACTGAGTTGAGCTACGGCCCAATGAGCCAATCCACTAAGCCGATCGATCAAATTTACTTTTGATCAAGCCGTTGACCGCACTGACAAGTCATTCACCATTGACCGAGGTGTTGAATGTTAACTTTGACTGGGGCATTATTGTTAACTTTTTACCAGAGTTGACTTTTTTTTAGGACCCAACTTAAGTTTTTTGATGTCCTGAGTCTGATTTCGCAGTTCGTTTCACCAAATTCAAATTTGATAAGTTGTTTTTTAGCATTTTACTTCTCGATTTAATCCGATTAATGTGTTTAAATACCATTTCAAATGTATTTCATATTTTCGTGCATCCAAGGGTATGTGGGATGTCAAATAGGAATTGTTAGGATCAAATAGGCATTGAAGGCTGACAGTTGTAGCTCGGAATCGAGGTAATACTTAAATACCTCTTTGAATTTGTATAAAATAAGCTTTTATGTATGGTTATATTATAAATTTATGCATGATTTCAGTGTATGTTTAATTAAGTTATTTGAATAGGGAAATTCTACCATTGTGTTTGAAATGGCTACCTTAAGTCTGATTAGAGTTCTGTTTAGTGTTTGGTACAAGTGTTTGAGTTAGAGATTTAGAAGACTCATTTCTAAATTAATTCATACAATTTATCTATAATTAGAGTTCTGATTTTTTAGATTTAGTTCAGGATTCGTATCTGTATAGGGATTTTGATGCTCCAGGTACTCAAAATTAGTACTTTAAGTTGTTATGACCATTATGACTTCTAAACAACCCGAAGACTTCCATAACTATTAGGATGATCCTGTAATCCGTTTCTACTCTTTTGAAACCTCTGAAATTACATAATTTCCTTTTGGCTTAAATGAAAAATAGGTGCTCAAAGTATATATGTTTTGAACTTTAGGTGCTTAAAGTATTTTTTTTTGTAAAAATATGTGCCCAAAGTTTCAATCGTTGCAATTTTAGGTGTCTGGCTGTTGAGGGGTATTAAAAAAGTTTTTAACCAATTAATGCATGACACTAGTTTGATTTTTTAAAATGTTTTAAGAAAAAAAACCCAAAATTTTTAGTTTTTCATAAAATTATGAAATTTTTCAATTTTTACAAAAAAAAATCTCCAAATCCCTAAAAATTCCCAAACCCAAACCCCTAAATCACCGCCGCTTCCACCACCAATCACCGCGCCTGAGCACACCCCTTTGGTTGCTAAACATAGACGATCATTTCCCCCAACACGGCATCGCCAAAAACACTAAACGGCATGCCAACCGAACTTCGAACATGAATCGATGTTCGACTGGCACACCGTTTAATATTTTTGGCGACGCCGTGTTAGGGGAAATAACTTCCTAGATCCGGTGACCAAAGGGGTGTGTTCAGGTGCGGCGATCGGCGATTGAAGCGGCGACGATTTGAGGGTTTGGATTTGGAAATTTTTAGGGATTTGGGGACTATTTTGTAAAAATTGCAAAATTTTGGGATTATAAAAAAGTAAAATTTTTATAAAAAATTGTTTTATTTTTTTATTTTTTAAAAAATAAAATAAGCATGTCACGTGTCAAGCATTGATTGGTTAAATATTTTTTAACACCTTTTAACGGTCAGGCACCTAATATTGCAACATTGTAAACTTTAGGCACCTAAAATTATAACCGTTGAAACTTTAGGCACCTATTTAAAACAACACTTTAGGCACCTAAAGTTCAAAATATGTATACTTTGGGCACCTATTTTTCATTTAAGCATTTCGTTTTAGACCAAGACTTTCATAGTTTGAGCAAAAAGACCAAAATACCCTTTTGGGTGTTAATTACAAAAATTTCATTTCTTGTTTAACGACTAAAATACCCTTGGCATGGAAATTGACCCAATTACCCTCTAGGTGCCAATTACCATTATAACCCCTTGCTTTGATTGACCAATTTCCTTTGACTCATAAATTACTAAATTACCCCTATGAGGTTTATGATTCTAAATTACCTTTGATTAACCATTAGGAGTTCTGGGTGTATGCTTATAAGTTTTGATTGGCTTCTGAGTGTACCTCATGGGCGAGTAAACTCAGACTTTAGTTATTCGTTGTTCCAAGGATCTTCGGATCCTTATTAAGGCTTGGAAAACATAGTGTGACTCGAGTGGTTATCACTCTATATTTGGTAAGCTTTGCTAATACAAAAATATGATAATTCAACATTTGAGTGTTATGTACGACGTACGTACACATGTGATTCATTTTGATGCCTAAGCAACGACGCCGACTTTTATATATTCTATTTCGGTATATCGATGATGGCTCATGAACATTTTGTGCTATATATTTTGGGTTGAAGACAAGAGTGAGTGTTATTCTAGATTGAGGATATGTGTGTGAGTGATAAATTTTAGATTGAGGATGAGTGGCCTACGCATCAAACATTTTGCGATTATTCCTGTAATTCAGGTATTTTTTTTTTTGTTTTGGCATTTGATGATTTGTATATTTGGGATTCCGAGTAGATTAATTCTTGTTTCGTTATGCCCTCTTTTGGTATGAATAACTTAATTATTTTGCACTGTATTTATGCTTCATTTTTCTGTCAATTATACTGGACTACTTTTATATATTCATTTTGATATTTATGTATTATTGGGCTCTCAAGCTCATCAAAATTATTAATCTTCGTAGGTCAATAGGTAGAGTATTTTTTAGGATATTGCATCGATTTAGGGATTTCTAGCAACATTAAATGTGGAGTACAATACTTGTATATTTAGGCGAGCATGTAGGTCACTATACCTTTGTCTATATGACAAAGTGAGTTTGAGTTCTATTTTGGTTTCAGAATTCTATTTTAAATTGCATTGGTTTAATGAAATATTTTAATTTATTTGTATATGTATTTGTGGGTCACTCATTTGACCCGAATATGGCATCTTGAATCAGGTCGGATTGTCTGTACCGGTATAGGGTGTTACAAAATGTGTTAGAGTTTTCTAGAGACATAAATATTTGCAAATTTCATGCAATCGTTCATCAATTCATTCATACATTTAATCATCCATTCATTCAATAATAAAGCAATTTAAGCAGACTCTCCTAGGACACACATAAATTTCCTATGGTGCTTTAAACGATAGAGGCTTTTCTCAATACTTGTAGGCTTGCAGGAGAAAACACTTATAGACGAAGCGATGTGGAAAGTCCAAATGATGCTAATCAGTTCCTACTTCCATTTGATTGTCGAAGAACTTCAATGTCTCTTTTGAGCATGCGCACAAAAGTAGTTTGACGGAAGGAGATTACCTTTTTCATTATAAGATGTAAATGTACATTGGGTGATATCTACTCCGGAGATATCTAAGTATTGAGCCACCTACAGTGGTCAATATTATCTATACATGAAAAGTATTACAAAATAAAATGAAAAGGAAGGGCTTGAGCCATAGGCGCTTCTCAAGCATGCTAGACTTGACTGCTCGTGGAGTTTTTTGCTGCTAAGCTAATCCCCAGGAGTTCTGTTGTTACTGCTCCAATGTCATCCATGTGAGAATGTACGAAGGCTTCTATCATCGATACTCCAAGGATCAGAACCTTTTTGGGGTTACACCTTACATAGGTGTAACATAAATTGTTGGTGAGCGGTGCATGCAAGGTGTTCCCTTCACGCCCATCGCAACGACGTCCCCTAGTGATGGGACAGACTCTTAGGTTTCTTTGGTGAGGTATAGATTCTTCAAGATGTCTCTAAGCTCTCACTGGATAGTAAATATTTACCAACAGATCTGGCAAGATATTGCTATCTCGTCGCCCTCATGGTGTGACCCTCGAATGTGAGTGGCTAGAAATTGATATCCCATGTTTACTGCTTCCCTTTGGTTGAGCTCTAAAAGGAAGCTTTGCATGTGGAGTGTGATATCCCTAGTGTCCATCGTTGTCGTTGATCCCGTCGCTAATGTTGTTGGTTGCAAGAATCAGTCGTATTGGAAGTGTTATCGGGAAAGGTTGAGAGTTAGGCTGACTGATTCTTTTGGTCGAGAGGATCTTTACTCTCACCGCACTAATTGTTGATGCCTAAAGTTGACTAGCACCGAAAAGGAGGTAAAGAAGATGACCAAGGTGGACTGTGATTCCGACCACATTACCGGACTGCAAAGCCTATTGATTGGGAATCGAGCCTAACCCTAACAATCCATCAATAGCTATCATAAGGCCTGACCCTATCCTATTAAGTAGTACCAGGGGTTATAAATATTCATAGAGTTAGAGAGAACAAGGCATAGAAGAACAAGGGGAAAAAGCCTCTCCCACCTTTCTCCCCCTCAGCCTCCCTTTCTAACTTATCCGATCACCATACTGTCGATGTGAACTACCTGACAAGAGTCTGTTCCTGAGACCATGCAAGCCTCCGATATAGAGGCGTTGAAGGCGTTGAACTACTTGTCTCCGGTATTGCTTACCTTTGGAAGAACTACTGATGTGGGGTCACCTCTGGTGTTGCTAAGTACAGAGGCGTTGAAGGCCATTTCCAAGATTCTTGAAGGCTGATGTTTCAGGTACACCACCACCAATGTTCAAAAAATATTAAACGATTTTACATATTAATAAATAACTTAATTCTAATATCACATAATTATATTTACTAAAAATGTGTATTTGCTTAAAATGTTTTTATACTTGATATAGACTCGAAGATTGAAAGTGCAAGTGTCATGTATAATAAATTTAAAAATAAAAACGACGTGTTTTATGAATTAGATTGATTTTTATTGATTTAAATTTTTATTTTATTTTATTTGTGGATATTTTCTATTTATGATGATCTATACTTGACGTTAGTGGTCAGATTCAGATTTATAGTTGTCTTTGGATAATTTACATTCTACACCATTAAATTTTACTTTAATTTCCATTTAGATCACAACACAGTTATTCTAATCAAATTACATTATTCAACTTTTATTATTATCAAATTATTATTCAACTTTTATTATTATCAAATTAAGTCACTTATATAACACCGTTAAATAAAACTAATGGAAAATTTTAGTTGACATTTTTACATAATTTTTTTTACATGTCACCATCAAATAATGTTTAATTGACAATTTAAATATCTTTGTTTGAATTCATAAAAAAAATGTTTTTTCTTTGAATTTATTTAGATGAATTGTTTGAGAAAATTTTAACATAAAATTATTTAAATTGTCAATTAAATCTATTTGATGATGATATGTAAGAAATACACAAGTAAAAGTGTTAATTTCAAATTATTTATCGATTTTAGTATAACCGACTTATTTTGATAATAGAATTTGATTGATATAATTTGATTAAATCAAAAGTTTGTGATCTGAATGAAAATGGAAGTTAAATTCAATAATTTAAAATGTAAATTACTCATTATCTTTTCTAATAATATTATGTTAGCTCTGCAAAAGAGTTATATTTAGTACCCTCAAACTAAGTGATTGGCTTGCACTTTGGTTCATTTGGGATTAGTTTCATGTATTTTTAGTTGCATTCCTCTATTGAACTCGATCTATGTACCTTGGGATCATATTTGTGTATTTTAGACACTTTTGAGGAAGGTATGTCTTGGTTGTGATTTGTACAGGTAATTGTGGAAGTTGGATGCAAAAGAAAGAAGCTAAGAATGATCCATTGATGAGTCATCTACTAATGGAGGCCCAGATCCAAGAAGGAGATGTGATCCTGAAGTCATCGTTTAGTCAGCCGTAGGAGCAAAGCACTGAGAAGTCTACGTGGAAAGAAAGACGTTAAATAAGCCGCCAAAGAAACCCTAAAAGCATGAAGGTTAGCGCTTATATAAAAGAAGCTAAACATGCACGAGAGGGAGAGTGCGAACAACTAGCTGATTTCCATTCTCCAAAGTAGCACAAGATCGGCTGACAAAGTATTCAACCAGAATTCATACCTAGCAAGGTCTCGAAATTAATTTTCGTTCAGACGTAACAACGAAGACTGAAGAATAATAACGCTTAAGATTATTTTTATTCTCCTTAGCTTTTCTTATTTTGTTCTTTTATTAATGCTGGTGATATACGATATGATTTATATTAGTTCATTCATGAACCAACTCTTTTAAAGGGTGGAACTAAATAGATGAATCTTTGTTGTTATTTTTTTATTGATTTTAATATAGTTTATGCTTATTGTTTATCTCGAAGTGTTTTATAATTGTTTTTTACTCCGACGAGTATCGTAGATAGTATCTCACAATTATTCTTGATTCTAGAAAGGGATAGAGATAAGTACGATGTCCTAGGATAATATGTGTGACCTCCGTGGGGGAGAAAATTCATTTGCAACTCTAGGAAGAGATCTTTTCCTTATACGAGATTAATACAAGCTGGTTTTTATGAAGGTTTCTGTCAAGTTAGGTCACCTATATAGGGGTGGAAACCATGTCCTCAAGTTAGAAGGACAGGGACAACATTAAAACTTGTTCGAAAACAACATAAACTGATTAAACCAAGAGAGAACTTAATAGCTGAAGAGGATTATACCAACGTTCCGGTCTGCCTTCATTAATATCAATTGTATCTTTGTCAAGCCTGCCTTCTTGTTATTTTGTTCATATTTTCATACGTCATTATTTTATTTTATTTTCACTTTTTTAATTTATCAACATATCCATCGTTTATTTTTATTTAGTTTATCTTAACAATAATTACATTAGTTATCAACTCATTCAATCTCTGTGAAGACGATATTCAACTCATCATTTTTATTACTTGTCGACCACATACACTTGCGTGCTGATTGAGATAGGACTTTATTCTGATTTAATTGCACATATTTACCCTTGTTTTAACCTATCCATATAAATCAACATATCATCTCTAAAGTTCAAATATAAATTCTTGTGAATATAATATACCTTACTACATCCAATATTTGTCAATAGATTTCTGATTTCATTGATATAACAATTTGATTTTCTATTGAAAATAATCTAACGGATTGATGGATTTGTTGGCTTAACAGTGTCCAAACTATTCATTTTTTTTTAGTGACTAAAATATTTTTTTGGCACTATAAGCGGCTAGGTGCCTAACGTTTCATTTTGTGCCATTTTAAGTTTTTTCTATAATAAACATTAAAAACTTTTCGTTAACCAATTAAAATGTGACACATGGCTTATTTCTATAATTTTTATTTAAAAAATTATAAAATCTTTAAGTTTATAAAAAAAACTCAAAATCGTTAATTTCTCAAAACCCACAAATCCCTAAAATCCCTAACCCAAAATCTCTAAATTCCTTAGGTCATTAAAAATTGACAAACGAACGGCCAAACGAACCACGAACATCAAACGTGAAATATTCAATTGAACGATGAACTAGGCCTTGCGACTTGTGCGGCAAGAGGAGGAGACCTCACTGCTACGATGGTGACGTGTTATTTGACGGCACTAGAGGGGAAATTTAAGGATACGAGGATTTCTTTTAAAAACACTAAAGTTTTGGATTGTTTTAAAAGTTGATGATTTATTTTTTTATTTTTTAAACAAAAAATAAAAGAAAATTAAAAAAAATCACGTGAAATACAATGATTGAATTACGATTTTTTAACTGTTATTGACGAAAAAACATTAAAATGATTACAAAATAAAAAGTCAGATATGTGTTTTGTTCAAAAAAACCTTTAAACACCTATTATAAAAGACATATATAGTCATAACACTTATTTTATAGTTAATCAATTTATTTTCTATTCAAACAATCTAATGGATTGATCGATTTTTTTGACACTGCTTGTCATTTATGTTTTTTTAGATTTCTACACAAGCTTCATGTAATACCCTGAAAATTTTACTAAGTTATATAAGGGTCATTTAGTACTAAGGTTTTGGCATAAAGCTAACTTAGTGACTAAAATGACAAAAGATAAAAGATAGTGACCAAAATGAAAATTTGCTAAAGTTCAGGGACCCAAGTGTAAATTTTCCCAAAGATGATTTTTATTCAGTCTGAGGATAAATTCGACCAGAATAAGGATTTTGGTAATAGTTTTGGAGGTTAGGATGCAGTAGAAAATATAAAATTCTGATCGAATAAATTTGTTAAGCGTGCTCAAATTAGAGAAAAGTTTTGGGTGACCTTTTGGGAAGTGTCACATAACAATATTTTGATTTGTAAAAAGGACTCAGAAGAAGTGGGAAAGATTCGTATAAATGTTTAATGAAGGATTTTCAAGAAAGATGTTACCCGATAAAGATTTCGGGTAATTATCGGTATTTTTGGATCGAGTCAAATTTCTAAGTTTGACTTTATTAAATGGAGGATTTTATATGAAAATATGAATTTATTCATGGAATTAGGGAAATATGTGATTCCCGGATTAGAGTTGATAGTTTGATAGAGGAAAAATCGTAAAAGGTGAAAATCGAGAAATTGGATCGAACAAAAATCATAAATGATATTTTATGATATTTAATGATGATGGCCGGTTGGATTGGAACCAACCTAGTTCAAATGTACTGGGATGGCATAAATTTGAACTAGATGTAATTTTTATTTAGTTAGAGGGGTAATTTTGGAAAGAGTGAAAAATGAATTTAAAATTCATTTTTTAAGAAAACATGTGGCATTTTTGTATAAAAGATGAACAAATTGTTCATCTTTCTCCTCATGCATTTCGAGAGCAAGGAAAAAAGAAGGGAAAATAGGGAAAAAATTCCTAGCCAATTTCAAGGCTTTTGATCAAGAATTCAAGCAAGGTTCTTTGAGGTAAAGTGATCTACTCTTCATTCTCTACATTTTGATGTTAAAATTTTATGGAATTATGAAGTTTTGGATTAGGGTTTGAAGAGAGAGAAATTAGGGTTTCATGGAAAATTTATGGAATTCAAGTAGTAGATGATGAATTAAGCCTAGTTGTGATGAAAACAAGCTTGAAATCAAGTTAATTTCATGTTGGAAGTTATAAACCCTAATCTTGAAATTTAGGGTTTTGTTAGGGATTTGGAAATTAATGATGAAACTGAAGTATTTGTGATTCAAAAAGCTTGATTTTGATGCTAGAATGAAAAATTCCTATTTGGAAGAATTTAGTGACCATTTCGAAGATGATGGAAAATATGAAGACTATTCTTGAATTTTAGTTTGATGGGGAAAATGATGAATTTGTGATGAGAAATTTATTTGATGATGGAAATGAGTAGAAAATGATGCTTTGGGGTTGAATTGACAATTTGGACCAAATTGTAAATTTGGAAAAGTTAAGGATCTTTTTGGCAATTCAAAGAAATTAGGGACTAAATTGTAATAAAATTATTTTTGGTAATGAAAATAGTGGAATTGTGATATTAGAAGCTTATTTTAGCATTTTAGGACCAAATTGAATATTTGAAAAAGTTTAGGGACCTATTCGGCTATTTGCAGAAATAAGGGTATGGTTTTCGAAATTTTATTTTGAAGGGAGACTGATATGCAAACTGTTGAAATTATGATCAAATTAGTTTGAATTGATGAAAAAGTACCATTTTGGCAAGAATGAGAAAGTAAGGGATTAAAATGAAAGAATTGAAAATTAAGGCATGAATAATTGCCAAATATTCAAAATGGTCATTAAGGACCCAAAATAAGATATATGGCAAAGATTAATATTTTATTTGGAAATGTTAGACTCGAATTAAGTTAGTGTATAGTAATAAGTATAATCGATTGATTTCTACAGTTGCAAGAAATACTGGGGAAGGTACAAGTATTCAAGGAAATGAAAACATTAATGAGTAAGCTTAGTGAGGCAAGATAATAAATGGCCCAGGTAAATGCATTTATATGTTTTGAAATGTATTTTAGTAAACTTTTATAAATTATATTTATTTGATTTTATTAAAATGATAACATGGTTTTTCTATAAGTTATACGATGATTCACAAACAAAGGAAAAAAGGTTAGTACATGTTAGGGTATGAATTGCCCTATTATGTTTTATTTTGATAAGTTATTATTGAATAATGGTGATATATGAATCATTTATCAAATGATAATTTACAAGTTAATTATATGAAATTATTTGCCCAAGTTTATGATAGAGAGTTACAGTATAGTGGCATGCCATTAGAGGTTTAGCAATCAAGGACTGCAGTATAGCTATACACCGATCTTCGGATCTATATGTTTTCGGCACTTTATGTTTCTATATGTTATCGTCACTTCGGTGACTAGTACTCAAGGAGTACTGACCTTGCATACTTTAGTTTCTCTTTATACAAATTCTTGGGCTAATTATAAAGTAAATGTATATGAAATTCACCATTTCTTATATGTGATTGTTTATAAGTATATGAAATATTTGATATGATTTTTGCTTAACCATGTTTTCATTTATTTTGATACTGATTTTATGATTATTTATAATGCATCACTAAGTTATACTTAGCGTGTGAATGTTTCACGCGTAGGAAAAGAGAAGCATAAGAAGTAAGGAACATTAGCGAACATCATCTATCGAAAACAGGTACATCAGTATCAGTAATATAATTTTTATGTTATATGATATTTACTAGTCGGCATGTATAGTAACATGTGAAGCCTGCTCTGATATGAATCGTATTTTATTCAGAATCTAAATGATTTTAAATTAGGCAGTTTTCAGGCAGTTTTATTATTTATATGCTAATGGATCAAGCTGTTAAGTTGCTGCCTGAATCTAGAATCAAAATTTAATGTGAAATTATTAAGTTTAAATTTTACGCGATTAACTATTTTTTTACAGTAAAAAAAGATTTTCTTAATATTAAAGAATTATTTTACAAGTATCATGTGACATCCCTAACTCTTATTCAACGATGAATACGGGAAAAAGGGTGTTTCATTTAATTGTATCAGAGCTACAGGTTTAGTCGGTTCTAAGCGTAAATAGAAGTGATTTTATGTCAAAAAGATTATACATGCCACTAGGATATCAATATTACTGATCTAATGTTTATATGATTTGACTGATGTCCCTCCTTACTAATATGAAATGCGATAAGTTATAATTAATATTTGAGTTAAGAAGGTTGAGATGAACTAGTAAATGGGAGGTTCTGGAAAGAACCGTAGTGGTAATAATAAGGTTAACCATAACCTTTTTGATTAATCAGAACAAGAAAGAACATTGGCACAATAGGGAGTGCCTATACAGCATTTGGGAAATCCTGAATTTCATAGTGAAGGTGGTCTGATGGCTGCTGACTTATGGTTTAATGATGTTAAAATTATAAGGGAAGAGCTAAATTGTTCCGATGTGGAAAAGTTATAAGGAATTGTATCCCTGTTAAGAGGACATGTTCAAATACGGTGGACAAGTATCAAATAGAAGATACTTGCAACTGAAGTGACATGGGTATTCTTCCAAGAAGCATTCAAGGCGAAATATATTGGTGATCAATATAGGAGTAGAATTTATAGAAAATTTGATAAGTTGCCAAGATTACCTTCAGATTGAGAGGTGGAATTTATAATAGATGTATTACTAGGCATTGTATCTATATCGATGGTTTCGACCGAGCTTCAGGAAAGGAAGGTGCAATTGCAAGAAATGTTGGATTAGGATTTTATAAGACCAGGTGTGTCAACTTTGGGGCGCACCGGTATTATTTAGGAAAAAGAATGATGGATCAGTGCGACTATGCATCCAGATGAAAACAAGATGTAACAAGGTTTAAAAAGTCAGTATTGGTGGCTAGGCATGAAAAGAACAAGGCCTCTATAGCTCAGTGTTAGAACATCAGATACCTTCTAGATTATTACATTCGATTTTCATTCTTCAATGGAAATGAGATCGAATGACTATAGATATTGAATATGAAGTTAAAGAGTTAAGGAACAAGAAAATTCATTTGGTCAAAATTCTTTGGAAGAACCACGAGATTGAGAAGGCCACTAGAGAAAGCTTAGAAGAAGATGAAAAAGGCAATATTCGTAACTATTCAAATTAGTTACGTTCTAAAACTCGAGGACGAATTTTATTTTAAGGGGGGTGGAATTGTAATACCCCAAAAATTTTACTAAGTTATATAAGGGTCATTTAGTACTAAGGTTTTGGCATAAGGCTAACTTAGTGACTAAAATGACAAAAGATAAAAGATAGTGACCAAAATGAAAAGTTGGTAAAAGTTCATGGACCCAAGTGTAAATTTTCCCAAAGATGATTTTTATTCAGTATGAGGATAAATTCGATCAGAATAAGGATTTTGGTAATAGTTTTGGAGGTTAGGATGCAGTAGAAAATATAAAATTTTGATCGAATAAATTTGTTAAGTGTGCTTAGATTAGAGAAAAGTTTTGGGTGACCTTTTGGGAAGTGTCACATAACAGTATTTTGATTTGTAAAAAAGACTCAGAAGAAGTGGAAAAGATTCGTATAAATGCTTAATGAAGGATTTTCAAGAAAGATGTTACCCGATAAAGATTTCAGGTAATTATCGGTATTTTTGGATCTAGTCAAATTTCTAAGTTTGACTTTATTAAATGGAGGATTTTATATGAAAATATGAATTTATTCATGGAATTAGGGAAATATGTGATTCCCGAATTAGAGTTGATAGTTCGATAGAGGGAAAATAGAGAAATTAGATCGAACAAAAATCATAAATGATATTTTATGATTATTTAATGATGATGGTCGGTTGGATTGGAACCAACCTAGCTCAAATGTAATTGGATGGCATAAATTTGAACTAGATGTAATTTTTATTTAGTTAGAGGGGTAATTTTGGAAAGAGTGAAAAATGAATTTAAAATTCATTTTTTAAGAAAACATGTGGCATTTTTCTATAAAAGATGAACAAATTGTTCATCTTTCTCCTCATGCATTTTGAGAGCAAGGAAAAAAGAAGGGAAAATAGGAAAAAATTTCCTAGCCAATTTCAAGGCTTTTGATCAAGAATTCAAGCAAGGTTCTTTGAGGTAAAGTGATCTACTCTTCATTCTCTACATTTTGATGTTAAAATTCCATGGAATTATGAAGTTTTGGATTAGGGTTTGAAGAGAGAGAAATTAGGGTTTCATGGAAAATTTATGGAATTCAAGTAGTAGATGATGAATTAGGCCTAGTTGTGATGAAAACAAGCTTGAAATCAGGTTAATTTCATGTTGGAAGTTATAAACCCTAATCTTGAAATTTAGGGTTTTGTAAGGGATTTGGAAATTAATGATGAAACTGAAGTATTTGTGATTCAAAAGGCTTGATTTTGATGCTAGAATGAAAAATTCCTATTTGGAAGAATTTAGTGACCATTTCGAAGATGATGGAAAATAGGAGGACTATTCTTGAATTTTAGTTTGATGGGGAAAATGATGAATTTGTGATGAGAAATTTATTTGATGATGGAAATGAGTAGAAAATGATGCTTTGGGGTTGAATTGACAATTTAGGACCAAATTGTAAATTTTGAAAAGTTAAGGATCTTTTTGGCAATTCAAAGAAATTAGGACTAAATTGTAATAAAATTATTTTTGGTGATGAAAATAGTGGAATTGTGATATTAGAAGCTTATTTTAGCATTTTGGGACCAAATTGAATATTTGAAAAAGTTTAGGGACCTATTCAGCTATTTGAAGAAATAAGGGTATGGTTTTGGAAATTTTATTTTGAAGGGAGACTGATCTGCAAACTGTTGAAATTATGATCAAATTAGTTTGAATTGATGAAAAAGTACCATTTTGGCAAGAATGAGAAAGTAAGGGATTAAAATTAAAGAATTGAAAATTAAAGCATGACTAATTGCCAAATATTCAAAATGGTCATTAGGGACCCAAAATAAGATATATGGCAAACATTAATATTTTATTTGGCAATGTTAGACTCGAATTAAGTAAGTGTATAGTAATAAGTATATTCGATTGATTTCTACAGTTGCAAGAAATACTGGGAAGGTACAAGTATTCAAGGAAATGAAACGATTAATGAGTAAGCTTAGTGAGGCAAGATAATAAATGGCCCAGGTGAGTGCATTTATATGTTTTGAAATGTATTTTAGTAAACTTTTATAAATTATATTTATTTGATTTTATTAAAATGATAACATAGTTTTTCTATAAGTTATATGATGATTCACAAACAAAGGAAAAAATGTTAGTATATGTTAGGGTATGAATTGCCCTATTATGTTTTATTTTGATAAGTTATTATTGAATAATGGTGATATATGAATCATTTATCAAATGATAATTTACAAGTTAATTATATGAAATTATTTGCCCAAGTTTATGATAGAGAGTTACCGTATAGTGGCATGCCATTAGAGGTCTAGCAGTCAAGGACTGCAGTATAGCTATACACCGATCTTCGGATCTATATGCTTTCGGCACTTATGTGTCTATATGTTTCCGACACTTTATGTGTCTATATGTTATCGTCACTTCGGTGACTAGTACTCAAAGAGTACCGACCTTGCATACTTTAGTTTCTCTTTATACAAATTCTTGGGCTAATTATAAAGTAAATGTATATGAAATTCACCATTTCTTATATGTGATTGTTTATAAGTATATAAAAGATTTGATATGATTTTTGCTTAACCATTTTTTCATTTTTTTCGATACTTATTTTATGATTATTTATAATGTCTCACTAAGTTATACTTAGCGTGTGAATGTTTCACGCGTAGGAAAAGAGAAGCATTGGGAGTAAGGAGCATTAGCGAACATCATCTATCAAAAATAGGTACATCAGTATCAGTAATATAATTTTTATGTTATATGATATTTACTAGTCGGCATGTATAGTAACATGTGAAGCCTGCTCTGATATGAATCGTATTTTATTCATAATCTGAATGATTTTAAATTAGGCAGTTTTATTATTTATATGCTAGTGGATCAAACTGTTAAGTTGCTGCCCGAATTTAGAATTAAAATTTAATGTGAAATTATTAAGTTTAAATTTTACGCGGTTAACTATTTTTTACAGTCAAAAAAAGATTTTCTTAATATTAAAGAATTATTTTACAAGTATCATGTGACATCCCTAACTCTTATTCAACGATGAATACGGGAGAGGCGTGTTACACTTCATATTTTAAAAAATATATATTTATAAACCCAAAATAAATTCATAGTCGTCCAAAAATAGTAATAATAGAAAAAAGATTGTTTTGTCCTTCAAAAACAAAACAAAAGTAATAAAGTAAAAGATAAACCTGTATTATTATTGATTAATTAATTACAATTTTGATAGAATCTTACTCCTTCCGTCCTATTCAATACGTCCATTTTCTATTTTGAAATTATCTCACTTAAATTGTCTAATTAAAAAAATTAACAACTTTTACAAGACACATTTCTCTTTCTACCATTTGTTTAGTTTCCCAACAAAAAAAATTATTTAAGGATAAAACTGTTTTTTTTTTCAATTATTTTGGGTAAACTACATAATTTTTCCTCCAACAATAATTATTTTTTATTTTGTTCATCGAATTATTTATCCTGTAAATTTGACTATTAATATTACATTTCTATTTTGAACCCTCATCTTTAATTTTCTATTAAATGATGATGTGGTCTATAATAATGACAATTTCAGTCCCTAAAACATAAGCATTTCATCAATTTGATAATCATTTTCTAGAGTTTAATTTTTTTATTTTTTTAATTTGATCCTCTCACTTTCTCTTTCCTTCAAAACAACCATCTGCTCCCCTTGGAAACTAGACCATTGTCACCCACCTTCTCAGGTGAAATACTCAGATTATCTTTCACACAAAAATACTCCTTTTTTTCTCTTTCGATTCAACAATTTAGATTGCCATAAAATCATGTTAAAACTTATGAAATTTCAAACTAAGTCGAAAAAAATAACTTTGATATATTTCGTAATACGAATCAAATTAACCAAGAAAACAATAGAAAATTGAGCAGAAATGAAGATAAGATGAAGAAGAAGAAGTGTGTATTGAGAGAAAAGAGATAAGACAGAGTTTTTTCCCAAATTCAGACATGTTCTAATTTAGGTGTATGCCTAACTCTTAACTCACGCAAAACGCAACGTACAACACTTCCACTTATTAAAACAAAACGAAAACGTTTTTAAACATAATTAAAATGGCCTTGCAACAATACTCCCTGAACGAAAAGGAAATCCTTTTCCCCAAGGATTGAAGTGAGGAAATACATCTTTAATTTGCTCAAAACCTCCCATGTAGCATCCTTTGAAAATGAACTGGTCCACTCAACCAAAACTTCTGTATCTTCCCTATTTTCCTTCTTCACCATCCTCCTGTCCAGAATTTTCAAAGGCTCATTGATAATAGTTCCATCAAGTCTCAAAATTTGCAAGTCAAATTGAAATAGAGATGATCCAATGTGCTTCTTAAGCTGGGATACATGAAAGGTTGGGGGCACCTTGGACCCAAGTGGCAACTGCAGCTTATAAGCAACTTGGATCACCAGTCAAGGAAGTTGAAACCATCAAAGCTACAACATTTTAGCTTGAAGGAACTAGGATTAGATTTACCCACGATTACGCAATCCTCGTCTTTTTGTGCATCACCCACAGTTGGATCAACTAGTTCCCGACCTAATTCCTTAGTTGGTGTCCCACCTAAAATTCCCTTCGATGAAGATCCAGTTTTTTCCAAAAGTGTTTCAAGCAGACCATTTACTTCCTGCATCTCTTGACGAACTCTACTGACCTCCAAACGAATGTCTTGAACTTTTTCAGTAACGGTTTTCTCGATTTTGTCCTTGATTTTCTTCTCCAACTCCTGGAAATCAGCTTGTAGTTTTGCGATGTCTTACCGCGATCGCGTAAGCACATCGACAACCATGGCCAGATCGTATACTCTTGATACGAATCAAATTAAGTAACCAAGAAAATAATAGAAGATTGAGCAAAAATAAAGATAAGGTGGGGAAGAAGAAGTGTGTGTTGAAAGAGAAAGAGATAAGACAGACAGTTTTTTTCCCAAATTCAGACATGCCCTAATTCAGTAGTATCCCTACCTTTTAACTCACACAAAACGCAGTGTACAACACTTTCACTTATTAAAACAAAATGACTACGTTTTTAAACATAATTAAAATGACCTTACATTCCAATGGGTGATGACAACGACCGTCTGATAGTCTCACCTTTAGGATATGTTCTTGCCCTTGTCGGTAGCTACATTCTCAACGTTTAGATTGACAAGGAAAATACCGAAACCCCGTGAACCCGAAAACTTGAAGTGGGTTTCTTTCTATTCTTTATATTTTTTTCCTTTTTCTTTTAGTTTACGATGGAACAACATAGAACGTTGGTTGAACATGACAAGGCACCAGTAGGATTGTTCAAAACCACTGAAGAAAAAAACCGTTTGGTTGTTCACAGCCTTTGGCGTTAACGTTTTGTTATCTGCACGATTTTTAAAATTTTAGTCTCATTGCATAAATCGTTAATTCCCCTAAACACATATACTAAACAATTTCAAGGAAGGGTTTTTTTTACTGATTTTGAGGGCAAATAAGTAAAACAATGGGGCACTCAAACTTTAAGAATTGCTCTTTCATTTCGTAGAGAGAGAAAGAGAGCTTAGATAAGGGGACAATTTGTTACTGTGGAATTAAAAGAAAAAACCTATGAATTTAAAAGAACACCATACTTATAAATATAAACTATCCCATCAATTAAATGCATAAATCTATGGTGGCTGTAGTGGGTGGTGTCATTCAGAATGATCAAGGTGAATGGATCTTCAAGTTTTCAAGAAGCCTGAGGATATGTTTAGTGATCCATACAGAATCATGGGCCATACCCAAAACTCCATTTCACTCTTGGAGGCTTAGTTTCAAGAGAGTAGTAATTGAATTGGATAATTTGGAAGTGCTGTAGGCCATAAACAAGTGTTCAATGACGTTATGGGGGAAATGTAGTTATGGAGGAGATAGTAATGCTGCTAAAACGTGACTTACAGGTGTACTTCAGCCATGTTTCGAGAGAAAACTAAAGTAGCAAATTCATTGGCAATAAAATCATAGAAAATGTGGTAGAAGGGAAAACCACCAAATTAGTAACATTGAAAAAGAAAATAAATGAGAGACTATTGGGAAATTAGTAGAGACGATAGAATCGGAGACGATACAAAATCATATAGAAGACTTTGAGGCATGGATGACGCTTTCCGAAGAGAACTATTTGCCTCCACACATAGTTGCTAGAGGTTTAAGACAAAGGCCCTCCCAAGATACAACGAAGATTCAATTTCCTTTGATAAGAAAAACCAAGAAATTCTATTATTCTTACTCTTATTATCAAAGATTGGATTGTTTGATGTGTTTGGAGAATATCATGGATCATCTATTTATATGCATCCAATAGATACCACTTTGAAAAGTGACAACCTTTCATGTAGGACATATCTTTTTAAAAGGTCACAACCTTTTATGTAAGACATATCACTTTAAAAGGTCACAACCTTTTATGTAGGACATGTCTTATGAGACGAATCCCTTGGATGATGATAAATCATTACTCTGACAATTTGCAATCTATAAATTTCAACAATCCCTCACTAGACTGATAATTAAAAAATAAGTGCAAATTGAACTATATATATTTGCTAATTATGCATAGAGGAGGGTGTTCGCAGATTGAACCTTCCTTTAGTGCAAATTTTCAAAGCATTAACAAATGGCTTAAGCCAAAAGACAGCCCTCAAACTATGCATTTTTTTTCTGTTTTTAGCCCTTAAACTATGATTTGGGCAAAATAGGCCCTTAAACTATCATTTTTGTCACTTTAAGTCCATAAACTATGATTTGGGCAAAATAAGACCTTAAACTATCATTTTTGGTCACTTTAAGTCCATGGTTACAAAAATATCATTTTATAGGCTTTTCTAACATATATAAATATTTATGTTCTTTTTAAATTTTTAAATATTATATATCAAAATAAGCCCCTAAACTATCATTTCTGGTCATTTTAAGTCCGATAGTTATTTAAGTCAAAAGAAAATTATTTCGACTAATAAGATGTTGACACATCACAAAGATTTTTTGACCAATTGATAGTTTTGGGGACTAAAAGAAGAAAAATGACATAGTTTAGGTGCTTATTTTGACCAAAATATAGTTTAAGGACTTAAAGTGACCAAAAATAATAGTTTAAAGGCATATTTTACTCAAATCATAGTTTAAGGGCTAAAAGCAGAAAAAATACATAATTTGAGAGATGTTTTTGGTTTAAGCCTTAACAAATTGAATGGTGGCTAGCCCTTGAACCATCACTCTTAAAGTCAATACCAAAAAATTAAAACATATAATCGTAAAGTATTAGAATAAGAATTTATTTTCTTTTACACCGTTATGGACATATGCTCATCCCGTTTCGTGAACATGCACGACAGAAAATCATAAAAAAAACTCTCGTTTAAGTGGCACCTCTTCATGTCCATATAGGTGGATTTCATGACATTTAATTTCCATCCATTAAGAGTGAAAACTCATCCTCCTAAAACATAAACACTAAATCCTATTTTTTAAGCATATTGTCATTTGATAACTTGTTATTACCCTTTGAACCTCAAAACTAACTTTTGGTTAGAGAAGGTAGGGTTTCCATTATCAATGACATGATTAGAATGGTTTTAGTCCCATCTTAGTTGTTGTACTCTTAACTAGATCTCTTGACAAACCTTTTGTCAATGGATCCACTAAATTGTCATTTGGCTTAACATAGGTAATAGTTATCACACTGTCCCTAATCAATTGTCCCCCATACTCATGTCTCAAACTTATATGTCTAGACTTTCTATTGTACACCTTATTGTACGCTCGAGACATGGTCGATTCACTATCACAATATACGGAAATGGAGAACCTACGTTGTGGCCACAACTTTATATCTAGCAAGAGATTTCTTAACCATCATGCTTCCTTGAAAACAGCCGCCAAGGCTATAAATTCAGCCTCCATAGTTGAATTTGAGATGCAAGTTTGTTTCTTGGAGGCCCAACTAACTAATGGCTCCACCTCCGATTGTAAAAATCCATCATGATGTGAATTTATTGTCACTTAAACTTGTAATCCAACTTGCATCTGAGTAGCCTTCTAATATTGCAGGATAATCACTATACAATAATCCCAAATTTTTGTTTTCCTAAGATAACTAAAAATTCTACAAATTACTTTCTAATGATCTGTACTAGGACATTTTGTAAATCTCATCAATTTACACACATCAAATGCGATATCAAGTCTAGTGCAATGCATTGCAAACATTAGACTTCCAATTGCGTTGGCGTAATCAAGTTCTGCTACAGCTCTCTCATTATTCTCACTTAATTTAAAGTTTGAATCGTACAAAGTGTTTGAATCCTTGATATTCAAGTGTTTGAACTTTTCTAATATTTTCTTTATGTAGTGAGATTTGCTTAGTGCAAAACCATTTTCATGCTTTTGTATCTTTATGCCTAAAATTGTATCTACCTCGTTGATATCCTTCATATTAAAATTCGAGGGTAGTTACTCTTTGGTCTTGCGAACACCTTTCATGTTCATCCCGAAAACCAATAAATCGTCTACATAAAGACAAATAATTACACCGTACCTATAAGTGAATTTAGTGTAAATACATTTATCCTCACCATTACGTAAAAAACCATATGACAAGATAACCAAGTCAAATTTCTCATCATATTATTTAGGAGCCTATTTTAAGCCATATAATGACTTGACTAACTTACATACCTTATGTTCATTCCTAGAAAGCACAAAGCCTTCTAGTTGCTCCATGTAGATTTCCTCTTCGAGATCACCATTTAAAAATGTCGTTTTAACATTCATTTGGTGTACATATAGCTTATGAATAGACGCAAGTGTCATACGAATTCGAATGGAGGTCATCTTAGCTACTAGTGCATAGATATCAAAATAATCTAAGCCTTCTTTTTGCCTAAACCCTTTAGCTACAAACCTAGCCTTAAAAGTTAGAGAACCCCCTATTGGAGTATTATTTCTTTTAAACACCCATTTACACCCTAGCGGCTTCGATCGTTGAGGAAGATCAGCTAGAATCCAGGTATTATTGGACAATGTTAAATCCATTTCATCATTGATTGCCTCTTTCGAAAATGCCCCATCCCTAGAATTCGTGGCCTCACGGTAGGATTGTGGATCACCTTCTATATTAAACATTATGCGGATCTTCCTAATTACGGAATCTATGTTTCCCTCTTAACAAGGAATGCTAGAGATTGTGAGGAGATGACATTGGGGCCAAATTCTTTTACTTTTCTCACTCTTTGACTTTTCCTTGGCTCCATATCCTTATTGTCACAAAGACTTCTCTCGGTTTGATCACTTGAAATTATCGGTTGATGTTCTTTTTCGGAATCTGTTGAATAACTAAAAACTTTATTTTCAATGAATACATCTCTTATTTCAATTATCGTATTTGACACTAAGTTAAGAATATGATAAGCCTTAGAATGTTGGGCATATCCAATAAATGCACCTTTGACGACTATTGGTCCTAACCTTGTTCTTTGTTGGTCGGGAACTCTGTAGTAAGCGAAACACCCCCACACTTTGAAATAATCTAAGTTTGGCTTTCGACCCTTCCATAACTCTTATGGAGATACTTTGAGTTTTCTCGATGATACTCTATTAAGGATATAACACATAGTCAATAATGCTTCACCCCATAGATTATATGGAAGTTTAGCATTTAACATCGAGTTAACCATATCCACTAAAGTACGGTTCTTTCTTTATGCCAAGTCATTTTGTTGCAGAGTTTAGGGCACGGAAAACTCATGTATCAGACCTTGTTCCTCACAAAATAAATTAAATTCATTTCAAATATATTCACCACATCTATCTTTTCTAACTAAACAAATTCTCTACTTTATTTTTCATACGTTCAAACATATCAAAAGCCTCGTATTTATATTTCATGAGATACACAAGTAAATCTAGAAAAATCATCTATAAAAGTGATAAAATAACATTTTCTCCCTGTTTTTAGAGTTCCATTTAATTCACAAATATCGGAATGAATTAAACCCAATACTTGTGAATTCCTTTCACACTTATTAGGAAATGGATTCTCGGTCATTTTTGATTGAATAAAAATTTCATATTTATCCATAGACTTATCATCACTTAGATTGATATAACCATTCTTTTGCATATATTATAAAGTTTTAAAATTAAAATGTGCTAAACGTGCATGCCACAAAGGATAAGATTCAACAATATAAGCAGAAGAATTAACTTTATTCATATCAATATTCAATTTGAACATATCCTCGTTACAATATCCTTTTCCTACATATATATCACCTTTAAGCAAGACAAGCTTATCGGATTCCAAGATAATATTGAATCCCTTATTACACAGAAGACTTGCAGACACTAAATTCTTTCTTACGTCGGAACATGCAATACATTGGTCAAAGTCAATTTCTTCCCAGATGTGAAATTGAGTTCCACGGTCCTTTGACCAAACACCTTAACCGATTGATAGTTGCCCATAAGCACTTCATGGTTTGCTACTAGTTCATAAATCATGAATTGTTGTCGGTCATTACACACATGGAAAGTAGCTCCGGAGTCGAGCCACCAATTGTAGGAATTATTGGTCATGGCTTTGTTGAGTTCGGTAATCATACCAATCTGCAAAATCTTGAACTCTTTTGTACCATGGCCACTAAGTCCAAATCCTCCACCATATTGGCTTTGGAAATTGTAGCATCTTACTTCTTTTTGAGAAACTTGCAATCCTTAATGTAGTGTCCTTTCTTATTGCAATCATAGCAATTGCGTGCTTTTTTCCTCTTTTCTTGCTCCTCCTTGATCTCGAATGTGGCCTTTCGCTTACCATTTCGAGAGTTCCTGGACTGACGCACACGGTTCAGTTTAAAACTTTGAGAACGTTTTCGAGTGCGCAAATGCCTAAGTATTTTCTCCACAGTAAATTCCTTTGCCATATGCAAAACTTTCTTTCGATAATTATTCCAAGATAAGGGAAATTTAGAGATGGTGGCATCGACTTATAACAATTCCAGAATAACAACTTTCAAGTCACGAAGCTTACTTACAATGACTTGTAACCCATGGACTTGGTCCATGACCGGGATACTATCTAGCATTTTGAATTCAAAATATTTCATCATTAGAAATTTATCGGTACTTTGACATTCGGTGTTGTACTTCTGTTTAAGAGCTGTCCATATTTCCACCGGAGATTTTATCGACATGTAGAGATCATACAATCGATCAGACAAGGTGTTGAGAATGTGTCCTCGACATGTGAAATTATCTTCTTCGCATTTTTTCTTTAGTTCAGCCACTTTCTCAATTTCCTGGAGGGTTGCACTGGGAGCGAAATCTTCCACGAGTTGTATGTTTCGATCCATAACATACGCCACATTTAAGACAATAAGAAGGAACAACATCTTCTCCTTCCAACTATTGAAGTTTGAGCCATCAAACCAATCAAGATTCACAAACGATTGAATGTATCTCCAAAAACATCTCTTTGATTGTTGGGAAATTTGTATAAACTGCAGGATCGAAGACGTTACAAAATTATATAGAAGACTTCGAGGCACGAATGACGCTTTACAAAATTATCAAATTTTATTCATAAACTAAATAACTTGATTAAATTAACTTGAACTAAAAAGTAACACTTTTTAAGTTGACTTGAATTTTATACACACATAATTATATGTTCTTGTTATAAGTTTATTTTTTCATTTACTCTATATATTATTAACTCTTCACTTGTAAATTTAATTCTTTTATATAATGAAAAGGTAAAAAATCAAAAGTCAACCAAACTTCAGGTGTGCTCATTAATATTGTCACACCTCTTTTTTTTATTTAAATTTTTTAGTTTTTATCTTTAATAATTTTTATGAATCTTAATATTTTAAATTTTATATTTTTTTTAAATTGTTATTTTTGTTTAAATTAAATAAACCATTGAACTGTCAATTAAAATCAATTATGCCCCTGAACTCAACAAAAAATCAATTATGCCCTCAAAGTCGGCTAAAAAAAATCAATCCAATCCATCTATCACATCATCAGCACCATAGATTGTCACATCAACATAATGAAACCACCGCATCAACATCATTAACTATCATGTCAGCACTATAACGATTAACGTCGGTCAAAGAATAAAATTAATACAATTGAATGATTTCAAGGGTAAAATTGATTCAATTAAAGAGTAGTGGTAACTTAGTTGATTTGAGTTTACTTCAGGGGCAAAATGACCCCTTAGGCCTTATTTTTATTTTATTAAGTGATTTAGATAAGTTAAGATTTTTTATTTTACTTTGAAAGTTCCTTATTTTGTTCAAAAAAATTTATCTTATTTTTTCTTCGAAGTGCGGGTATCCAATTGTGTTGGGGCGAATATTTGATGTTGTTTTCTACTGTATAGGTTTCTAATGACATGATCATTATAGAGGGTTGAACATTTCAATCCAAATGCATGTTTGTATCTTACAAGGGTTTTCATATCCAATTTACTTTTTATTTATTTATTTCATTTATTAGCTTTCTTTTTATCCTTGTAATTAATTCTAACAAAGAGTCGTTTTGAAAATTTAATTTTGTTCTTAGTTTTTCTTTTACATATATGTTTGAGAAATTATTTGATCGAAGCTTTCGTGTATCTATCACACGTGTTAATTACCGAGACAAGGTAAGATTCTCATGTTCATTTCTTTAATTGGAACTAAAAAAGGTTGATCAGGATGAACAATGGATTCTTGTAATGCAAGAGATGTTGCTATTTGAAAGAAACAGTGTGTAAGAAGTAGTGTCGAGACCTTAGGGGTGTAATTTCATTTGCACAAAGTGGATACACGAGTCGAACAGGTACAACTGTGGTACGATTCGATTGATGCTTTGAATTGCGTGCCATCTCGACTTTAAATTATTCCAAAGGCTAAACTATAAAATAAGTGCTTAAATTATGTCTTTTTTATTATGTGTCTAGAGTATTTTTGGCTGAAATATGTGCTTAAAATTTTATTTTTGACGAAAATAGGTACCTAAATTATTTTTTGGCTACAATATGCGCTTAAAGCTTCATTTTTAGCTTGTTTTAAAGTCAACCAAGGCACCTGCTTTGGCACCTATTTCAACCAAAAATAAAACTTTTAAGTATTTCAGCGAAAAATACTTTAGGCACATATTTAAACCAAAAATAAAATTTTAAGCACTTATTTCAGCCAAAAAATACTTTAGGCACCTAATGCAAAAAAGAGACATAATTTGGGCAGTTATTTTATAGTTAAGCCTATTCCAAATGAGAGATTTACTTATTGGTCTGGTGATCATGAATGTTCATCCGTTTTATCTTTTGTGTGATTTCGAACCCCAGCATTTGTCTTGAGAATAATATTGTAACACTACTTAATCAAAAAAAATTATTCCAAATAAAGAGTGTTTTTTTAACTATTTGATGTGATTATAAGATAATATATGTCCATTAATCTTAACCTTTAAATAACACATCGCACAAACACGTTGCTCGAATCTGGATCACTTAAGAGTAGCAACCCTTTTCTAGTTGACCACTTGGTGAGTACCATTGAACATGTATTTGTCTAGCCATGGGCCGAACCACACCCACAATTGAGGTGTCTGTTCACACCCCATTTTATTTTAAATTATATTTTTTATATAGTTTGTATATAAAAAATTAAAAAATATATAATTGACACCCATTTATAAATAAAATGACGCTTCTTTATAAATAATTAATTCTTCTTAAATATTGTTCGAAAAATTAATTCCCCTTAAATAAATTCATGGCTCCACCCGTGTGTGGAGCAACCTAAAGGCTTTAAAATTTTGCTTTTAATTATTTTGAAGACTTAAAATATTTTAGTAATTTTATGTTTTTAATATTTTAAATTTTTAGGATTTAAAATAAATCGGCAGTCTTTATAAATGTAGAGGGTTAAACTTGAAATTGTGGAGGGATGATTTGATAGAATTTGTAAGTTTTGAGGACTAAATGTACAATTATACCAATTATATACAGACATGTCAGCTCCGCCGTCATTAATTTAACGGTCAATGACTAAATTGCAATTAAATTGTAATGTTAGTGACTAAATTTGTAAGATTTTTTCATTTCCTTTGATCCGACGTTTGAAAATGTCCCAACCGATCCGAAATCAACTTAAATTTAAGATAAAAAATCACTTCTGGCCTGACCTAGTCCATTAAAAACTTATTTTTATTTGATAAAGGCTTAATTCAGAAAGAGGTGCCTCAATTATACATTTTTTTGAGATAAATGCCTAATTTTTTTTACTGAAGTATGTGTTTAAAATTTTATTTCGTTAGTGTTTTAAGGAAACAACGTTAAAAAATGTCACCCAATAATAGATTGACACGTGGCTTTTGTTTTCTTTTTTATTGTTTAAAAAATAAACTAAAAATAAAATAAATTAAACAATATCTCAAAATTTTCAAAAATCATAAAATAATCCTAAAATCTCTAGAAACCCAAAATTGACGCCACTACTGCGCCGATAGCCTCATCGACCTCCGCTGTCGTCGTTGCTGTTTCCTAAGGCCACTGCCCATTTCTTCCAACCATCCATCACCGGCGGGAGGAGTATCAATCAAACATAAAACGACGGACGCGAAAGGCTCTAGTCGTTCGACGTCCGATTGGCACGCCTCTCGCCGATTATCAGTGATGGGTGGTTGGGGAAAATAGGCGGTGGCGGAGTCCGGCGAGGCTATCGACGTCGATAATGGCATCAATTTTGGGATTTTAAGGTTTGGGGTTTAAGGATTTGAGATTTTTTTTGGAGATTTTAAGACTTTTTAGATTTTTTTTAAAAAATATTCTTTTTCAGTATTTTTATAAAAAATAAAAATAAAGACATGTGTTAAATTCTGATTGGGTGATAGTTTTTTAACGGTGTTACCTTAAAACACTAACGAAATGAAATTTTATGCACCTATTTAAAAAATATATATTAAGCACCTATTTCAAAAAAAAATGTATAGTTTAGGCGGCTATTTTTGAGTTAAACTTTTAGATAAAATAGAGAGATGACTGAAAATGAAGAAACGGAGTCTATAACAATTATCTGTAAACATATGTATGAGAATTATATGGTTATCTCGGATCGGATCTAAACCGATCGGATTTAGGTAATTTCACCATTCCTATGACTAATGGGATGGTTTATACTAAATATAATAGTGGAAACCGTTTTATTTCGCTTGAAAAGGGGCTAAGCATCAAACATGCAATTCTGTAAAATTACAACGATGGGATCAGATTTATTTGCCTCTGTGTTGCTTCTTCAGAGGACATGAAAATGGTATATATAGGCTAGTTTACCAATTAATAGTGGTTTAATTGAAACTAATTGAGTATTTTTCCTGATTTTCTGGGGAAAACAGCCCCAGTGTTTCTCATACTCCGGTTCTTTTTGGTTCTCATCAAACATGGCAAACAAGTAAGCCTCTATAGCTTTTCCGGGTTTCTTCGAAGTCCCCTTACCCTGATTCACATGGCGAACCAAGTTGGTGTTGTATGTCCTTGCATTATCGACACTCGTGGCCTGTCCACCATCCGACGGCCAACCGGTTTCCGAAACAACAATGTCCAAAGCTCCCCCACCAGCCTTTTCCAAGGCAGAGTAAACGGCGTCCAGCATCGCATCGAAAAGGTTCTGGTACTCCAGCAAACCATCCGTCACTACTACGGATGGAGATGTAAAGAGAGCATAGTCAAGAGGAACATTTCCAGGGTTTCCAATGTAGCTAAAGTATGTATAAGTGTTAACAAGTAATGGAGATTGGTTGTCCCTCAAGAAGCCTATGACAGGACCAAGAAGTTGCTGGTATTCGGGATGAAAACTGCCTTCCGATGGAGGGTAAGATACTTGAAGAGCGCCGAAAAACGTGGCGGTGGAAACTTTGATCTGGTCCCCTAGGCCTTGTCCAACTATTGCTTTACGAATGTTCTGCATCGCCGGGAAAAGAAATTGAGCGTGTGAATCCGAAGGCTTTACTTCATTCCCGACGGCGATGTATCGAAAACTAACGGTGCTGTATTTCTTGACGTTTTCTTGGATCCATTGATCTGCATTGGCTTGACTGGCAGCAACGTTTTCAAGGTCCGGATTCGGAACATCCAACAGCAACTAGATGCCTGTACCTCCGAGGGCTTGCAGAGCCTCTTGGTTCGGATCGTAGAGTCGCATTAGTAGGAAGTTTTTTTTGTTTATAAAGGTCTATGACTTCTGCTTTAGGCGGCAAGATTTCAGCCTTCATTCCATAACAAACACCAACCTCGGCTCCTGCATTGGATTAATCCCACGTTGGTTTAATTTTAACTTGCTCATTGGAAATCAAACATATATGTATAATACATAACACAAAAAGAATGTGAAGGAATGAAAGAGAGACCTGTGGTTTTGAAGATAGCCATTAGCAACCCAGAAAGCAGAAGAAAAGTTGAAGGCATGATGCTGGAACAAGCTTTGGCATTCGCCATTGCCATGGACGAAGAAAACAATCTAAGCTACTTTTCAAGGCAATGAAAATGTACTACCTAAGAACTGCTGCAAATGCAATGCCTCCAACACCAATACTCAGCCCCCTTTTATAGGGAAATGTAACTCGAAAATTTGTCTCACTTTCAAACATTTATATTTTACATTCGCTTCAAATCTTGATTTTATCCCTGGGCAGGCCTACTGCTCCTTGGAAATTTATGGTACAGAAACAAAAAATTTTAGAATCATTCAAGGCCAGTTTTGCAACTTGTTTACCGGGAGTTCGATTATGTCAGAGAAAAAGCCAAGTCAAACTAATTTTGCATTTTCATGTATCAATAATGTACAAGTCAATATCACTTGTACTGGTCGTTGGAGTATTTTAATGAACAAGAACAAAAAACGTTTTACACCAAGAATTTTTTTTAAAAAAAGCCATTTATTAAGTTAAGTTTAATTATTGCTTTTAATAGCATTTACTTCGTTAAATCAACTTGAAAGGATTTTCTTAAATCTATTTTTAAGAGTTATAATAATTCAGGTAAGGAAAATGTTGTTTTGTATAGAACTTTTATCTTTTAACTTGTGTAAGTTAATATAAAAAGAATTTTGCATGAGTAATAATGGGAGATTTTATACATAAAATAAACAAAACAGGGATGAAATCAGCAATTTTTTCTTAAGGGGGGAAATAGTTGAATTATAATTATTTTAGATAACCAAAATACAATTTTGCTATTATATTAATTTGTGTTTTTATAATTTTATAAGGACTAAATTATTTATATCAATTTAAGGGGCAAAGCGAAATTTATCCTTGCATCTTTATAATTGTAGGGTCTAAACTACATTTGTGTAGCGTCAACAATCAACATTTTGTGGATGGAAATAGTTTGAAGAGGGTCCACGATTACCCCGTAATGGACGCAGAGGAAAAATAAGAGATGGGAGTAATGATGTAGGGTTATAGTTCAATTTCGACTCGAAAATATTTAATTTTTATTTGATTAGACATAAAAAAATTGATTAAATTTGATTCGTCTATTTTATCCCACTACTTAGTTATATGTAGGAAAAATGTGAATATTCACCTTGAAAAAATGACATGAAAATTTGTTATTGGATGAGACTATGAACGACGTGGTAAGCTAGACCCGTCTAATAATTTTTCCATCAACTCACTCAAATGGTATCTTTCAAAAAGCTGCTTTTAAAATCTGAGTGAAAAATAAGTGAAGATTCATTTGATAAAAGAATACACAATATGGTTTATAATATAATTTTCCACAATTGTTGGGTTTTGGTACTAAATTTTCCGATGATTTAATTATTTAAAAAAAAACAGTTATAATGTCAAAATTAGCCCTCTAACATTTGAATGCATGGTCACTTTAATCTTTATTCATTTTTTTGGAACATTTTAGCCTTAATGTTTCAATTTCTAGTCAAAATAGCACTGTTTGAATGAAAATTGTTAGTTGACTAACAGTCAACATTTTTGGTGGATTGAATTACTAACGTGATATATCCACGTGTAATTAAATGATGATGTGGCATTAAAAATTTATTTATCAAATTAATTATAACTAATCAAAAAATAATACATGGCGTCGTCTGATTAGTAAAGAAAAAAAATAAGTAAAAGTTTAGAATATAATTGCTAGAAATTAAACCCAAACCTAGTGAACGAAAAGCATAACAATTAACACAAAGGTAACCCGCTAATTTACCTCTTTTTTACGAAATAATATATTTATGACATCTATTATTATATGCCCTCATTGCTCGCCCCTTCACCGTCCCATGGTCGCTAATAAAAACAATTAAGAAATAAAAGATAATGGACTGTTGACATTAATCTCAGAAACTAATATTTACATTGAAACCTCAAATGTCGATTCTGAAACGTGGAATCGGTGGAGGGGCAAGCAACGGGGGCAGATAGACATAGTAATGGATGCCATAATATATTATTTGGTAAAAAGTAAACAGGTTAATTAGTAGGTTAGTTTGATGTTTAGGCATTATGCCTTTCATTTATTAGACTTGGGTTTGATCTCCGGCAGGTACAATTTTCTACGTGTTATCATTTGCATAGTTATAATAAAATCTAATAAAAATATTTAAAATTAATTTAATAAATATTTTTTAATGTCACGTCATTATCTAACTACATATGGACATCCTACGTTAGTAGTCTAGTCAGCAAAAAACGTTGAATGTTAGTCAACTAACGGTTTTCATCTAAATAGGACTATTTTGATGAAAAATTGAAACGTTAAACAAGCTCCAAAAAAAAAGAATAGAGGTTAAAGTGACCATTCATTCAAACGTTGAAGGCTAATTTAGGCATTATGCCAAAAATTAACAAGTTTGAAAAAAAATTGAGGTCTAATTAAAATCTTAAAAATATAAAGAGTTTCGATGAGAAATATAAAGAGCTGCGAAGAATTTGGCCAAAAATTTCCCGATGTGATGTTTCAGTTTCATCGACCGAAATGAAAATGTAGTGGCACATGCAATGGCATCAGAAGGAAATAAATTTTGGGTTGAAGATGCTGCTCTAGAAGTTCAGAATCTAGCTGACGCTGATCGTCGGACATGGAATCTACCTTAGTAGCCTGGTATTTGAACTTTCTCGGGGGATTTAGTTTCTTCTTCTGTTTTTTGACAAGTCCCCTGACCTCTGGCCATTTTAATCGAGATTGTCAATGTGCTTTGTCGCAAATTGTTAACCAAGTTTAGATCGATAGATCCTACGTATGTAGAGCTAAATTTAGTGAAAAATATTCCACTATAGAACAACCAGGACAAGACGTGCTTTGTCATACCCAAATTTTGTCCGGGCTTATTAAATAAATAAAATATAAATAATAAATAAGTAAATAAATATAAATAAATCTAATAAATAACCAAAATCAGTCTAAATGTTAAAAATGTCCAAATTACACACAAAAAACACCAAAAGCCCAAACCAGGCCCAATTTACAATAATTCCCCCTCATTTTCGGTTACAACCCACCAAACAAACACAAATTTCCTAAGTCAGCTATTTTTCCCGCCCATTTATGTCACGTGGCATTCCCAGATTGGCTCATCTTTGCTTCACAAGGATCATGGTTTTCCTCTATCCTAGTTGCCACCAGCTAGCTCCGTTGACATCACCTTCGTCAGACCCTATAAATACAGAGAGAGAGTGTGTCAGTTCAATAATAATGATTAATCATTAATAACCACCATAAATAATAATAAATATTAAAGTAATAATGAGGAGAGAGAAGCTCACCTCGGGGTAGTCGAACCGCCTGAAGTGTGAACGGCAGTCGAGAATTTCATCAGTCGCCGGGAAGCTCGATAGTCACCGAAAAGCTCATCGGTCAGAACCATCACGGCCACCGTTGGGAATGTATATTTCCCTTCCGATTTAATTTCCTACAAAACAGAAAAAAAAACATTAGTTTACATGCATATAAAAACAGTAACAAAAAAAATAAAAGTGATCGGGAATTTTTGTGGTTGCCGGAGTGGTTGTGAGCCACGATGGAGTCGAAAATGAGTGCCGGGACGGGTAGATTAGGCCGGGGAAGAAGAGGATCCTATCTGATCTGGGTAGATTTAGGTTTCTCTGGTGAAAAGCGGAACTTTAAGATTTTTTTAGGGTTCGGCAATGGCGGTCGGCGGCAGCCGAAAATCGCCTCACGATGGCTGAAAATCGCCTTGCGGCGACCGGCCGAAGTGAGGCGGTTGGTGAAGTTTGGGACATGGTGGTCGGCGAACGGCTGAGTGTTAACGGAAGTTGGCCAGAGAAGATCTGGCGGTGGTTAGCGTGGTGGTTTGTGGCCGGAGGGAATGATGTTTATCCTGTTCTTGATGAACATGGATGAACATTCATCCAAAACTAGGTTTTTTGATCGAGTTTGGGCGGTTTTCTGGGTTAGGGAGGTGTTTGAGTTAAGAGCGTTTTTGGGATGGCTGAGTGAGGAGAGAGAGTGTGAGGGTGATAAATGGGCAAGTCAGCCCGGTTTTGGGTTTATAAGGGTGAGTCGGTACGGCACCGTTTTGGTGCCGAGTCAAAGCCAGGATTCGTGCACTTTATCCGGGTCGGGTCTTAACCCGTGCATTTTAATTCGGGTGGCATTTGGTTTTTGCCCAATACTTTACCATATCTCAATTTGGTCCTCAGTCCTTTTAGATTGAGCCTAAATTTTACAGTTATTTCAATCTAATCCCTGAATTCCCTGATTATTCCCTCCAATTTGTAATTCCCCTCATTTTAGTCACTAAAGCTTTGTAATTAGGGCATTAGATTCTGTAATAGTTTCAATTAGATCCCCATATTAATAAAAACAGTTTAAATGTTCAATTTTCTTTCAATTTAGTCATTTATTTTATTTGTTTGTTTATTTATGCAATTCAATGTAATTAATTTATATGTTTGATGCATGTTTTAAAATTAACATATAGAATATTATGTTAGATAATTAAATGCACTTAGATATTAATTAATAGAACCTTTAGTTTAGGTTTCTTTAATTAGGGTTCAATAATTAAATAGGTTAGATAATTGTAGATATTAAAAGTATATTAAATATGATTTTTAGAATCCAAATATGGATGGTGTTCCATTGTTTACAATGAGGTGTTATCATATGGATTCCTTTAAATTATATTTAATGTATTTCTTACTTAAAATTGATTACTAATTTTTTTTAGCTAAAATCAAATAATTAATTATTAATACATTGTAGTTAATTAAATGTATATCGAATAGAATCTTTGAGGTTCAACTCTAGATGGTGTTCCATTGTTTACAATGGGGTGTTATCTCAGCCTTGGTCATAAAGGTGTATATTCGATATACATTTTCATTTATAAATTTGGTTAAATAATTTGTTAGAGCCTTAATTAGGACTAGAACTTTAATTAATTAGAAAGATTAATTAATTATGAATATGATTAATTTAAGGGCTTTAAATATATGGAAGGTGTTCAAGAAATTGGCATTTTCGCATGAAAGCCATTAAATTAATTAATATTCATATTTTTAAATAACTAATTAATTAGAGCCTTTTTAGGATTAGTACTTAAAATTGACAAGACAATAAAATATCATTCATTAAAAACTTTTTATGTTGGAAATTCATTTTTAATATGAATAGGGGTGCCACTTAATGGGGTGCTTTTAATCTCGTATTCTAACAAAATGAATTTCCTTATAAAAGGATATCTGCATTCTGAATTTAAATTCAGTTAATAATGGGATAAATTAAATTTAAATTATTATTCAAAATGCCACGTAAAATTAAAGGTACCGATAACGGGCGTTCGTAGGAGTGTTAATCCTTCCCCACACGTAACCGATTTCCGAACCCAATTTTTTAAGACATAATCTCTGGATTGTTTTTCGGTGTTCGGTCTACCTCGAAGTGATCGGTGACGACTCCAAAATGTTTTTCAAGGATAAATAAAGTAAAAATCGATTTAATGTGAAAACCCCTAAATTTTCAAGATTTAATTAAAAATGGCCTGAAAACCCTAATTTCCAAAAAAGAACGATTGTCAGGCTATTTTCACACGTCCTGATTTTTCAAAAAAATGGTCGCGACAGCTTGGCGACTCTGCTGGGAAACTTAAGAACCGAGAGCCAGGCCCAATTAATTTTACGTGGCATTTTGGACAGTAATTTGAATTTAATTTTTCTTATAATTATTAGATGAATTTTCTGGAAAAATGCAGGTAGCTTTTTCTTGTGTGATATAAATTGTCATTCATGCATAAGCCTTCTACCCAGGCTTTTCACCTTTAAGTGGGAGTGAGGCATGATCCTACGTAAGTTATTCAGCTCCATGATCAGATTTTGTCCTCCTTCTGGTATACCAACCTTATACACCGTGAGGTTATGCCTCCGCTATAAGGGTTCGTATACTCTCGAATCGATGTCTTACTAGTCCAGTAACGACAGTTCGGGTACCCAGAGTCTAGACCGAAACCCACATTCTGTAATAGAAGCCTACCCCACTAGAGCCAGACAGGGACCTAGGACAGGGTGTTGCTGATTTAAATTAATTTCTCTGGTTATCCATGTGTGCAAAATAGACTGTTCTCTGGTTAATTTTACGCGATATAAATTGTTTTATTGTAATAATTATTTTTGCTTACAATTTTAATTCACCATACTGACACAGTTTTTTTGTTTTGTTTATTTTTTCTGTGTTTTGTTATATGTTACATTGCATTCATGTGAGGTATCGGTTCGAGAATTAGTCGAGTAGGCAGTGGCCATAAGAGCTTAAGGGTCCGATAGACAAGTAGGGGATAATATGTCACTGTAGACTGGATTCGAGAAGATTCAATACAAGAACGAAGTCAATATCTGTGGAGTCCAGATGCCATTAATGCAAAGTTGTACCAGAAAATTTAGAGCATAATGAAGTTTTATCAGAACCAGTTCGGTTTGAGAACCATAGGATGGAGAATATGAAGAGTCATTTTCAGAAAGATTTATGGGTTATAGTATTACAATATTGTATCAAAATTTTTTGAACAAAATGAAATTCCACCAGAACTAAGTTTAATTTGAGAATCAAAAGATGGGAATACGAAGAGTCATTTTCAATAAAATTTTTGAATTATAATGTTGCTGTCAGATAGTCAAATGGATCAATAGTTGTTTAGGGCCGTAACTTGTTTATGAAGCTCGGTATAATTATTCACACTTCGGAAAGATACATGTAACGCCAGCAATAGAGAAATACGAGGCTTTTTAGGGGTTAAAAAGGATAGTTTATACAAGGCTTAACAACAGATCAAGTTTCAGGATACAAACAGTGGCAGTTACAGAGATAAACATGAGTAATCTGAAAAAGGATAAATAATAGATAAATTGAAGGGGCATTCAATGACTATTTTTAAAACTGAAATAAGAAAAGAAGGCTTCGAACCCGGAGGCAATATCCAAGTTTCACAAGTGATAAAATTTACCGAAGGATACCATAATTAAAGAAGATGCTGATAAAGATGAGAAGTTGAAGAAAACGACAGAATTAGGAAATGTAGTACAACAATTGAAAGATCGGTTCGAAAGTTTCGAAGGGGAATCACAATGAAGGGCAAAATTCTGAAAATCAAGTCAAGGCAGCAATCCAGGCTATCCAAAAACAGAGTTATGAAATGATTAACTTTAGCGACGAAGTGCGGGGGTCGCTTGGCATGTATAGATTTTATTCGATGAGATTAGGAGCCTGCAACAACATTCTGATATCGACACCGAGCTAGTACTGATGATGATTCAGAGGCTAAACAAAGTGATCAACCAAAGGAGCTAGAGCTAGTGAACATATTGCCTTTGCTCTATATTCGACCTTTCAGTTAGATGGGTGTTGTTCTAATGGCTCGTTCTTGAAACCGATACCTCGTGCATTCATGCATTGTAGTATTTAAAAATTATATTGCCCTTTTGTTTAAACCATTATTTTTTGTAATTTAAAGCTTACCCTACTTGAGTTAGACATGAACCTAGGTCAAGTGCTGTAATCTTAAATACGTTTCTCTGGTTATTTTCTTTGTTCAATATAACTTATCTTGCTATACGTATTTAATTTAATTTTGCCTTCAAGATTATTTCACGTTACTGACTTATTTCTTTTGTTTTTGTTTTGTATTCCTTCACATCATATCATCATTACATAGAGGTATTGATTCAAAGGTAGTCGTCATTAGAAGATGATCATGATGGGTAAGAGGATTCATAGGTCGATAGAAAAGAGTGCAAGTATGAAGCAATGTTCTAGATAAATAATGGAAGGAATTAAGGGCAGTTCATCCAAGTGTTACACATCATGTTTTGTTAGTGTTGATGCTGACAAGAATGAGATGGAAGAGCTGAAAAGACAAATGGCTGAGATGATGACAGCTATGACCAATGAAAAGGGCATACTAAGCTGAAAGGAGAAGTAAACAAAAAGCAGTACATGAATAAACAGTCGAGTTGGGGAACCAATATAACTCACATCAATAAACCAACTTGAGGTATAATTGAGTCAAATCCCAAGAAAATGATGACATGCTAGGGAGAAACTCAAGGAAGAAAGAATGATGGAAGATCTTTTAATTCAATACCGGTGACATATGCAGAATTGCTTCCAATGCTGATAGAGAAAAATCTTGTGGCCCGAGCCCTGCTTAAGTCTATAGTGCCTTCATCACCCAGGGGTTATGGAAATAGTACATCATGTAATTACCATCAAGGAAGTTTAGACCACACTACTGAGAATTGCGAGGCTTTGAAGAACAAGGTTGAAAATATTATCAGAGAAGGCATGTTGAGTTTTGAAGATGAAAGACCCAAATTTCCTAAAAGCCTGACAATTAATGAAGCACCTGGAGACACAAAAGTGAAGGAAAATACAAGCCCATTAGAATCAAGTAGAGGTCCAAGGCAAATTTCAAATTCTAGTGTTCCCTCAGCCAATTATTAAAAGACAGAATATCATAAACATCATTTTGATCCAATTCTCATTTTGTATAAAGAATTGTATCCTCAATTGTTAAAGGCCTGATTGGTGTCCCTATTGTTTCTTGCACCTTTGCAACCTTTGTACCCAAAATGGTACGACGCTAATGCACACAGTGAATTTCACGATAGAATCCAAGGACATTTTATTGAGAATTTTCTCACCTTAAAACTCTGAGTTCAAGCTATCTTGGAATTTGGAATGTGGAAATTTGGAACAGAAAATCACCCTTATTCAATGGATGGATATGAAACTCAGGATGACAGTACTTAGAAAGAAGGACATCAGTTCGAATATGAAGCTCAAATAAGCAAATTAAAGCAAGAGAAAGATGATTTGAATGAGGAGCTGAGAAACTTGCAGTTCAACTATCAGAAGCTTCTTTCGATAAATGTCGGTTTGGGTGTAAAGATGGAACAGAAAGAAAGAATTAAAGAGCTGAAATATGAAGCTGAATACTGGAAAAAAAGTTTTGAGGTAAGCGAAGGTTGAGTCAGTAAACTTTCACGTGATCTGCAGGCAATGGAGCTACAACGCAATACTCTTATAGACTATCTAAGGGTTAGTAAAGCTAAACGCGAGATGACAAAAATGTACATGTCGATGTATGAGGATAATACTATCAAGCTGAATGACAGTCAAGCTAAAAACGAAACACTAAAGAAGAAGGTAGACGGATGTCTCAAGCTTACGCTGATGTACAAAGCTCTTGTTGATGATGTTAAGAAAGACTGTCAAGAAAGTGAGGAAAAGCGATATGCCCAGTTTCAGAGATCAAGAATAAAGATTCAAGAAAGGGACAACGACATGAAATATAATATTATTCAAGCAAAAGAAATTTCTCAACAAGTGGCAGATCTAGCTGATGTAGCAATGGCATTGAGCCAGAATATTGATCCAGCATTAGATCATGGAGGAAAGCTGACTTGGCTCTTAGAGAAAGTTGGGAGTTAGAGCTCACCAATACCTGTAGTATCTAATATCTGATGTATTGAATCCTTTTACTTCAATGAAAGTTGTTCTATGATAGTCACTTTTAGAATCAATACCTCATGCATTCATACATTCATGCATTGCATATTCATTAATATAACATTATTATGTAATAACATGGCATTAACATTCATGGTCTCGAGCAGTCGAAGTTTCAACGAGAGCAATCTGAGAATTAGTGGAAGATTGAGAATCTGTTATCATGGAATGAGACATGGGAAGAATTGAGCAGACACAAGAAATGTTACAAGAATGGATGATCAATCATCAGGAAAATACGAAGAACTACACTACTACACCATGTTTGACAATTTATCCTGTGGCATTTAACCCAAGTACAGAGGCAGGGTCTGCAAAGCCTAGTATCTTAGGATTAAGACTTGAGCAGCTGAAAGATCATTATGCCAAACTTGAGGAAGAGATGAAGGAAAAGAAAGGCGTCGATAATCCCAAATTCAATGCAAAATAATTCTGCTTAGTCCCCGATCTAGTAATTTCGCTTGAATTTAAAGTCCCCAATTTAGAGAAGTATGATGGTTCCAGCTGTCCTAAAGTCCACTTGGCAATGTTCTATAGAAAAATGGAAAGGTATTTGGATGATGATAAATTGTTGATCCATCGTTTTCATGATAGTTTAGCTAGACCTGCTGCAGTGTAGTACAACAGATTAAGTCGAGAGCAGATTCGATCATGGGTAGATTTGGCCAAAGCATTTTTGTGCAATACAAGTATGTTATAGACTTGGCTCTAGATCGCAATTTTCTGCAGAACGTGAATATGAAGGCCAGTGAATGTTTTAAAGACTATGCATTGATGTGGCGAGGATTAGCAGCCCAAGTTCAACCTCCCATGACAGAGGAAGAAATATCTCTTATGTTTCATCAAACACTTACATCTCCTTTCTTTGAGGAAATGCTTGCGAATTCAAGGCGCAGTTTCAGTGATCTTGTGGTGATTGGAGAAGCAATAGAAATAGGGATCCGACAAGGAAAATTAGATCAAGATTTGAAGACCATGTTGATCAAGAGGCAAAACAAGGGAAAGAGGTGAATGAGTGTAATGTTCAAAGTTTTCAAAGTCGCAAGAGAAAGAGGCCAGTTAATTCATCATAACGACCACGGAAAATTCCTCAAGCAAGTGTAAATCTGGAGATCTTTGGAGTGTCTATTTCAGACTTACCACCTCACCTTATTGAAGGATAACATATCACTCATAGGCCAATGAAGGTGGTGCCAAGCCCATTTGCCCATAGCTATGATCCAGACAATGTTTGTGACTTTCATATGGGGGTACCAGGACATGCTACCAAGAAGTGTAAACCTTTAATGAAAGAAATCAATAAGCTAGTCAGTAATGGAATCTTAGCATGAGAATTAGTTCAACAATGGAAAGGAGTGGGGGAAGCCATTATAACAGTCAAGGAATCAGAGAATCAAGATGAATGCTTCCAAGATTGTCTGAAATTCTAAGAAGTCAGTGTCACCCATATTGCTGCATCATGTGGTTACAATCTACATGAACCATTGCTGAAATAATAATGAAAAATATGTCTGTTATTCCTGGCCTGAAAGTAGTAGAAGTCTTTTTCTAAGGTCATATGTCATGTTTGTTGGTTTTCATTGGAAGGATTTATTTTGAAATAAATAAATATATGCATATCTTTTCTTACCCTTGTAGGCCCCTAGATGTTAATTGCAATATGTTGTGAAGACGATGAAGTGAAGTTTGTTTCCCAGTCTACTCTGGTTAGCAAGGCAAGAAAGGTCAGATCACCACGCTTTTGATGATGTTCGATGATAAATCTTTGAAATTATAAACAGTGAAGTAGACTAGACGATTTTAACCAAGAAGAAGAAAAAACGAAAAAGCAAAAGAAAAAGTGAGGAAAGAAAAAGAAAGAAAAAGTTAAGAAAAAGAAAGGAAAAATAAGAAAATGAGATGAAAAGAAAAAAGGTGAGAAATAATAAATTATTTGAATAAATAAGTCTCGGAACACTCTGATGGAGCTGTGGGGAATTTCGACAAATCTAATAAAGAGATATGCTTCACTTGTCCAATACCTAAGCGTCAGAGATGTATCTTTGAAGACATGTCTATAATAATATAATATAATAATTATTAATAATCAGAATCACACATGGACTTATAGAATTTTATTCTTAGAATGATATTGTTGCACTCTACGGTTAAACAAGTTAGGGAAGCTTGAACATATTTATGAATAGAAAGGAATGAGGAGAACGGAGAAAGAGTTATTTCTGACTGGATCGAGTCATGCGATAATCATAGGGTGTGAACCGAGTGATTTAGAAGAAATTTTAACTTCAAAAATCGACACAACATTTAAAGGACTATAAGAGGGTTGAATCAAAGACGCTCTTGCACTTGGTATCTAGGGCACCCTATTCTGTTTTCTTTATTTATACCCAAATTTTTTCGGGTCTTGAAAAGTATCCTTAATTGAAATGCCATACGCAAGTTGACATTTTTACAAACAGACATATTTTCTTGATAAATATATGGCTGGGTATGAGACTCTTATCTGTTTGACAGTCTTCTGGTTAGAAAGAGGAATCATCCATCAGGGGACATGGAGATGACAATGGCAAGAATGAAAGTTTGGAGACTTGGAGAAAGTTCAGAGACTTGGAAAGTTTAGGGACTTGAGGCAGTTACTCGCCCAAATGATGGAAGAGGGGCAAATTCTATGAAATGAGGCAAGGAAAAGAGATTAGTGGGGCATCACGGTGCATAAAAGTTCAAATCAGAATGGGCAACAGATGTGTAGAGCTTGAAAGAATTCGATCACTAAAAAGGGGGTCAAAATTGGCTCAAGAAGAAAAGGAGCTCAACAACAAAGATTCTGGGGGAAAATTTTAGAGTATGAAGACAATTAAAGCTTAAGTTAAATCTCAAGAAGATCAGGTCAAGAAAGAAGATCAAGTCAAGAAAGAAGATCAAGCCAAGAAAGAAGATCAATCAAAGAAAAATGAAAACAATTTTATTGTTGTAACTGAAGCAAGAGGCAAAGAAGATTAGAGCTTGTCCGAGTGGTCCTCAGTTGTCACAATTCATACATCATATATAGTTAGGCATCTATAAGATAGAAGCATACTAATTCATGCATTCAAAAGCATTTTTATATATTTTTGCAAGAATTTACCAGAATCAGCAAAGAATAGACAAAGATTTCAATATACAATTTTAGATTGGAGAAGTAGAACCAGCAAAGACTAGCAAAAAAATTTCAATCACATTTTTGAAGCAAATATATTGATCCATTTGTAGATGTGGATCTCGGCAAGATTTCAACCCGCTTAAAGAGGCAGATCTTAGAAAATATTCTGTTTGAAGAGGCAGATCTTAGCAAAGATATCAATCCGTTTGAAGAGTGGGATCCCAGTAAAGATTCCAATCCGTTTGAAGAGGCGGATCATAACAAAGATTTCAATTCGTTTACAAAGGCGGATCTCAGCAAAGATTTCAATCTGTTTACAGAGGCGGATTTCAGCAAAGATTTCAATCCGTTTGCAGAGGCAGATTTCAGCAAAGATTTTTTAATTGTGTGCACAGGAAAGGAAGTGCATTACAATTCTAAATCCTTCGGGTCATCAGTAAGTCCTTTGGGCATGATGTTAAATTCTTCGAGTTATCAGTAAGTCCTTTGGGCATGATGTTAAGTCCTTTGGGCTACCACTTTCGGGAGTGATGTAATTGTTTGCACAGGAAAAGAAGTGCAATGCAATTCTAAATCATTCGGGTCGTCAGTAAGTCCTTCAGGCTTGATGTTAAATACTTCAGGTCCTCACCTTCGGGAGTGATGTAATTGTGTGCACAGGAAAGGAAGTGCATTACAATTCTAAATCCTTCGGGCCGTCAGTAAGTCCTTCGGGCATAATGTTAAGTCCTTCGGGCCAATACCTTTGGAAATGATAAGAACTTTCTGAATGTTATTGCAATAAGACGGTGGGGGCATGTTGAGCAGAAATATTAATCCTTTGGGCCTACGGTTTTAAAAAAAGAAAACAAAGAAAAAAAGAAAAAGAAAAAAGGGAAAAGAAAAAAGATAAAAGAAGAAAAAGAAAGAAAAAAGGAAAAGAAAAAGAAAAAGAAACAAAAAGAGAAAAAAGAAAAAGAGAAAGAGAAAACGAAAAAGAAAAGAAAAAGAAAAAGAAAAAGAAAAAAGAGAAAAAAGAAAAAGACAACATAGAAAGAAAAAAAAGAGAGAAAAAACAAAAAAAAGAAAAGAAAGAAAAAAGGGAAAAAACAAAAAAAGAAAAAAGAAAGAAAAAAAGAGGAAAGAGAATAAAGAAAAAGGAAAAAATGAGGAAGAAGAAAAAGAAAAAAGAAAAAGAAAAATGAGAAAAGAAGAAAGAGTGAAAAAATGAGGAAGAAAAAAGAAAAAAATATGAAAAAAGAGAAAAAAGAAAAAGAAGAAGAGGAAAGAAGAAGAAGAGAAAAATGATTCAGGTTGCCGGATTGAAAAGCAAGATAGACTAACTTCAGGCTCAAATGAGGAAGATTCGTAGTTTCAGTGTCTTTTGTTGAAGCACTTGAAGTTTCCTAGTGATATACCTAAATTGCACATTTTTACAATCAATGATGGAAGATTAATGATAAATTTGACTTTTACAGGCATAGAAGGAAGAAATTGATCAACGGAGAAAGAAAAACAGGAGATGAGATTCCATATGAGCTTCAGATAGAAAGATCAAGATATCTTAGGTAGAATAAGCAATGACATCAAAGAACTCAGCACTTCAAGCGAGAAATTGAAAATCTTTCATGGTATTTCAGATTGAATTTGAATTAATTGATGATGTTTCTTTTTGAGGATCAATTGTTCCCTAGAGGAGGGAAAATCAGCACTTCTAGTAAAGAATTCAGAGTTCATAATAAGAAGAACTCACCAACAAAGAATTCAGAGTTCATAATAAGAAGAACTCACCAGCAAAGAATTCAGAGTTCATAATAAGAAGAACTCGCTAGCAAAGAATGAAGAACTTATAATAAGAAGATTTCACCCTTTTGAAGAATGAGGAGGTTCATAATAAGAAGAGCTTGCTTATTCGACGCCGTTACAAAGAGGCAAACCAATATTTGAAGAATTTCATAATAAAAAGAACAGCTTCAGATTCCACATTTTGACAAGGGAATGAAGAATTTCATAATAAGAATAACAGCTTCAAACCTCGGAGATGAAGAATTTCATAATAAGAAGAACAGCTTCAGATTCCACATTTTGACAGGGGAATGAAGAATTTCATAATAAGAACAACTTCAAACCTCAGAATAAGAAGAATTTCATAATAATAAGAACAACTTCAGATTCCATATTTTGGCAGAAGATTGAAGAATTTCGTAATAAGAAGAACAACTTCAAACTTCAGCATTGTTCGTAAAGAAAGATCCGCCTTTCAGAGGATGACCAGGAGGTATGGATAAAATTCGTGTATTTTCAGTCTTTGCTCTATCCCTGTTCCACAGCAATGAGCAAAGAGGGGTAGCTGTCATACCCGAATTTTAACCGTGCTTATTAAATAAATAAAATATAAATAATACATAAGTAAATAAATATAAATAAATCTAATAAATAACCAAATCAGTCTAAATGTCAAAAATGTCCAAATTACACACAAAAACACCAAAAGCCCAAACCATGCCCAATTTACAATAACTCTCGTCCATTTTCGGTTACAACCCACCAAACAAACACAAATTCCCTAAGTCAGCTATTTTTCCCGCCCATTTATGTCATGTGGCATTCTCGGATTGGCTCATCTTTGCTTCACAAGGATCATGGCTTTCCTCTATCCTAGTTGTCACCAGCTAGCTCCACTGACATCACCTTCGTTAGACCCTATAAATACAGAGAGGGTGTGTGTCAGTTCAATAATAATGATTAGTCATTAATAATCACCATAAATAATAATAATAAATATTAAAGTAATAATGAGGAGAGAGAAGCTCACCTCGGGGTAGCCGAACTGCCTGAAGTGTGAACGGCCGCTGGGAATTTCATCAGTCGCCGGGAAGCTCGACGGTCATCGGGAAGCTCATCGGTCAGAACCGTCGCGACCACCATTGGGAAGGTATATTTCCCTTCTGATTTAATTTCCTGTAAAACAGAAACAAAACTTTAGTTTACATGCATATAAAAATAGTAACAAAAATAAATAAAAGTGATCAGAAATTTTTGTGGTTGCCGGAGTGGTTGTGAGCCACGGTGGAGTCGAAAATGAGTGCCGGACGGGTAGACTAGGCCGGTGAAGAAGGGGATCCTATCGGATCTAGGTAGATTTAGGGTTCTCTGGTGAAAAGTGGAATTTTAAGATTTTTTAGGGTTCAGCAATGTCGGTCGGAAGCGGCTAGAAATTGCCTTACGACGGCCGAAAATCCCCTTGCGGCGGCCGGCCGAAGTGAGGCGGTTACCGGAGTTTGGGACATGGTGGTCGGCGAACGGCTGAGTGTTAACGGAAGTTGGCCGAAGAAGATCTGGCGGTGGTTAGCGTGGTGGTTTGTGGCTGGAGAGGATGATGTTCATCCTGTTCTTGATGAACATGGATGAACAATCATCCAAAACTAGGCTTTTTGATCGAGTTTGGGCGGTTTTTTGGGTTAGAGAGGTGTTTGAGTTGGAAGCGTTTTTGGGATAGCTGAGTGATGAAAGAGAGTGTGAGGGTGATAAATGGGCGAGTCAGCCCGGTTTTAGGTTTATAAGGGTGAGTCGGTACGGCACCGTTTGGTGCTAGGTCAAAGCCAGGATCCGCGCACTTTATCTGGGTCGGGTCTTAACCCGTGCATTTTAATTCGGGTGGCATTTGGTTTTTGCCCAATACTTTACCATCTCTCAATTTGGTCCCCAGTCCTTTTAGATTGAGCCCAAATTTTACAGTTCTTTCAATCTAATCCCTGAATTCCCTTATTATTCCCTCCAATTTGTAATTCCCCTTATTTTAGTCACTAAAGCTTTGTAATTAGGGCATTAGATTCTGTAATAGTTTCAATTAGATCCCCATATTAATAAAAACAGTTTTAATGTTCAATTTTCTTTCAATGTAGTCATTTATTTTATTTGTTTGTTTATTTATGCAATTCAATGTAATTAATTTATATGTTTGATGCATGTTTTAAAATTAGCATATAGAATATTATGTTAGATAATTAAATGCACTTAGATATTAATTAATAGAGCCTTTAGTTTAGGTTTCTTTAATTAGGGTTCAATAATTAAATAGGGTAGATAATTGTAGATATTAAAAGTATATTAAATATGATTTTAGAATCCAAATATGGATGGTGTTTCATTGTTTACAATGGGGTGTTATCACATGAATTTCTTTAAATTATATTTAATGTATTTCTTACATAAATTGATTATTAATTTAAATTTTTAGCTAAAATCAAATAATTAATAATTAATACATTGTAGTTAATTAAATGTATATCAAATAGAATCTTTGAGGTTCAAATCTGGATAGTGTTCCATTGTTTATAATGGGGTGTTATCTCAGCCTTGGTCATAAAGGTGTATATTCGATATACATTTTCATTTATAAAATTGATTAAATAATTTGTTAGAGCCTTAATTAGGACTAGAACTTTAATTAATTAGAAAGATTAATTAATTAGGAATATGATTAATTTAAGGGCTTTAAATATATGAAAGGTGTTAAAGAAATTGACATTTTCACATGAAAGCCATTAAATTAATTAATATTCATAGTTTTAAATAACTAATTAATTAGAGCCTTTTTAGGATTAGTACTTAAAATTGACAAGATAATAAAATATCATTCATTAAAAACTTTTTATGTTAGAAATTCATTTTTAAATACGAATAGGGGTGCCACTTAACGAGATGTTTTTAATCTCGTATTCGAACAAAATGATTTTCCTTATAAAAGGATATATGCATTCAGAATTTAAATTCAGTTAATAATGAGATAAATTAAATTCAAATTATTATTCAAAATGCCACGTAAAATTAAAGGTACCGATAACGGGCGTTCGTAGGGGTGCTAATCCTTCCTACACGTAATCGACTCCTGAACCCAATTTTTTAAGACAGAATATCTGCTTTGTTTTTCGGTGTCTGGTCTACCTCGAAGTGATCGGTGATGACTCCAAAATGTTTTTCAAGGATAAATAAAGAAAAATTTGATTTAATATGAAAAACCTTAAATTTTCAAGATTTAATTAAAAATGGCCTGAAAACCCTAATTTTCAAAAAGAACGGTCGTCAGACTATTTTTACACGTCCCGATTTTTTAAAAAAAATGGTCGCGACATGCTTTAATTCCAAACACACACTTTCAAATCAATTTGCATGCACACATGTTTAACAATCTAGATTTTACACCCGTCAGCAAACTCTGTGAACGCACAAGATTGGGACTTAAAATTCACATGAACACTCCAAGAGATGTTTCAAAGAAAACTAAATAAGAGTTTAACTTTCTATTGCTTGAAATCAGCGGTGGATCTGAGCTCCGTTCCTGAGTAGTTGAGTTTTAGGTTTCGCTCCGAGAAAAGATTCACTATCTTCCAACTCTTCATTTTTGAACGAATAGTATTACCATTATCGGACATAGTTGAAGCTTAATTTTTTTTTGACAAAACTTAATTCTAATCCTAATCCTACCTAGAGAGAAAGGGAGGGGGAGACTCTAGGGGAAGGATGGGGGTGTTCCTGGTATGTCTAAAACCCATGACCTAAGAAAATGAGAGAACAAAGATGAGCAGCTTGGTCAACCGGCTAAATGTATTTGCTCTAAAGCCTAAATTTTAGAAGTCATTGTATTTGTTTTATCTCAATGCTGCAATTTCATTTAATATCTCTCTCATATCCCTAATATTATGAGCCATCTCGAAACATAAATCAAGAGGATTATAGTGTCAAAAGAATTTTAGATTTGTGTAGAAAATGTTAACCAGCCGGTCCAGTTTTTTAATCATTGAAGTGAGGGATATACAGCTAAACGTGACAGCAAGATCAAACTACTACTAAACTGTAGCCAGCAATCTTAATAATATTATCACAGGTATCATCAAGCAATCCAGAATGCAAAAAAGAATGAAACAGCAATGAGCCGTTTCTGAATTTTGATTGATAATCATATATCTGTAAATGAACATAAGCAGCAATGTGTTTCGATTATGATCAGCAATGAGCGGGTAGCCTAGGCATCCATCCAAAATATATCTATATCAACATGTAACAATCATTGTTAAAACAACATCCCGCTCTATGCGTACAGCAGCACTCGAGTAACGATGGGGAATAGCCCAACAAACCGACTACAGAAGCGCCTCACTGATAACTGCAAAACCAACTTGTCTCACCTACTGTCGTCTCATTTACCCACCTTTCAATTTAAACCTCAATAACTCTTTGCAGAAACAATGAGGCAGGCAGTAATCACTATGAATCAAATCTCTCATTATATTCCAATGTGAAAGCTTCCGGGACTGGAGGAGGAAGTGGCGGGATAGCTGAATCACCAGAAAAATTGTCATTGATCTCCAAGATCCTTCTGGCAGTTGCCTGAGACTTGTCGTCACCAATCTTTCTGGAAGACATGATCCCAGGTTTATATATTAGACTATTATGCTAGAAGAGTTGTTGCTACTCTCAACAGATGACAACTTGTCCTGCAAGAGTATTGTCTGTGCTGACTGTACCACAGAACTAAAAACACCAGATTCCCTAAGTCCTTGAATTATAGCCTGTGAATAGAGAAGAAAAGATGAATGGTTTGAGGATCCAGCATTTCAATTCAACCACAAATATTTCTCAGCGAAGATCAACAAATAACCACAAGGCTTCAGATAAACAGGTGTAGTATTTTTACTCACCATGGGAGAATAAATCCGAGTAAAAACGCCCCTCTTCAAAAGCTTCAAGTTCAATGCTTTATCAGTCCAAACCACATGGTCACGGTACCTAAGTCAGAAAAACCATATCATTTGATGATAAATGTAGGCATTTGACACAAGTTCTTACAGCCACATCTATGGTGTAATCCTACAAGAAATAACTAGAGTTCCAGGAATCAACATTCCAATATCCACTGTCCCATATCATGCACACCAGAAACTCTATTTGATTTATGTTTGAAACAGAAAACACGAAAACGGAGTATATCTAATGTCACCGTTAGAATTACCAGCGAAGCATTTCCTCCTCCGTTGCAGTTGAAGCAACTATGAATGCCTGTATGAAATGAAACATGACAGAACTGTAAGCAAATTATGACCCAAACGCATAAATATCTAAACTTAGAGAGACAAAATCAAGCTAAAATTCATCCATATCAGTAAAAAAGAGAAGCCTGATATAAACTAGTAATCTGTCTCTAAACTAGCCGCCGTGAAAATATTGCAAGTAACACTGTACTTTGCACCCAATGATAGCTAAACCATAAATTATTTTTCCTAAGGCCAAAAAGCCATTCATTTTAGAGAACATGTTTTCTACAAATGGCAGGAAAAAAGACACAACGCATGTCAGACATGAATTGGAACTCACAGCTCTATCAAATAGTAACATGAAACATATTTTAACATCCTCCTTTGTAGGCTTTCAGCCACATCGATCACGCCTTGAAGGGAGATCAGAAAATTTGGTGTATGTGTAATGCAGAACAGCAGCCTCATCCATTTTGATCTCACTATGATACGTTACATAAAATCAAGGTAGTTATATACCAATAGACAACGGCTTTTGAAGCAATTAACAAATCATGCAAAAGTACATATCAATGTTGTCAAAGGTGCAAGGCCTCCTCTAGGCACTAGGATCATTACATCACCGGAGGTGCACAGCTCAGAAAACACACTCACCAAGGTGAAATAAGGCACTAATTTTTAAAAGATAATTAAAAGAATTTATAAAGATAGAAAAAGAAAAGAAAAGAAATTCTCTGCATTGTATTTAATAAGTTCAAAATTTATGGTTTGTGATCAAAAAATTAAAAAATATGTTTGTCTAACGTTTTCCAAAGGCTAATTAACTTTAAGTCATCAACAAAAGCTCAATATTTTCTCCTTTCAATCTTCAAAGCCAAAATTGTATATGCACTATATGTAATTATTATCCAATATTGTATCGAGTAATTGCTGCAATATTGCCGTTAGGAAAAAAAATTCTCCAGACCTACTTTTTTATTTTTAGATTTATGGCATTTTTTACAGTGAAAGAAGAAGTCAGTGGGAGAACAAACCGACTTCACCATTCATGATTTTTTTCTATTAAAATAATAATGAAGTTGGTGGGAACACATGTCGACTTCACTATTCAATCCAGTCTGTTCTCTGCAAGCAGTTGAATAAAAGGGTGAAGTCTATAGGAACACAAACAGACTTCTACAAATTTTTAATAAAATATCATAAATAGTGAAGTCGGTAGGAGCACGTGCTAACTTCACCTTTCACTGTTCAAAATACCATAGATCAGAAAATAAAAAGAGAAGGGCAATAGATCCCAAATCTTTTTCAAGTGCAATATCTAAAAAATTAGCTAATATTGTATTCATGTAAAGAGATATTATTATCTTTTTTCACAATTTGTAAAACTAATATTTGATTTTGATATAACAAGGAATTTCAAGGACCAATTTGTAAAATTGAATAAATGTTTAAGTATTCAAAAAGACTCACAAATTGACAAGTATTCGAAGTTAAAATTAGTTCTTAGTCAAAAACTTAAACCCCAAATATTTTATAATTATTTTTATACTCAAATAGGCAAAATTGGTCTAGGAGTATCGATACGCCCTTAGTCGTATCGGTACGAGTTTTAGCCACTGAAATTCGTTTTTATACTTAATGGCTATAGGGTACAGATACGCATGAAGCCGTATCGGTACGCCATTCAACCTGGGAACCAATTTTGCCTTCGAGTATCGGTATGACCCTTGTTCGTACCGATATGGGGTGTTAAGATTTTATAAATCTTTTGCAATTAATATTCGATCGTTGCTTGTCAGTTTATTGGAATCACAAACTTTAAAATTCAGTTAATGTGTACAGATACCCTCTTTGGCGTATCGATACGATTTTCAGTTTATAACTTTCTCAAATTCCAGTGAGCAAAATTGGTACCGATACGGTACGGACCGTATCGGTACACCTTTGTAAAATTGACTCCTCGTCCCAATATGAATTTTCGTGTATCGATACCCCTTTGTACAATGGTTCTTTCTTCTTATAGCAGGTACCAATACCGAAGCTCGAGTACCGATACCCTATGCTGGAAAACGGCTATAATTATGATCTCAACTACTCAAACAGTTAGAAATCAATGAGTGGTATATAATCAAGTATCTAAAGCTGCAACAACAACTATTGATCAAGTTTAAAGCATTCAAGCATACATCCAACAATCTTTGAGATATTAGAGTCAAATTCTTGTAACCCACATGAGAGAGCTGATTTGTAATCTTTGGATTCAAGTTTTGGGGTTTGAGTGAACTTTGTAATTGGGCAAACATATCACCTTTGAGAAGATTTTTTTTGTTTGCTATCTTTCTTCTTGTAAAAGAGAGTTTTCTCAAAGCTTTGGGGTAGAAGCTTTGAGTGTGTAAAGGTTTTCTCTTGAGCCTAGAAAAAGGGAAGAAATTCTTAGTAAATTTAGGAAAATCCTTAGTGGGAAGCTAAGGTGGTGGATGTAAACTTTGTTAGAAGGTTGAACCACTATAAATCTCTTGTGTCCAAATTTTCTATCTTTCCAATTTGCTTCCACCTTTTTTTAAATTGCCAATTCACCTCCCTCTTGGCCATATTCCATTGCTTGATCATCCCTACACAATTAAAGAAAAAGCTGATAAAAGAAACTAAAAACTACGAGTCTATGACACTTAATTGTGCCTTCTTGCGCTTTGGACCCCAAAAAAGTGTTTAGGCACAAATGTTGTGCACTTGAACAAAGATGCCTTGCCTGAAGAAGTACAAGGCACTTTACAGTATTTCCACTGAACCTAACACTTGACAACACTGGTATGGAAACCACATGCCAGAAATGCATAATAATACCTTTAACCACATCAATTTATTTACACAAAATGAAAAGAATAGGAGAAATACCATACTTTGGTCTCTTCATGTCGTTATGCCATCTATGTGCACCATTAGGACGAAGATGGTCTTGAATACGAGCAGCTGATTTCCCATTTCCATAGGTTATAAAGTAGTTTGGATTATCATGGGCTGCCACCATGTAGTTGCCAAAATACACATGCTTAGGAAGATGATCATAGTTCTTCTTGAACATGGAGACCTATGCAAAGATAGAATGTAGAATCATAATGCACATATATGATCGAGGTATGAGATGATGAGAAATAAATAGAGGATATCATACCTCAGTAAAAGGTTCCTTTATATCATCCCGCTCAACACTGCTTTCCTGAAAATTTTACATGATATAATCACCTACTGTGTCAACAACAATGAAAGAATGAAATAAAGAATAAGAAAATACAACTTCACCAGCTAAACCTCTATCTAAGATAGAGGCAAATCCATTTACATAATTTGGGAAGACAACTGTATCAACATCTTCAGGCACATCCGCAAGCAATTATCTGACAGAGTACTCATGAGCACCCGCAGGATGTATAAGCTCATCAGTATCAAGATGAATAATCCAATCCATGCCAGCATCCTGTAAATGAATGAAGGAAAACTTGTAATGCAAAGAGCAAAGACCGAGCAAGGATTTGGGGTTGGGGGGCAAACTATAAATGTTTGAAGGGGGATTTAGAAATAAACTAATTTTTAAAAAATTTATATAGGGGGACAAAGGTAATCGCCCCCACCCCTCATAGTTCCGTCTTTGGCAAAGAGTTATACCTTGTATAGTTATATTCAACATGAATTTATGCTACCAAACATATAGATTATGCCAGAGATGAAAATGCAATAGCATACCCTAGACATTACAATAGCCATTTCCATGTTAAGAGATTGCTTCACAAACAGCTCGTAATTACATGGTTTATAGAAGAATTTTGATAGCCAAGTCTCATTCCAGATCCGACTGCACGAAGAAAAAAAAAACAAATCACTCTTGTGACATATAACAGATGGTAAAGGTCATCTTCAGTTTATACCTAGAGCCATAGCAGTATTTATTTTAGAGCTCCTGTTTAGTGGCCTCACAATACTGGTATTTCGGTCCAAAACTATGGATACCTTGGTTTCCTTATCTACCAATCACTAGTATTCCAGGACTGAAAATAAGTGCCTTAATAACCTCCAGCAATCATTGAAATTTTTTTATATGAAAAAAGAGTGCAAAAAGTGCCTACCAGAAGAAGGCCACAACAAACGATAATGCTTTTAGTTATCAGCTATTAATATTAAACCAGATCATGTAGCAACCTTTTAGCTTGATGTTCCTCTAATTCTTTTGTTCGGTATATCACTTTAACCCCCTGAGAAGGATGCATTTGCAAATGGCAACACAAACATAGTGAAATAAACAGTAGAACATAATGAAGAAAGATTCTGCAAACAAAAAATGAGGAACAAAGGATTTATACTCAACTGGAATCATTTCTAGGACTCTAGATACGACGGGAGAGGCAGCATTCCCTTCAACAAAAAGGGAAAAGAATGAAACTCCAATAACCTTGTGATAAAAGACCCACAGTAATATCTGCTCTAAGCCTGCAGAAGTAGTTGAAACAATAGATATCTAGCATGCAGCAAAACCATCAAAAAATTGTAAGAAATAGCACCACAATCTGCTCAAAAGTTAAAAATTTAAAAACATATGCTTGGGGTGATGATAATGGTTTCAGAGGGGGAAAAGTGTCTTTAAATGAAAACATTTCCCTGAGTTTTGAAAGCTACATATTTAGCATCACATTTTATATCTTGTGTTTTTGGGTTTAGAGATGTATGATGTATCTATTGGGAATTATTGGTTTTCCTTATTGCTTTCGGGAATTGTGTTTTTCCCTCTTAGTTCTTCTATTTCTTCACATTAGAAGTTGAAGCAAATCAGGCGAGGGTTAATGGGAGGAGAGTCAAGAGCACGAGAAGACGAGAATAGGAAGGTTGAAAAGAAGAAAGAATGGAAGTGGAGGAGAAAGAAGAATTGGGTCTTAAAGCCATGAGAATGAGAGGAGATGCAGAGATTGAAGACGAATACTCATATATACGAAGAAGCAAAATGATTTGAAACTGAAGAGAAAGATGAAAGAAATGAAGAGCAGAGCAGTTTTTGTCATTTTGGCGTTGTGATTGCCGCTTCCATCTTCAGCTTCTTTCCTTTCTTTTTATTACCGTTTTTCAGTTGACGTTCTCATGACCAGATTAATTAACGATTGCATTTAATTGTTGCTTTTGTAATAAGCAAAAACAAATTAGAATTACTCGACTTTTATGAATGTCTTACATTTCGTTATCTTCGATATATTCAACGGCGACTCCAATTATTCAAAAAATAATAATTAAATATTAGGATAAACTACTTAAATGACCATCTAATTATGGGGTAGTTTCAATATGACCAACATATTTTCAATTTTCTCATTATGACTACTTAATTATTTAAGTGGTATCAATCAAGTCACCTACCGTTAAAATCTAACGAGAAGGGTTACCTGACAATTAACAGAAATTTGTATAATTACATATTTGATCTTCGTTACTTACACATTCTGTCAATTTAGTCCTAATTTTAATTCAATAAAATAAATTAATTATTTTTATCAATTTGTGATAAAGTAAGTTGTCAACGTTCCATTATCGTTATATTCATTTTTGAGTTAATATGGCAGTATTTATCCTTCTTTGTCGACATTGGTATTTGTTTGTATCTTATATTTTTTTAAGTTGTTTGATTGGGTATTTTACTCTTTTCTTTGTATTTATGTCATGTTTTATTTTTCTGAGTTATTTGATGCATGAGAAGTGTAAATTTTTTTTACACAAACATGTCTATTTTAACTCTACAATATATAATTTAAATCTCTAAATCTGAACTTCAAAATCCTAACCCTAAACTCTAATTTTTAATTTTAACCCCTAAATTTGAAACCCTAAAACCTAAATACATAAACATTAAACCCAAAACTAAATATTTAAACCCTAAAGTAGACTCACTTTTAAAAAACAAATTTTTCACTATCAGTGCATCAAATATTTTCTCTAATTTTGAATCATTTATAATATAAAAAATGTTCAACGAATAATGAGGTGATTTTTTATATTAAATTTTAAGTTTATTTTTTCGTTTTTTTATTTATTTGTTTTTCTTAGTTTCAGTTATTTTAATATAATCGTTTTTATATTAAAATATTTCATTTTAAGAACAACACAACCATCTCTAATTAAAATTATGCTAATAGATCAAGAAAAGGCAAAAATATCTTAGCGGTAAAAACGAAAAATTTTCACAAGTGCTTTAGTTTTAGGGTTTAGGAATCGATTTTGGTTTTAGGGTTTAGTGGTTTAAGTGTATGGGTTTAGAATTTAAAGTTTAGGGCTAGAGGATACTATTTAGTTTTTAGGGTAATCTGGTTAGGGATTTGATTTTTAACATGTACACCCTAAATTTTAACCTTAAACCCTAAATTCTAATCACACCTTAAATTTAAAACGCGTACACTTAAACCCCTGAACACTAAACCCTAAACAAAATCCCTAAAGCCTAAAACTAAGGCACTTGTGAAAACAAAGTTTACACACGCGCTTGTGCGTAGAATAATTACCCTTTTGGAAAATATATGATGCATTGTCAGTGTAAACTTTAGTTTACACAAGCATATTCATTGTAGAGATTAGAGGTTTAGAGTTTATGGTTTAGGTTTTGGTGTTTTGAGTTTTGGGTTTATGGTTTAGTATTTGAAGTTTTAAGGTTTGAAATTTATATTTTATGTTTGAAAGCCTAAATAAATATGCTTGTGTAAAAAAAATCATTGTTTGTGCATCAAATATTAACTCGTAGATTAATAAGTAAAAAGTACTAATCTGTTAGACCAATCCTCGTTTAATTAGTAAAATTCTTTTTATTTAGATTGTAAAAGTATATCGTTCAATAAATTAAGATATAAACATGTAATAATATTTGAACGGAACATAAATTCTATTATATTTTTTGAATGAAAGCGGTCGAAGTCTTGAAACTAAGTATTAATTGTTTTACAATATAAAATTCAAAGATGTCCTGAATAATAAATACTAATAGTATGAGTAAGAACTCTTTAAGATAAAGATATTTATTTTTAAGACTTTATTATAAAATAATTTATTTATTACATAATAAATTAATTAAAATAATAATGAAACGTCTTATTATTAATAAACGAAGCAAAATGTCAATCTTCCTATTATTAATCTAATAAAAAGATACGCCTGTGATCGGATCGCATACGGAAGAAATAATAGACGAGTGATTTAGGGTGAAATCCCATAAAGGCCATAATCAAAGAGTAAATCCTAAAAATCCTTACTCGATTTCAATGAAGACGAACGACCCTTCCGCTCAGCATAACGAAGAATTGAATTAAAATTGTCGAGAAGAATCCAAGGCCAAGCAAGATGTCGTAGATGCGGCCGAATAGATTTACGTTTAGTGACGTCTGGGCTTGCATAGACAACGATAACTAGTAGAGAGTAATTAATATGAGTACAAGTAATTCGACAATGAGCAAATTAAAATTTCTTTTTGGTTGAACTCAATAATTAGTTTCACTGCAAACAAGAGTAATGTTCATTTTAAAAATCTTGAATTCAAATTACTTTGTATATATTATTAAAAAATTAAAATATTTATAAACAAATATTATAATCACTTAACTATTAAAAAACTTCTTATAGAAAAACTACGTAAATTCAATGCATTTACAAAATTCTTGAAGTGGGCCTTTTGATGCGATATAAATTGATGTTTTGTCCAAGATTTATAGAGATGGGTTTTAAACTTTTAATTGTTAGACAAAAGGCTGCTCGAAAAATCTAAATCCTATCATACGTGCGCATAGCTTGAAAACGCACGTTTAATGCATAGAACCAATTCCTCCTGCTGACGTGTGGATTAAATTCCATGCAACATCCCCTCATACTACACGTGCCCTACACCCAAGGTCTCACCTCAACAGCTAAACTACCCCCTTTAAAAACCAAAGCAGGAAGATAATTAAGTAGCAGAAAACAAGCAAAGCTTAAGTCGGAGAGAAACCCCAAAGCTCCACCGCCATGGGAGTGGCTCACCACCTTGATCCTCAAACCTTGGCCACTGCTTCATGTGTTTCCAGATCATGGTCCCTGGACCTCTCGCTTCCCTTCTTTGTCTAATCTCAAAATCTTTCATCCTTCCCTCCCATATCATCGCCTCTATGCTATCGGCGCCTTCAAACGTCGCCATAAGCTCCCGTCGAAGCCACGCCTTTCCATCGACAATCTTGTCTTCGCCCTTGAATTATCTTCCAAGGGAGTCCTTGTGTTCGCCGTGGCAGAAGCCGCAAGCAAGATCAATGACATACAAGGAAATCAAAGTGTTCAAGTTCGATGTCTGTAATCACCAATTTTTATCCGGTGTATAAACATCGCGTTAATTTACGTTAGTTTATTAATTTACATATCACTGTTGCATGTATACGTAATATATTGTGCTATGATTAATGTACGCTAAGTGTGTGTGATGTGTTATGTGTGCATTAGTAATTATTATGTGCATGTTTATATATGTTTGCATGTGTGTGTTATTAAAGTCCTTATTATTATGTATATGAATGAGTATTGCATGAATTGTAGGTATTATTATTATGTGTGGTCGTGTGCGAATGTGTTTTGTCATAATTGTATGTATGTGTACGTAAGTATGTATGTGTATGCTATATACGTATGTGTGTCTATGTACGTGCGCGCTTGCATGTATGTATATATATACGTATTATTATTAGTATTATTGTTATTATAAACAGATAAAGTATCAAAACTCAAAAAAATTAATTAGATATCCAGTCCATGTACAAATATTAAAACTCAAAAATTTACACCAGGCCCCAACTGGCCAGCCCACATCCTAAAAAAATTCTAACCCACATCAGATAATGGAACCATGATGCCCTCCTTTTATCTTGCGTAGTTGCACGAGGGCCGTTGGATCAGATCTGGATTCAGCAGCCACAGTTGAAGCATAAAGACCCCTCATCTGCCGCGTGAAGTCCACGCGCGGGCTATTGGATTATCCACTCGCGCATGTGAGACACTTACAAGGTCGGCCATCTTCTCCAGACCACATGTCATGATCCCAGACTGCTACATCATTTTTAAGGTCCTATCTCAGCCGTCTGATCATCGAACAATCTTAACCGTTGAATCAGATCTGATTCAACGGCTAGAATTAGTTTTGACAATGATAATCTTCTCATCTTTCAAGACGCCAGTCTACGTAGTCGAGCGGACACCTTCCCCCATGCCGCCGTACCAACCATCAAGCATGACCGAGCACCACCAAAAACATAAAAGATGTTATGTCAGTACCAAAAAATCAAATCAAGTATTTTTTTCTGTCCTATTTTCTACCAAAAAGCACAAATCATGGCAGAATATATGTAAACCAACAAAGTGTAATATTATCAGTTTTTTCAGAAATACAAAAAAATAGAGCTGCTATTTGATAATATTTTTTCTCTCTCTCATTTTTATGCATGCATGTAAGTAATAAGCCAAAAGGAAAAAAGATAGAGTTTACCGGGAGAAAACCCTTCCCTGCCGGCGCTAAACTCTGAGGAGTGAGCCACAAAGGGATTTTCTTCTTTGTTTTTGTCTCGAAACGTCAGGGATCTAGGCTTCGTGGTCTCAAAATAAGAGTATTTTGGTTCAGCCTTTTCAAAAGTAAAGTTTTTTTTGGTTTTTGAGGGGTGTCTAGACTGGGTTTTGGAACGCTTCGAGCGTTGAAGGTGGTGGCCGGAGTAGCTGGACCACCGCCGACCTCTATAACCGCGGCGGCTAAAGGGTTTGGGGGTTGCGTTTCTGGGAAATGAGAGAGCTCTCTCTCTCTCTTTAGGTAAAAAAAATAAAGGAAAAGTGAATAAAGGGGGCCGGCCATGGGTTTTATAGAGGGGAAGTAAAAAGACAATGGGTAAATCGCATCATAAATCCCTCCGCATTTTCATTATTTTTATTTCTGCCTTGCCGCATAGGATATTTGCAACCCCAGTCCCCCTCATTTTTGAAAATGTTTCAATTTGGTCCTCAAATAAAATGAAATCAGTTTTTAAATGGTGAAATTACCTCCTTAGTCCCACCGCATTTTTGAAATTTTCACTCTGAGCTCGCCCCTTGGTTCAATTACATGTCTGGTCCTTTTAAGTTTCATTAGGCTTGTGATTACGTCCTCAAATTAAGTTTTATTTCCTTTTAACTTCCGTCTTTCTGTTTTATTTCTTAGCGTTTCAGTCCCTATTTTCGTGTTCTAAATATTCATGGCTTATTTGTGATTTTATTTGTTTTAGCATGTTCTATTACTCGCTGTATTCATATATGTCATGTTTTATCGGGTCTACTTATGTTTTGGATGTGTTGTTTACTTTTTATCTTTATGTCCATATTCATTTTTATATCATACTTTAGTTTGGTTTTCATGGTGTTTGTATATGTTAGTATGAGTTTTATGTTTTAGGTTACATGTTAGTGTGTTTTCCTTTTTTTTAGTCATGTGTGATGACATGTTTTATTTATTTGTATGTGCAAATTATGTCATATGTTATGTACTAGGTGTTGGTTTCTTTGTTATCATGTGGTTTTGATTTGTGAAATTAACATCATAATACATTTATGTCATGCACATGTTATATTGTGTTTTTATTTTTAATATGTATGCATTCTTGAAGTATGTGTTTTTATTTCCCACGTGTTTTTTATTCATGCCTCGTTATTATTATCATTATGATGTGCTATGTTCGTGTTTTTTATTATATTTGTTTAATTCTGTGATATCCATGTTTTTCATTATTTTGTCATTTACCATGTCAATGCAAATGTATGTTTCCGAATTATTTCTCTAAGATTGCATACCGAGATATATAAATTGTCAATGCGGTGCCCTTTTATCTGAGCGTAAACGGGGCCAGTATCAGGCATAGTGATAGTGGTTGGGCATTTACCCTCGGATAAATGGGCCTTTAAAATCTACTCGCACTTATAACCAAATTTTAATCTAATCGTCATTTTAGTCCAGAAAGTCTAATATTAATAAAGCGGTAATTATTAAAGTACCAATTTTGGGCGGTGTGGGGGTGCTAATCCTTCCCCATCCGTAACCGACTCTCGAACCCAAAGTTTTCAAAATCTCTAGTTTTTATGGTGTCCGGCATACCTAAGTGGCCAATGGCGACTCTTCTTTTAAATAAAACGCGGTTTCTTTAAAACCCCACGGAAGACATTATTTTCAAAACAAAACAATAGATAAAACTCGTTTTTTTAGCGAAACGGACATCGCTACAGATGGCGACTCCGCTAGGGACATTTTTTGTTTTTTCAAACAAAATAAAGTGAGTCGAGCTTTTTAAATAATTACCGCTTTACTAATATCGGAAGTTTTGGATTAAAGTGACTATTAAACTAACATTCGGTTATAAGTGCGCGTTTATTTTGACGCATTTAAAATATGGCATATAAACATGTTTCTTAAGTGGGGGGGAAACGCTAATGCTTTCTTGGAGATATCGTTCTCCTATGTAGGCCTAGCAAGTACCCTCGGGGCTCGAGTACCTTATGCTTTCGTAAGGATATCGTTCCTTCGTACAGGCATAAGCAAATGTGTCCCCCTAAATTGAACCCGGTTGAAAGGAGCCTATAATGGGTGATGATCGGGGGCCTTGCTACTCTTAGTAGAGGACAGCAAGGACAATTCGGGTATCTCCTAGAACCAAAACTGCATGTAGAGAATACATAGAAACCCACCCCTTTAGAGTCATGCGAATAACCTTAGGTGTTTTAACGGGATAAATAGGGTTGTTATGTGTGTTTATCCTATTTAATTCGTCCTTTTATTTATATATTTATTAATTTTATCCGGTACTGACTTGTTTGCTTTTTTGTTTTTCTATTTTTGCATACATTATTGCATTTGCATTACATAAAGGTACTGGATCAAGTGGTTTACCCGATCAGAAAGTCTTTAACCATGGAAAAGAGGTATCTTAGGAAAGAAGAGCTTAACTTGTCAGTCAGGTATTGGTCAGAGGTCAACCAGAAGGCCTAAGGGGACAATTTGCTGAATGAGCGCATAGTAGTAGGGTACACCTACGTGAGTCTTCAGCAGAAAAACTTATGGGATCTTCAGAGTATCTGGGAAGGATGGGACCGAAGACTACAAGACATTTTCTGTGATAGTTATGGTGACATTGCACGGCTGTTATACGTTCGAGTCAACCAGCCCTTACTCCGAGCTATTTTTCAGTTCTGGAATCCTGCCTTTTGCTGCTTCACCTTCAATGGACAGGACATGATGCCTACAGTAGAAGAGTACACTGCTTTACTTAATCAGAAGAACGTTCAGGAAGATTGGATCTATGCAAAACCGCCGAGGAATCAGAATTTCACTTCGAAGCTCAAAACCTTTGCCGGGATGAGTGACGATTGGGTTAATGGCCTGATTCGAATTCTAGGAGACAATACAGTCTTCGCATGGGAGAGTATTCGAGACGTCATACTCGCACATCCAGACGAGGGGAAGAAGATAGACCTATTTGCCTTGGGAATATATGGTTTGGTAATCTTTCCGAGAACTCTTGGAAACATTGATGTAGCCATTCTAGATCTGTTTGAGCGTATGAAACAGAGGGCAAACCAGTACCAACAATCTTGGCCGAGACCTTTATTTCTTTAAATGCCAGTCGAAAGCACGAAGAATGACGTTTTTGAGGATGTGCACAGCTGCTACAAGTTTGGATTCAGAGCCGCATGTGGAAGACACCGACAAGGGTCCTACTGGGGATATCCTTTCAAGGCTTTTCGCCCTTATATGAGTACTTAGCAAAAGAGTGGCGAGAAAACTTGAAGACAAAGAAATGGTTTTGTTTCTTCAGGAACATTCAAGATGAAGGCATAGTGTGGAGGGTTCTGTGGCTCGGTAGAGTTAATTACTTCTTGTACAGTTGCGGTGATTATGACTGGTTGATGATGTTGGGGCTGCATGGTGGGATTGCTTGCGCTTCGCTTCTGGTGTCCTGACAGTTCGGATCACGACAGTTTGTTCCCAATACCGCTGGATTGAGCCAAAGTGAATTTCCTTTCAAATGTGAGTTCAAGGAAAAAGTTCAGACTACCATGAGGGCTTGGGACCATTGTTACTGGATCAGAGTGGATGGAGACACCGAGCGTATGACCACCCCTGACTATGATCTTTGGAGGCATTTGAGGATTAATGATAAGATTCCTGAACCCGATTAGGGATTAGTTGTGTCACTTGAGGAGCTTACTAAAATAGTACCGTCTGAAGCTGATATTTTACGAAATAAACTTGAAGAAATCAAGAGAAAGATGAAAACCCAACAGACTCAGCATGCGGGTGAGCTTTATAAAGCGAGTTTAGAGGTTGCCAAGCGGGACGAGATCATTAGGCAATTGAAGAAACTGAATGCAGATTTGAACGAGAAAAATGCTCTTTACCAAAATGATACCCTCCTATTCCAAGCGAAAATACAGAAGGCCAGCCGAAGTCAGTTCATAGCCATGGAAAAGGAAATGATGAATGGTATTTGTTTTGTAGAAGAATAACGAGAGATCGGCAAGTGAGCGATCGATAATGAGATAGAAAGCTGCAGGTTAGCTACCGAGGAGGAAAAACGATCTTTCAAGGAAGCCATCGATCAAGAGAATGAAAAAACTAGGCAATAGATCAGCAAAGGAAAACAAGCAGTCAGCTACGAAAGAGAGAACACCGCCGCTTGGAAAAAGAGGTCTATGGGTAGCAGGAATAGACTGTTAGAGATGCAAAGATTGTACGACGACACCATCCAAAGCCTGAATCAGAGCCAAAGTCAGAATGTCAAGTTAGAGGGAAGGTTGGCAGAATTAGAACACTCCTTTCAGACTTACCGTCAGAGGAATAACTTCATCGAACTACAAGAAAGGGAGCGTAAAGTAGGCACGTTGCGAGCCCAGATTGAGTCGCTTGAAGTAACTGTTCAGGATTATAGGGAAAGAATCAGAGTATTCGAAGAAGCTGCAGTCGGAGGAGACAATTATTGGCAAAGAAGACTGCGTGATGCTGCCCGGATGGTGCAGGATAGAGACTAGTATTACACGAACCTAATGGTGGACATACAGCGAGTCGCAAGGCACGTGAGTGACTTAACTGCCGAAGCCGAAACTCTCTGACCTTTCGTAGTCGTAGACATGGAAGAAGCACCCAGGTTTATCAAGCTGGTCAGGGCTATTGGAAAATTTGGGGATAGAGCTAGGGCTTATCTGTAGGACTCCGTGTTGTAGTTAGGACTCTTTTGTATTAGGAACCCTTCTTTTGTAATATGAAATCTATTGTAATCTAGATCCTTTAATTCCCATGGAAGTAGTTCAAAAGGGTGATTATCAGCGGAATCAATACCTTTATTTGCATACATTCCTGCATTGCATCATGACATTTGCATCATTATACATGCATTTATTTTCTTTGCAATCATATTAATATTGTAAATATTGTGGCAGTGTGAAAATAGAAGTTAAGCCGCAATCATTCATCATCCATACCTTACCCGACTACAAAGTAAGCTCATGGAAGACAGGATAATCAGTCTAGAGAAATGACAGAGAGATTTGGAAGCAAGATTTAATGAGGCCCAGAGAAGCCTCAGTGACCAGATTGCTCAGTCACAAGCGTCGATAGTGTCCAACATAACTACATTGTTGGCTAAGAGCCTCGGAAAAAGAGTCGAAGGAGAAGTCGTTCAAGAGCCGAAAGGTACCCCAGCTCACAGTAAGGTTCAATCGGCTACACCAAATCTGGCCAGAAGGGTATATATTGACCCTGCTGGGATGTCTACTAATCTTCAGGTGGGGGCACCTAAGAATCAACCCTTTGACACAAAAGCACCCTACGAGGAGGAGGCGCCAGACCTAAGCTTGGTCGAACGGATCGGGACAGAGGTAGAAAAAAAATAGGAGGAGAGGTTTCGCCTCATAGAGGAAAGATTTAAAGCCCTACAAACTATAGAAGAATCAGGAAGCGATGCCAGTGACTTAAGTCTGGTATCCGATCTTGTTCTGCAACCAAAATTTAAAACCCCAGAGTTCGACAAATACGATAAAACCACGTGTCCTTCTACACACATGACAATGTATTACCGAAAGATGACGGCCTACCTCAAGGATGAGAAACTATTAATTCATTGTTTCCAAGACAGCCTGACTGGGGCGGCGCTGCGGTGGTATACCCAGTTGAGCCGGGTAAACATTAAAACCTGGAAAGATCTTTCAAGAGCATTCATCGAGCAATACAAGCACGTGACGGACATGACGTCCAGTAGAATTATGCTAGAAAATATGGGGTAGAAATCCAACAAAAGTCTGCGACAGTATGCCCAGAGGTGGCGGGAAATGGCCGCCCAGATTCAGCCACCCCTCCCTGAACATGAAATTACACATTTATTTGTTAATACTCTGAAGGGGACACTGTTTGATCGCCTCAGTAATAACACAACTCAGAGTTTTGCCAATTTAATTGGGACCGGGGAGTCCCTTGAATTGGCAATCAAGAGCGGTATGACTGATAGCGGGGAAAGTTCTCGGAAGTACAACAAGAAGAATGAGGTGAACACCGCCAGTACTTACACCACCCCAAAGAATTTCACAGTCTCACAGCCACATGCGTCTTCTGGGAAAGCACAAAACTCGAACCAAAGAGAGGAGAGAACCCTGAGAAAGGAGAAAGAGAGGTAAACTTTTACTCCATTACCTGTTTCGTACTCTGAGCTTTACTCTTAGTTGTACGAAGCGGATTTGGTCTGTCCATACTACGTTACTCCGTTCAAACCGCCATTCTCGTCCTGGTATAACCCGAACACGCATTGCGATTATCACGGTGGTGCCCCTGGTCATCCTACAGAGAATTGCCTTGCTTTCAAGAAGCTCGTGCAGAGTCTAATCTATTTTGGGATACTGAAGTTTGAATAACCAAGTGTAGCTGCTAATCCATTGCCTAATCATGGGAACCGGGGAGTGAATGCTATTGAGGAGTACTCTACCAGGAAGGTTAAGGAGAATGTGTCAGAAATCAAGTCTCCTTTGCGGTGGATATTTCAGCAATTGTGCATGGCCCACTTGATTAACAGGGGCATGGTAGTAGTACATAAGGGATGTGGAGTGTACTGTGAATTCCAGTAAGACGGAGGACACGACATCCAACAGTACAATGAGTTTAAGAGATTGGTGCAGCAATTGATGAATGACAAGCGAATAGAGTTCTTCAAAGAGCCTGCAAGAAGGAAAAGGGTCAGACGTATATATGACGGACAGCCCCAACGTTAAATACGGGAGAGACATACCTTTTGTCATCTCCTCCAGGCCAGAAGGTGTAAGTGCCTCCCAAAGAGAAGCTACTAAGGTGACTCCCAAGATCATCATCTCAGCACCATCCCTGTTCCCATTCAAGGATATACAAAAAACTCCCTGAAACTATGCTGTGAATGTGACCATACCAGAAAAGCCAGAATCTGGTGAAGTAAAAGAACAGAAAGTTGAAGAAGAGCCTACACCAAAAGATGAGCAAGCCAAGAGTGATATGAATATTAGTGAGATGGGCCACTTCACGAGGAGCGGCAGATGTTACTCCTCAGAGACCTTGAAAGCTGCTGAAGTTGCCAAAGATAAAGGAAAAGATACATCGGTTACCCCCGCGCAGATATTCGGTGAGGAACCACCTCCTAAGATAAATGAACCAGTAACCGAGGCTCAGGCCAAAGAATTTTTGAAATTTCTGAGATATAGTGAATACAACGTAGTGGAACAACTACAAAAGCAACCGGCAATGATTACAGTGCTAGAGTTGCTCATGAGTTTAGAAAAACACCGTGAGGCACTCCTAAAAGTGCTAAACCAGACTTTTGTACCCCATGACATTTCTGTATCAAAGTTGGACAGGATAGTGGGGCATATCACCGCCTATAACCATATAACATTCAGTGATGACGAGATCCCTAAGGAGGAATAGGGTCCACCAAGGCTCTCAACATCACAACGCACTGCAAGATGTATGTGTTACCGGGAGTATTGATTGACAACGAGTCAGCACTGAACGTACTACCTATGGTGACTCTACAAAAGCTACTAATCGATGTTTCTCACCTAAAGCTCTGTCATAACTCCGTGAGAGCCTTCGACGGCACACAAAGAGGAACACTTGGAAAGATTGAGGTGCCTCTATTGATTGGGTCGACTGAGTACGTGATCGACTTCATGGTGATGGACATAAAACCATCCTACAACTGCCTATTGGGAAGGCCATGGATCCACTCTACAGGAGCCGTCCCCTCATCACTGTATTAGAAATTAAAATTTGTGACCGAAGGCAAGTTGGTCACAGTGGAGGCAGAGCAAGAGATCACTGCTTCGGTGACATCAGATGCCCCCTACATCCAAAATGATGAGGATGTTGTAGAATGCTCTTTTCGAGCATTAGAGCTGGTGAACGCCACATTCGTCGTGGAAGGTAATCGGATCCCCTGCCCCACGTTATCTAATTGCACCAAGATGACCGTTGCTGAAACTTTGGGCCGAGGAGCCAAAGCAGGAAGAGGGCTAGTGAGAAGATTGCAAGGGAGCCTACGAGCTAGGAGTGTAATAACCATGAAGGATCGTTTCAGGCTGGGTTACAAACCAAGTGTCCAACAGAGGAAGGAAGAATACAAAAGAAAAGAATAACAGATGAGAGCCAGATTTAAGGGAGATGACATTCCATGGAGACCAATGTCTTTCCCTCGTTTGAGAAATACTTTTGTCTCTGGAGGATTCACCCGACCAGGACAGGAGGTCGAAGAAGCAATTAAGGAAAATGACATACTCAATGAGAAAGAAATGTTTAGTGAATCACTCGAGGGGATGTCCATCAACATGATAGCTAGTAATAACCATGATAGCAATATGTTGACCAACATCTGCCCCTGTCGCCCCGGTGAGACTCTTGATAATTAGAGCCACGTTGATCTACCTGTGGTTTTTAGGACTAGATCAGAGTAATGCTCCGAATCAACCTTTTGTTTTTTCCCATAAGCAATGGGGATCTTTTGTATAGGGAACCTATGTTAACTTTTTGTTTGAAATGAAAAGATATCTTCCCCTTTTTCTCAAATGGCAAACATCTCATCTCATTCATTCATTCTTTATTCATATTTATTCACCTCATATAAAACCATTCTCTTCCCATTACATTCGTTCTCATTTAATACAGGTTTCCCATAATTAACAATATGAATGATGCTGAATCCAATCCGAAGTAGATTTTGAATACCTTGAGATCTCAGCAGAAATTGAAGAAGGGGGTGATGAGATAGAATGCAAGGTCCCTGCAGAGCTGATGAGGATGATGGCCAACGAAGAGAGGCAAATCATGCCCCATAAAGAAGAAATAGAAGTTGTAAACTTGGGGACTGAAGAAGAGAGAAAAGAAGTAAAGATCGGGACTACATTTTCCTCGAAAACCAGGCACGAACTGATAGCCCTACTCCAGGAATTCAAGGATGTTTTCTCCTGGACTTATCAAGATGTGCTAGGTTTAAATACTAACATAGTGGTACACAAACTGCCGACGAAGCCAGAATGCAAACCAATACAACAAAAACTCAGTAGAATGAGACTGGACATGTTGTTAAAGATCAGATAAGAGGTGAAAAAACAGTTTGATGCTAGCTTCTTGGAAGTGGCCAAGTACCTTGAATGGGTTGCAAACATTATGCCAGTAACGAAGAAGGATGGGAAGGTCCGTATGTGTGTAAATTATAGGGATCTCAATCGAACTAGCCCTAAAGACAACTTCCCTCTGCTTCATATTGACACGCTGGTTGACAACATCGCGGGACATTCATGGTTCTCATTCATGGACGGCTTTTCGGGGTACAACCAAATAAAGATGGACTCAGACGACATGGAGAAAACCACATTCGTGACCATGTAGGGTACTTTTTGCTATAAGGTAATGCTTTTCGGACTCAATAACGCGGGAACGACTTATCAAATAGCGATGATGACTCTTTTCCACGACATGATGCACAAAGAAATAGAGGTATACGTGGATGATATCATCGCTAAGTTCTGAACAAAAGAAGAACACCTATAGAACTTGAGAAAACTATTCCAAAGACTGCGAAAATACCAGCTGAAGCTTAACCCGGCCAAATGCACCTTTGCCGTTATATTTGGAAAACTTTTGGGGTTCGTAGTGAGTAGAAGAGGGATTGAGATTAATCCAGATAAGGTGAAAGCCATCCAGGATCTCCCATCGCCCCATACTCAAAAGGAAGTTTGAGGTTTCTTGGGGAGGCTAAATTACATCTCCTGTTTCATCTCTAGTTAACAGATAGGTGTGACCCAGTCTTCAGACTACTTAGAAAGAATAATCCGGTGTCTGGGATGAGGAATGTCAAGAAGCCCTGGAGAAGATCAAAAGGTACTTGATGAATGCTCCGATTTTAGTCACGCCGGTACCAGGCAGACCCTTAATCCTCTACCTAACAGTCTTTGAGAATTCAATGGGTTGCGTATTGGGGCAACACGATGAGTCTGGGAAGAAGGAAAGAGCCATCTACTACTTAAGCAAAAAGTTCAATGCTTGCGAAACACGGTACCCGACAATTTAGAAGCTATGTTGTGCTTTGGTTTGGGCCACCAAAAGGCTTAGGCAATACATGCTATACCATACCACATGGTTGATATCCAAGCTAGACCCCTTGAAGTTCCTAATGGAAGCACCAACATTAACAGGGAGAATGGCCCGTTGGCATATGCTCTTATCCGAGTTCGACATTGTGTATGTAAGTCAGAAAGCCATGAAGGGAAGCGCCATAGTAGATTTCCTAGCTAGTCATGATTCGGATGATTATGAATCGTTGAACTTTAATTTCCCGGATGAGGACTTGATGTGTATTAGAACCGAGGAGAATGTTTCAGACGACAACTCATGGAAGTTTTACTTTGATGGAGCCTTCAACGCCCTCGGACACGGGATAAGGGGCCGTGTTAATTTCTCTAGAGAATGTCTACTATCCCTTCACCAATAGACTATAATTCTTCTTCACCAACAATATAGCTGAATACGAAGCCTGTGTTATGGGATTGAACGCAACTATTGAAAGAAAGATTAAGGAACTTCGAGTATTTGGAGATTCATCCTTAGTGATTTACCAGATGCGCGGAGAATGAGAAACTAAGGATTCGAAGCTGGTCAAATATTATGAATTGATCCAAGAGCTCACCAAGGAGTTCGAAAAGATCAGTTTCACGTACTTTCCCAAACAAGAAAATCAGATGGCATATGCCTTGGCAACCTTGGCTTCCATGTTCAAAGCGAACACGGGGGCAGAAATGAAGCCCATTGAGATGCAGACTTTTGAAAGGCTGGCTCATTGTTGTAATGTGCAAGAAGAGATAGATGGCAACCCGTGGTACTATGACATCTTGCAATATATCAAGTTTCAAAAGTATCTCGAAGGGGCAAATGACAATGACAGAAAAACACTCAAAAAATTGGCAGCGGGATACGTTCTGGATGGGGAGATCCTATATAAAAGAAGCCATGATCAGACATTATTGAGATGTGTGGATTTTCGGGAGGCGAAGGAGATTTTGGCCGAGGTACAAGATGGTCTATGTGGGACGCACGCCAATGGGCTATCTATAGCCCAAAAAATTATAAGATATGGTTATTTTGGGTCGACCATGGGGGGAGATTGCATCGATTACGCCAGGAAATGCCACAAATGCCAAATTTATGCTGACAAGATTCGCGCTCCTCCTTTGCCTTTACACACCATGAATTCCCCGTGGCCTTTTGCAGCGTGGGGCATGGACGTCATTCGGCAGATTCATCCAAAGGCTTTCAACGGGTACCATTTTATTTTGGTCACCATAGACTACTTCACTAAATGGGTGGAGGCAGCATCTTATGCCAACATCACAAGGACGACGGTATGTAAATTCCTAAAGAAGAAGATCATTTGTCGATACGGTTTGCCAGAAAGGATTATCACCGATAACGCTTCCAATCTTAATAACAAATTGATGACGGAGGTGTACAACCAGTTCAAGATAACGCACCATAACTTCACAGCCTATCGCCCTAAGATGAATGGGGCAGTGGAAGCAGCAAACAAGAACATAAAGAAAATCATCTCGAAGACGACGGATACCTACAAGGATTGGCATGAGAAGCTGTCATTTGCTCTTTTCGCCTATAGGACATCTGTTCGCACATCGACGGGAGCAACGCCCTATTCTTTAGTGTATGGCATCGAAGTAGTACTCCCTATTGAGGTTGAGATTCCGTCGCTCTGGGTCCTAAATAAAGTAAAGTTGGAAGAGTCCGAATGGGTGCAAGCCAGATTCGACCAGTTGAATCTCATCGAAGAAAAGAGGCTAAAGTCCATCTGCCATGGTCAAATGTACCAAAAACAGATGATACGGGTATACAATAAGAAGGTGCGCCCGAGAGAATTAAGAGAATGAGATCTGGTACTTAAGAGGATCCTCTCAGTTCAGAAGGATTCTCAGGGAAAGTGGATGCCCAATTGGGAAGGGCAATACGTTGTTAAGAAGGCCTTTTCATGAGGAGCATTAATCTTAACCGAAATGGATGGAGACGAGTTGAAAAATCCTATGAATTTTGACGCAGTTAAGAAATACTATGTTTGAGAAAAGAAAAAAAAAAGAAAAAAAAAAAAAAAAAGAGGGAAAAAAAGAAAAGAAGAAGAAAAAAGAAAAAAAGAAGATAGGTGGAGCGAAAACCCGAAAGGGCGTTCCAAACCAAAAAAATGAAAATAGAGAGCTCAAGGCGAAAACCCGAAAAAAAGGGTCTTGAAGCAAATGAAGGGTCCGAGTCGAAAACCCGTAAAGGGTGACTTAGATAAATTTGGAGGTTGGACCTCCGGAGAGAAGATTCGTCCCCATGAGCCCCATGAAGAAGAAACTTCAAGCTAAGATTCTACTCCGGTTGACAGGATCATGCATCATTCATACCGTGGATACTGGGAGGTTTTGCATTTCATGTTTGGCTTTTCCTTTTCCTCATGTTTGCCATGACCATCTCAAAATTGTTCTAAATCCTTAATCGTAATAAAATCACATTTTTGAGCTCCCGTTCCTTGTCTTCTTGTTATTTTCCATAAACATCATACAAATAAGTTAACATAGGCTTATGATAACCAAGAGATTTATGAGCATTATTGTGATCTAACCCTGAAGATGTGGGTGATTAGAAAACAATATTAATCTTGCCCTCTAGCTGCCTACATGATGTATGTTGAAACGGGATGAGCAGAAGGCTTCGAGCACCAGGGTAAGATGACCAATGACACATGCCCTGCTTGTTTAAAGAAAACATTCGAGACAACAAGAGAGATTTCCCAAGTGAAAACCCGGAAGGGTCCCTCAAAAAAAGAAGAAAAAAAACACAAAACCTCTAAAGTGAAAACCCGAAAGGGCACTTTAGAACCCCGAACCATAAATTCAGAAAAGAAAGGTTAGAATGGTTGAACCCGACAGTGAAATGGGGTATCGCCACTAGAAGAAAAAAAAAGGAGAAAGCAAGCAGCGGAGAGTCGAGATTGACTGATGGCCGAAGCAGGCGCACCAAGATATTGACACTCATGCATCATGAATAGTTAGACATCCCTAGGATTAGGAGCATGCTAAGTCATTTGTCATAGCGTTTTGTCTATTCTAGACAGGTATCTGCAGATTTAAAGAAGCATCGATAGCCATTTTAGCGTGAATCCCAAATGTGAAGACAAAGGTTCTATATAGGAAGAGCCTATAATTTTAAGTGTCCGTAGCGAGGGGTTCTATATAGGAAGAATCCACCGCTCTGAGGCTTCAGGAGTTGAAAGTTCTATATAGGAAGGACTGACGGCTCCAGGGTGAAGACTAGCAGTTCTATATAGGAAGAACTCCCAGCCGAAAGAATTCACCCATGACATAGAAGGTTTTATATAAGAAAAACCCACTGTGTCGAAGGCGAAGAGTCCTATATAGGAATGGCTCCGAGCTTTACTGTCTTAGAGTGAAAGGTTCTATATAGGAAGAACCTGTAACTCTGAGATTTCAGAAGCTAAGAGTTTTATATAGGAAGGACTTACGGCTCCAGGGTTCGAAGACTAACAGTTCTATATAGGAAGAACTCCCAGTAGAAAGAATCCGTCTGTGACGCAGAAGGTTTTATATAGGAGAAACCAGCGTTGAAGGTGAAGAGTTCTATATAGGAAGGACTCCAAGCTTTACTGTCTGAGAGTGAAGAGTTCTATATAGGGGGGACTCGTAACTCAAGACCTCAGAATAAAAAGTCCTATATAGGGAGGACCTATAGTTCCAAGATCAAAAGGTGAAAAAGTTCTATATAGGAAGAACTTACGAGCCTGAAGATTCAGCTGAGGAAAAGCGGAGAGTTTCAGAAGAACACGTGATTCCAAAGCCACAGATAGGGAAGTCGGATAAAAATGGGTGCTTATGATCTTTGCTTTGTTCTTGTTCCACAAGAACAAGCAAAGAGGGGCAACTGTAATCACCCATTTTTATCCGGTGTATAAACATTGCGTTAATTTATGTTAGTTTGATAATTTACATATCACTGTTGCATGTATACGTAATATATTGTACGTATGATTAATGTACGCAAAGTATGTGTGATGTGTTATGTGTGCATTAGTAATTATTATGTGCATGTTTATATATGTTTGCATGTGTGTGCTATTAAAGTCATTATTATTATGTATACGAATGAGTATTGCATGAATTGTAGGTATTATTATTATGTGTAGTCGTGTGCGAATGTGTTTTGTCATAGTTGTATGTATGTGTACGTAAGTATGTATGTGTATGCTATATACGTATGTGTGTCCATGTACGTATATATATATATATATATGTATTATTATTATTAGTATTATTGTTATTATAAATAGATAAAGTATCAAAGCCCAAAATAATTAATTAGATACCAGTCCATGTACAAATATTAAAACCCAAAAATTTTACACCAGGCCCCAACCGGCCAGCTCACATATTAAAAAAATCCTAACCCACATAAGATAATGGAACCCTGATGCCCTCTCTTTATCTTGCGTAGCTGCACGAGGGCCGTTGGATCATATATGGATCCAACGGCCACGGTTGAAGCATAAAGACCCCTCATCTACTGCGTGAAGTCCACATGTTGGCTGTTGGATTCTCCACTCGCGCGTGTGAGACACTTGCAAGGCTGACCATCTTCTCCAGGACACGTGGCATGATCCCAGACTGCTACATCATTTCCAAGGTCCCATCTCAGCCGTCTGATCATCGAGCAATCCTAACCGTTGGATCAGATCTGATCTAACGGCTAGGACTAGTTCTGGCAGTGATAATCTTCTCATCTTCCAAGACGCTAGTCCACGTAGCCGAGCGGTCACCTCCCCCATGCCGCCGTACCAACCACCAAGCATGGCCGAGCATCACCAAAAACACAAAAGATGTAAACCAAAAAGCACAGATCATGGCAGAATATATGTAAACCAACAAAGTGTAATATCATCAGTTTTTTTCAGAAATACAAAAAAAAACAGAGCTGCCATTTGGTAATATTTTTTCTCTCTCATTTTTATGCATGCATGTAAGTAATAAGCCAAAAGGAAAAAAGATAGAGTTTACCAGGAGAAAACCCTTCCCTGTCGGTGATAAACTCCGAGGAGTGAGCCAAAAAAAGGGGTTTTCTTCTTTGTTTTTGTCTCAAAACGTCAGGGATCTAGGCTTCCCAGTCTCAAAATAGGAGTATTTTGGTTCAGTCTTTTCAAAAGTAAAGGTTTTTTTTGTTTTTGAGGGGTGTCTAGACTGGTTTTGGAACGCTTCGAGCGTTGAAGGTGGTAGCTGGACCACCGCTGGCCTCTATAACTGCGGCGGTTGAAGGGTTTGGGGTTGCGTTTCTGGGAAAGAAGAGAGCTCTCTCTCTTTAGGTAAAAAAAATGATGGAAAAGTGAATAAAGGGGGCCGACCATGGGTTTTATAGAGGGGAAATAAAAATAAAATGGGTAAATCGCGTCATAAATCCCTCTGCATTTTCATTATTTTCATTTCTGCCTTACCGCATAGGATATTTGCAACCCCAGTCTCCCTCCTTTTTGAAAATGTTTCAATTTGGTCCTCAAATAAACTAAAATCAGTTTTTAAATGGTGAAATTACCTCCCTAATCCCACCGCGTTTTTGAAATTTTCACTCTGAGCTCGCCCCTTGGTTCAATTACATGTCTGATCCTTTTAAGTTTCATTAGGCTTGTGATTACGTCCTCAAATTAAGTTTTATTTCCTTTTAACTTCCGCCTTTATGTTTTATTTCTTAGAATTTCAGTCTCTGTTTTCGTGTTCTAAATATTCATGGCTTATTTGTGATTTTATTTGTTTTAGCATGTTCTATTACTCGTTGTATTCATATATGCCATGTTTTATCGGGTCTACTTATGTTTTGGATGTGTTGTTTACTTTTTATCTTTATGTCCATATTCATTTTTATATCATACTTTAGTTTGGTTTTCATGGTGTTTGTATATGTTAGTATGAGTTTTATGTTTTAGGTTACATGTTAGTGTGTTTTCCTTTTTTTTAGTCATGTATGATGACATGTTTTATTTATTTGTGTGTGCAAATTATGTCATATGTTATGTACTAGGTGTTGGTTTCTTTGTTAGCATGTGGTTTTGATTTGTGAAATTAACATCATAATACATTTATGTCATGCACATGTTATATTGTGTTTTTATTTTTAATATGTATGTATTCTTGAAGTATGTGTTTTTATTTCCCACATGTTTTTTATTCATGCCTCGTTATTATTATCATTATGATGTGATATGTTCGTGTTTTTTATTATATTTGTTTAATTCTGTGATATCCATGTTTTTCATTATTTTGTCATTTACCATGTCAATGCAAATGTATGTTTTCGAATTATTTCTCTAAGATTGCGTATCGAGATATATAAATTGTCAATGCGGTGCCCTTTTATCCGAGCGTAAACGGGGTCAGTATCAAGCGTAGTGATAGTGGTTGGGCGTTTACCCTCGGGTAACGGGGCCTTTAAGATCTACTCGCACTTATAACCAAATTTTAATCTAATCGTCATTTTAATCCAGAAAGTCTAATATTAATAAAACGGTAATTATTAAAGTACCAATTTTGGGCGGTGTGGGGTGCTAATCCTTCCCCATCCGTAACCGATTCCCGAACCCAAAGTTTTTAAAATCTCTAGTTTTTATGGTGTCCGGCCTACCTAAGTTGCCGGTGGCGACTCCTCTTTTAAATAAAACGCGGTTTCTTTAAAACCTCACGGAAGACATTATTTTCAAAATAAAACAATAGATAAAACTCGTTTTTTTAGCGAAACGGACATCGCTACAATGTCGAGGTAAACCAATGTGGGTGTTTTGGGGGGATTGAATCTTTACAAGACACAAGCATAACGTGGAACGTGGTGTTAAAAGGATGGGAAGCAGTTTTTACAATGATGGATTGCAAAAGGAAGTGGAGTTCTTCTGGGACGGCGGCGGAAGGGTGGTTCTGGGAGGAGCTTCCTTGTGCAGGGTGTTGTTCCAGCGGTGTGGGGAGTGGGATGGTTGCTGATGTGAAGGTGGGTAATGGTGCAGATAGGACAGTGAGCGTAGGAATATTGAGGGTTGTGGATTGGAGGTATGGGAGCATGGAAGATGGGATTAGATATTTGCAGCATTTTCTTCGGCCTTGTCAATGTCATTAATTGAATAAAATACTCGATGTATAAATTATACAAAGTATCACTTAACTATTTTTACTCATATTTTGATCACTCAACTATCTTTTTACTCTTATTTTGATCATTCAACTTTTAAAAATTTTAATTTACTCACTCAGATTATTGCTCATGTTTTGGTCATTCTAACGGTGTTATAACATGACAGGTTATATCAAAACAGTGTATTTTTAGATCACTAAAAAATAAAATTTTAGACCAAACCGACGTCGTTTTGAATCCCTATTAAAGTTTATTTTCTTTTATTTTTTCCTCCTTTTCTTCCTCATCTTCTTTGTCCTTTTTTTAGCCTTTCAAATTTTATAGATAAGTTACATTTCACTTATAATTATCATTTTATTTTGGTTGTTGAATAGCTCGTCAAATATTATCCGTGGTGAGCTTTTATTATTTATAATTTTATTATATTATAATTTTTTTTATAATAGTAGTTATAATATTTAATATTTATAAATTTAAGGTTGGGCGTTTATATTGTGTATAATTATAATATAACTTATTTAATGTATGTAATATAGAATAAAAATTTCAAACATAATTTATAATGACAATGCTTGATGACAATGATAAATGACGGCTGGCGACGGGTCGGATCTAGAAATTTAATTAAGTTCAATAAAATTAATATTTTATCTAAAATTTAAAGATAAAATTAATATTTTATTTAAAATTCAGTATCAGATTAAAAACTAACACCTTTTCTAACATCATACTAACAACATTTAACGATTAGTATCATTATAAAATAGTAATGCAAGTGACCAAAACCTTATAAAAGGGCAATATAAATGATCAAAATATGATTTTTTTTAATTCGGTGAGCTAATAATTTACCTATAGTATTTTTTGAAAACTTCATTTTATTTTATAATTTAACATAAAGATACATTCTTAATTACATTTATTTTTAATAAATTGTAAATATAGTTATATATCATATATAAATTTAAATAATTATAATTTTTTACTTTCTCAATTTTATTGTACAATATAATTAGAGAAAAACTTCAATACACAGTCTGTGTAAATTTTAGTTTACACAGACTTTTTAGTTTTAGGGGTTAGGGGTTTAGTTTAGGGTTTAGAGTTTAGGGTTTGGGTTGTAAGGTTTAGAATTTAAGGTAAGCGTTTAGAATTTAGATTTTAGGATTTGGGGTTTAGTTTTTAGGGTTTAAGTTTAATTTTGATTTATAGTAGAAATAGACAGTCTTGTGTAAAATTTACACAACCCATGTATCAAATTTAAACCCATATAATTATATCCAATGATTTTTTTGTAGTTATAAATTCTGGATTTTTTACCACAAAGTCGAATCTATTTTAGGCTCAAACTGAATTAGTCATGGGCTCCGACTTAATTCAAATTCATCAAAAAAAAATTCAAGATATTTTGTTGCAACTTCCAACGGATATTCGGGTCTGGCATTTTTTTCTTTGGATCTTCAGGCAAAGTCATTCTAAACTTCGTGTAATATGTGAAATATCATTATATTATTTTAAAATTAATTTTTATATTTTAATTTTCGGTATTGAGTTTATGTACTGTTTTTTATTTGAAAATTTTAATCCTACTAACTTTTATTTAATTTTGGGGTCAATTATGCTGGTAGTCACCAAACTTTTACGGTATTTTCATTACGGTTATCGAACTTTTAAAACTTTAATTACGGTCACTCAACTTTTATAACGTTATCATAACGGTCTTTGTTGTTAAAAAAACTCACATGACACGTTAATTTTTTTTAGTTAATAAAATAATGTTTTTTCTCTCACTCTTTCCTCTCACATATCAATCTTCTTATGCTCTTCTTCGAGCAGTCATCACAACATCTTATAGCTACCATTCCATTCTCCCCCGGGACCACAAGCTCTTCCACCTTCAACCTTTTTTGCCAAAATCGGGTGCAAAAAGTGTTGGGTTTGAGAATCGACGACCAAACTAAGCTTTAATCATCATTTTAAAGAAATGCGTTTCTTTAAAAATTTTGATGACTTTGAACAACTGTATTTTCATGGCTTCTTGTTTTTCCTTGTAAAGGTAAGATCTCTGTGTGTAGTGAGTTGTGGGGGTAAACACAATGTAGCCAAACAATTCCTAAAGTCAAATAACTTTTTTTTTGTAAGTCTATGATATGTGTTGATTGTTTAACACTTTTGTACGTGTAATGAATTGAGAATGTAACACTCTCGACCCAGATGTTACATTTGGGTCTCAAGTCCAACCCATAACCATAAAAATTTTGCAACTAGATTTAGTCCAAATTGCATTCATATTCATAACATCCACTAGTTCAAAGCATTTCAACATAAATAAGTATTTTAAAATGTTGCATGGGAGCTTCATTTAAAATACATAATTTAAAAGCATTCGATTCGTAATTTAAAATCCAAAAAATAAGAGTTACAATACAACATAGGGTCCTACGAATACATAGCCCAGTATAATCTAAGTATTGTACTCGAACACTAGTCGATGTCTACTCTAGTGATGCTCCAACCATGCACGATAAACCTACTAACCTGGGAACGAACCGAAGGCTGAACTAATTAAGCTCAGTGGATACACTTACACTCAAACATGCTTCATGTAAATCATAAATATGAGCAAGTAGCTAAAGATGATATCATGGTAAATATAAATACATTTGGCGCTACCTCTAGCCACCTAAACGCATGTCAATCAACAAAGATATATAAAGTCACACATAGCCATCATAGCATAATATCGACAAACTTGGAGTAAGGCCTGGTCCCACTAAGCCTCGGGATTATACACTCTGAGTGAGGTCCGGTTCTACTAAGCATCGGGTTTATACACTCATGCTCAAAATCTCTCGTCGAGCATCTTCAAATGAGACCCGGTACCACTAAGCCTCGAATCATACATTCGGAAGTCTTCAACCATGGTGTTGTAACACATCTTGGGTATCCATATCCCGTCAACCAAGGTGACTCAACCAACCAAGTGCCCTTTCTAGGCACGTAACCACTCACGACCCATCGAGGATCCCTATGGTTGCTATTAAAAACAAGTCCCCCAACATATAGCAAGTTATTACTCATTATGTTCGTATATGAGGTTAAATTCTCAATTTTTTAATTTTGCTATTCATTTTACCCCTTTAGAGGCCCATTAGGCCTTAGTCCTCGAATTATAGGTCCTTTGAACTCAAAACGTAATTTTCGGGCAGATTGCCCAAAGCGTACCAATACCCTCCAACGAGTATTGATACACCCACTAGGGTAATGATACCCAACCAAGCGTACCGATACCCTGTCTTGCACACATATGGCTCACTACCATGACCTTGTACCGATACATGAGACTATGTACCGATACCCTAATGGTACTGATACGTCCCCCAAGTGTACTGATACTCGTTTTGGCTACTAGAATTATTGTAGAACACAGGGTATCGATACATCCTATATCCTTACCGATACACCCCTTAAATTTTGCTTGAGTTAGCCATTCGAAAGAAAAGGGTACCGATGTCTGTTCATCTAGTATCGGTACACGATACCAGAATTCGAATTTTAGAGTTCACAAATCATTTCCAACACCCCCAAAAGTCCTTGGTAAAGCCCCAAATCGAACCTACAAGTTATGGAAGATAGTTTAAGTGATTTTCTACCATTTTTATATCATTTTAACACCAAATTCTAAATTAGCCATTAAAGGTTTCCCAAGCTCTCAAACAACCAAAACATCAAACCAAACAACAAGCTATCTAATTTATGATTTTCAGGAATACAAAAGGAGTTAGTAGTTTACTAACCTTGATGATAAGCTGCAAAAGAAGCTCCAAGCCAACACCTCAAGTCATGTTCTTCTCTTGAGCCTTGAAAGCTTCTCCAACTTCTTTCACTACAAAAAAGATGTTGTAAAACAAGTTACAACTCGTAGGAGATAAAGAATCCAATTACACTTACTCTTAGAACTGAAAAAACGAGATAGACTCAACCTTTACCCAATTCTCACAAAACCTCTACTAAACCCACCATAACCAACCTCCACCAAACTTGATGAATCTTGCCTCAAAATGTAAATCCTTGATAGCTGATTATAACACCCTTAAGATTCACACTTCAACATTTAAATATTGAACCTTTTAACTTTAGTCATTGGGAGGAAGATGAGAATGAATGAAGGGAGAAGACAGGGGACAAGGTGATATCACCATGCTACTTTCTGCAGACTAATAATTAATGAGATTTCATCTCTCTCTTCAAAAAGAAGGAAATACTCTTTTACCCTCCCATTCACCTTTCAACCCATAGCTAAGCCAAAGGATTCAAGCCCAAATACCAGGACAAGCCCAACAAGACCCTCAAGGTCCAAACTTATGACCCAAAATGCGAAGCCCACATTTCGGATTAATCCGACACTCGAATTTTAAAATCTGGGTCGTTCCAAAGAAAGAAACAAATTAGGAAAACAAGCAGTAAGGTTTACGAATGTGTCAAAGTTCAACCAGAAGCTACTTTAACTTTCGAAAATCTATATATTGTTGCCCTACTTGTGTATAGGCGAGTTCTGTTTAGCAGTTTTTGTTTCCAGTTTCATTGATTTCATATTGTTTAATAATGGAAAGGAAGAATTTACTGCTATATGAGGATATTCTTTATTGATATGAAGATTTTACTGCTATTTCAATATATACTTGGTTAATCGATACGGTGTCAAAAGACTTGGCTATTGCTTAAGAGATGAGAATAAATGATACCAATTCAAATGCTTTCTGAAAAAAAGATTACAATTTAAAAGAACATCTTTGCAGAGTCAAAGGTTGAAGGTTGAAGAACCGAGTGGTGCCAACGTAGAATGGAAGTGGTGGCGGCAGCGTCGGGAATAGTAGCTATAAGTTGTTGTAGGGCTGCTGGAAGGAAAAGATAAGGAGAAAGAAATGTGAGAGGAGAGAGAGAAATTTTTTTATTAATAGAAAAAAATTAACATGTCACGTCAACTTTTTTAACGGTATAGACCTTTATGATATCGTAATAAAAGTTAGGTGACCGTAATAAAAGTTTTAAAAGTTCAGTAACCGTATTAAAAATGCCTTAAAAGTTTGGCGACTACCAGTGTAGTTCACCCTTAATTTTATTAACAATTGTTGAGATAGCAACTATAAAAATGTAATATATTTTCTCAGTTCTCTACATTTACAATTTTTATCAGTTTAACCTAAAAAAATATATAAAATAGATGATCGAAGAATTATACTGTTCAATGATGATAATTTTGATTTATTTTTTAAGATCAAAGGTCAAATTAATAAAAGCTGTAAATGTAAGGATTAAAAAGTTAGTTTATCTTTTTATAGGGAAAGAATCAAAATTCTAAAATAAAAAATAGTACAAAAACTCAATATCGTAAAACATATTAGAACTGAATTTTAAATCTTAAAATAACACAAACACTTATATATTTAAACTAATCCAAATTCCAAATCCCAAAATCCGGCAAAGCTGAACCCAACAAGTAGTTCTAATAAAAAAGGAAATGATATTCATAATAAGAGACCCGACTTCAAATCATTTTATCTGCAAAGTATGTATACATTATCAAAGGCTCAAGAATATCAAATGAACATATATTACCTTTATGGACCAAATAAATGGAAAAAGCAAGGTTACAGACGGTCATCTATGAACCTAATAAATGGATATCGATCAAAGTTTCTCCTCCTTTCTTTTCATTAATGTGGGTAAAGGTCGCATGAGGAGCCATTTATATTATTGGAGGGTTGTGACAATTTTTTTTACAATAACAATTTAGACTTTAGTTTAAATATTAATTAAAAAAAAAAATTTATTTTTTCATCAAAAAAATAAGACTTTTATTCTTTTTAATTTTTATATTAAATAATTAATATATCTTTGTCCTTCCAATATTTGATCCGTACTCTGTCTCACATAACAAATAAATTAAAAGATTCCGCCGGATGATTAAAGAATATTTATTTTCTTGTCTAAAATTTTACAATTTTTCTTACACTTTTGTTCATTCATTGTCTGTTAACTAGAAACATAAACATGAGACTGGTACAAGAATTATATGATATGACCTTGCTCTTTATATGTTACAGTTAAACTAACTGGAAAGTACACTACTTGAGAGATTGTAACCTGCATAGGCATAGCTAACCAGATTCTTTCTGCGGGGCTGATGGACGCTGCTGCAGCAGCTACTTTCAGGGTTCACATTCTTGGCGCTCTGCTGGAGACCTAGGAGGACTTGATTGCGACAAACTCGGATTCTTCATCAGAGTTTCGGCATCCTTCTCAAAGCCTGTTTGATTCAACGAGATGGTAAAATATATGATCCACAATCTCCTAACAAACAACATTCTTCGTTTTATAATTCTCTGTTTCAAAACCTGCAAGTATTTTATCATTCTCAATATAATAGGCTGAGTTTATTCGTACCGGCATTAGACGGTAAAGGAGGTGATGTGCTTTCCATTTCGTAAGACTGGACCAGATCTTCGAACTGAAGATCGATACCAAAGAGATCTTCATCCTCGAAAAGGTCAAAGGTATCGGGAAGCAAGTCGGCAATGTCAGTGCCATCTTCCTCAGCATTATTATAGAAACCATCCTCCTCCTGGTGCTGCATCATCCAATAGTCCCGGTACCAAGTTGACGTTGTTACCAGTTCCCACCATTCGGGTGAGAAATCCTCCACTTGACGATAAACAGCCGGAATAAAAAGAGGGGCATTTGGGTTCAATGTCGACCTTCCTCCGGAAACTAGAGCCATTCTATCAATTGCTTTCACTTTCTTCTGTACCACAAATATACAAGAATTTAAACAAAATCAACAGTTAAACAAATGATTAATGCTGGTAAAATTACTGCAAAACGAACCGTTAACACTGACAGGACATATTTAAACAAATAATCAGAGATCAGAATAAAATCTTAAGGTTAACATAGTCTCTCCAAAAATGCGTACACCAAAAATCTAGAACGGACTCGGAAAGACTAACTCGAACTCGGGAAAAGGCCAAGTATTTAGCTAAGAACCGGAGTAAAAACCAGTAAAGAAAACAAAGACAATGTAGATTGCAAATGTGTTTTTGGGATGGATTTGAAAACAACAGAATGGCCTGGTATGGTGTCGAAGAAGCGTGTTAGGACGGAAAACGGTGACGACGCGCATGCAAGGACCTTGTCATCTTATGACTCGACAAGAAAAGAAAGGAAGGACCCTTAATATACCCATCAAGAGACCCATTCCCACCCAATATAATTTTTATATGCCCTACAAATTTCGTGTGCATTACCAAATTCGAAAGAGTCCCGACGAGTCCAGCTTTCCTAGTAGAGATCTACACACTCCCAATAAAAGCTCAATAGCTTAAATAGTCAAGAATCAAGATGAAACCATTTCCTCTTTTCTAACTTCACAACTGAGTTCAATCAAGTAGAAAGAATCCCAAAATTTATCAAGTAACCGAGAACTTTCCAACTAGGTATCTTTTATCTAAGTTCTTTACGATCACCAATCAGCCTATGTAAAAGACTATAGCCGCCGTCTCCAAATTTACCTTTCTTGATTCTCATAACAAATCAGCTGACACCATTTCAGTGTGAAGCTTTTTGAAATTCCTCACAAATTCTCAAAATTTAAAAACCTTGTTCCAAATTCTTCATCTAAACACACTCTTCAGATATCGGATCAATTATGAAATACTAAATTGCAAGTCAAGAGATCAAAAAAAGAGGGAAAAAGGGCTCCATCGATCCGTAACTTCAAATCATCATTGCCAATTATTAATCTATCTAATCATGACGATGAATAAAACTGCAAGAACACAATCATGTAAGCTGAAAGATCTTTAAGATCACACACCGAGGGAAATCGGATGAACGAAGAATTCACCACTCATATATTTAAACTTACTCCATTCAACTGTTCAATCGAAAAATTCAATTTATTTTCTCGCAACTCATCTTTCAACTTCTTACCAACCAAACAACAGATCAAAGCACACACAAAAACTGAGAAAGACAGATTAAAAACTTGAGAGATTCAATTTAGTGAGTACCTTATACGCAGCGTAATCCAAAATTTTCTCTTCAACTTTATGCATTGAAGATGGTACCCTTATATATATATATATATAGGGAGGGTGGACAGAACCTGTTTGGTTCGGGTATGGAAGGATAAGGTTCGGTGTACCGGCAGCAAGAACTTCGAGAGAGAGAAAGGTGGCGGGCCGCTGGCTGGTGGTACGCGTCAACAACCATTGTCGGCTCTTGGTAGACCTGTAAGCGTGTTTGCCTTTTGTTGACATTGACTTCCACTATTTTCTACCTTTTTAAAAAAAATTAGTTACTCTATATATATTACCGCGGTAATTTTTAACTTTAATAGCTTGTAAATAGTTATTTGGTATGTTATTAGTAGAGTTTTCAAACTACGTAAATCAGATTAAGAAATACTTCCCCGTCCCATTTATTTTGTTCATTGTTGACTTTTTACAAAGAAAGTTTGTGTAAGAATGTGTAAGAAATACGATGTAAAATAATTAAAACGACAATTTTATTCTTGAAAAGTTGAATTTTGTTTTGTTGGGAAACTAAAAAAATGTATAAAGGAAAATGTGCCTTATAAAAGTTGTTGCTTTTTTTAATGAGATATTTTAAGTGGGACAATTTTAAAACACAAAAGGGACATATTAAGTGGGACAGAGGGAGTAGTTTAATAGGTCTGCAAACGAACCGATCGAACACAAATAAGTGTATATTTATATTTATTCGTATAATTTTAACTGAACAAACAAAAGAACACGAAAAATTAAATGAACATAATTTCTTGCTAGTGTTCGTTCGTTAAGAAATGTAGCTTGATTGTGTTCGTTCGCTAAAATTATAAACGAACGTAAACGAACAGTGAGTGTTGTTTGATTTTTTCTTAAGAAGTCTGAAGTCCCTTTGTTCGTGTTCGTTCATTTAACTAAACGAACATAAAATCTTGTTCAAGTTCGTTTGTTTGATAAATAAATAAACAAAAAATAAACTTCCAGCCGGACGGTTCGCTAAACGTTCAATTTGTGAAGTTAAAAATGACTTAATATCTTTTTACCCTATATTATAACCCAATTTTCACTTTGTATCTTGTACATTTCTTTCTCATTTATTCCATGTACTTTAATTCTACATTACTCTTAATTTAGTTATATTTTTCGATAAAAAAATCATGTGACTTAATTAGAGAATGCCATGTATAATACTCAAATTTTACTCGGGTATACCCATATATATTATATTTTTACTATAAATAAAACTAAAATATATAAATAAATAAAATAGATCTAAAATAAATCCATTTTAGTCCAAATATAATTCATTTACAGTCTAAAAGCCCAAGTTACAAATGAGAGGCCTAATCTCTCTTTTACAGCTCATCTACAACCCATATCTGATAAAAGGAAGCCCAACAAACACACTTTTATCCAAATTTAATTTATCCCGCTCAAATAGTGCCACGTGACATCCTCTCATTGGTCAAAACGGTTGGCACAGATTGTGCTAGTTCCCCTCTTAGCTGTCACCAGCCCATTGATAGCTAGAACTGATGCCAGCTCCGTGATGTTAGCGTGATGTTATCACTTGGTCAACCCTATAAATATCCAAGAGAGAAATTGTCAAGGGCCATTAATTACAATCATTAAAATAATAAATAAACTAATAATAATAATATAATAATAATAAAGAGAGAGAGAAAGTTATTTCTCTCGGGAGTCGAACCGCCAGAGAAGTAAAAAAGAAACATGATTAAAAATAGAAATGAGTTCGGTCGAAAACTTATCTGTTGGCCGGAGTTTGATTTGCATGGCGAAGTTGAAGAGGGTCGGGAATGAGTAGATAGGCGCTAGATGATCGGAGAAGGGTGGCTCTATCGAGCCGGGATTTAGATTTAGGTTTAGGATTAAAAATTGGAGGTTTTTTTAGGTATTTTAAGATTTCGGCCGATGGCTGAAAATTACCTCACGGCGGCTGGTCGAGGGTAAACGATGGCTGACGAACGACTTTGGGTGATCGGTGTACGGTGGCTAAGGATCTAGTGGCGAATGGTAAGGCAGTTTATCGCCGAAGTTTTTGGTGTTCTTTAAGTTTTTGAAGAACATCGAAGAACACCAAAAGAAAGTTGATGATTTTGATCCGTTTGAATCCTTTTCTGGGTTTTAAAGTTGTTTGTGGGGAGAGAATTTGGAAGAGAGAGAAGTTTGAGAGATAGGGGGTTTATTAGAAATGAGGGGAAATTGAAAAAAATAGGCTTTATAAAGCTCTTTTAAAACGACAGCATTTTGGATCCCGGGTCAGAGGGGGTCCCTGCGTCATGAGCTGGGTCGGGTCAAGAGATTCGCGTTTTTTAAGAATTTTTGGCTATTTGAGGTTTCGGTCCCCAAAACTTTGTTTCGTAATTCAACTTGGTCCATTTTAATGAAATCAGAGGTTTCAAGATTCAATTATTTTAATTTAGTCGTGTTTAATTCATTTAATTAAATGCTTTAAATTATATGATTGATGCATGTTTTAAATTAAGCATATAGTCTTAATTGCTAGATAATTAATTCACCTAGTTTCAATATAAATTGTTAGAGCCTTAACTTTATGTTCCTATTAGGATTTAATAACTCAAATATGATAGATAATTGTAGCATATTAACAAGTATTGTTTGGGAAATTTATAAGTTTTAATTTGAACGGTGTCATAAAGCAATTGGGTGCTATTCAACATAAACTTTTAAAATAGAACAAATAATATTTGTTAAAACTTTAAAATTGATGGTTAACCTAGTTAATTAAATTAGAGCTTTAATTAGGATTAGAACTTAAACAATTAGATTAATTAATTGGATTATGAATATTATATATAATTTTGGGGCTTAAATATGGATGGTGCTCAAGCAATTGGGTGTTATCTCATGTAAGCCTTTAAATTAAATAATATTCATAGAATTAAACAAATACACAATTTAATTAGAACATTTTCAAGTTAGAACTTAAAACAAATAAGACAATAATTGGACATGCATTTAAAAACCTTTTATTTTAGAAATATATTTTTTGAATATGAATAGGAGTGCCCTGAACTTATAGGGGTGTTTTTAATCTCATATTAGGATAAAAAAATATATCTCCTTATAAAAGGAATATCCCCATTTGGAATTTAAATACAGTTAATAATTAATGGTTAAATTAAATTCAAAATATTATTCGAAATGCCAATATGCCACGTAAAATTAAAGGTACCGATAACGGACGTTTGTGGGGGTGCTAATCTTTCCCCACACGTAACCGACTCATGAACCTTAATTTTAAAAAGAATAAATCTCTGGTTATTTTTATGGTGTCCAATATACCTTGAATGATCAGTGGTGACTCTAAACCTTTTCAAAATCAAATTTAAACGAAAACCCCTAATTTTAAAAATTAATCGTCAAACTATTTTTACCCGGTTTAAAAATGGTCACGATAGCTTGGTAACTCCGCTGGGGATCACTCATGAGTCAGGCCTAAAAAAATTACGTGGCATATTGGCATTTTAGAATGCTAATTTGAATTATTTTTCCAATAATTATTTGATGGATTTTTAGAAAGAATGGAGATATGCTTTTTTAATTGTGATATAAACTGTCATTCATGTATAAGCTTTCTGCCCGAGCTTTCTTCTTTAAGTGGGAGCTAGACATGATCCTACATGAGGTATCCATATCCGTGATCAAAATTTTGTCTTTTTTTTGGTATATCAACCTTATACAACGTGAGGTACACGCCTCCAATATAAGGAGCCATATACTCCAGAATCGATGTCTTGTTGTCGTAGTAGACAGTAATGACAATTCAGGTACCTAGAGTCTAGAACAAAACCATATGTTGTAATCTAGAAGCCTACCCCACTAGAGCCAGACATGGACCTAGGACAGGGTGTTGCCGATTTAAATACACTTTTTTGGTTATTCTCTTTGCTCAATATGTAACGATCCAGATTTTTGAATCAATCATAGGCGTTAACTCAGGTCTTGGACCGACACGTCGGGCTAAGATGTTGGGCCATAATGGGCCTCCATGCATTGCTGGGCTTGCTTGGTGGTTTTAGGCTTGGCTTATGATGGGCTTTGAGGAAGGGGAATATGGTAAAAGCCATATTGGAAGACAAAGGCTGTTCGAGCCTTAATTTTTCTGCTGAAAAACGGACAAGAGTGATATCACCTTGCCCCCATCTTCATGCTATCTCTTTCCTTCTTCCTCTCTCATGGTGAGTGTTTGAGTTTGGAGAAATCTTGGATGTTTGAGTTGGAATCTCAGATTGATGTTTGAGGAGAAGTTGCTCATCACCCAAAGATCTATCTTTTGAGGTAAATATCTCCAACATTGGTGGAAGTTGGGTTTGAAGCTTGGAGCAGGGAAAAAGAGGTGGAAGAAGCTTGGTTGCTGCCTTAGTTCGTGAATCTTTGCTTGAGGTCAGTACATCTATGACTCCTACATTTCATGAGCCTCATAAGATGATTACTTTGTGTGGTTTATATTGTTGGGTTGTATGGTTGAAGTTTTAGAAGCTTAAACCCCCATTAATGGTAAATCAAAGATGAGATGTTGATAAGGCGTAAAATAGATAGAAACCCACCTATTATACTCTTAATAACTTGTAGGATCATTTTGGGACTTAACCATGGAGGTTAGGGGTGGGATTGAAGAAATCTCGAGCTCTAGATTTTGAAATCTAGGCTCGCGTACCGATACGGGGTGGTAGCATATCGATACGCCTTCATTATATGGAAGACAGTTTGTGAAGAGCGTACCGATACACCTTCCCATGTATCGGTACCCCTTGCTTGATAAGGATTCTAGTAACACTTTGGCGTACCGGTACGTGTATGTGGGAGTACCGATACAAAGGTGGATCGGTATGGGGCAATCCTAGTACCGATGAAGCGTACCGGTATGGCACGTAGCATATTGGTATGGCTTATGGTCTAATTCTTTCAAACCTAGTTAGCGTATCGAAACTCATGGGGGAGTATCGATACCAAGAGGGCAGTACCGTTACTCACCTTGGAGTATCGATACTCGCTAGGCAATCTGCCCAAGAAAGTTGAGTTCATGTTGGGGGTTCTATAATTCGAGGTAAAGGGTCCTAGGGGTCCGTTAGGGTGTAAAATGAATACTAAAGTTGAGAAATATAGAGTTAAACCCCGTGTGAGAAATAAATGGTTAATGACTTGGTAATTATTGAGTGGATCGCATGTTTAATCACCCTTAGAGATCCATGGTGGATCGGTTAATGCTACATGGTAGCTTGGGGTCCTTGTTGTGTCTGAAGGGACGCCCATATAGGCTAGTTGCCGTGAGTAATAAGGTAATCTAACGAGAAAGGCGTAAATGAACCCTAAAGACATATTAATTGTTGTAACAAACGAGTTATGCCTAGGGGCATTGGTAATGGTTGGCTGGATGCCTTTTTATATCTTGGTGAGATATATTAATGCTCGGTGGAGCATGTGTTAACATATGTGTCTTGGTTAGGAATTCAGATGTCGTAGAGTCAGTGCATGGGCACTTAAATGAGGGGATGGGTACTCCGGGCTATGTGATCGAGTACACCTAACGTATTATCCTTGGGCTATGTGAACAGGATATGGAAATACAACTCGGGGGCTGTGTGAGCTCGAGTAACTCGAAGGGCTATGTGATCTCGAGTAACCTGATTGGCTATGTGACCTCAAGAAAAGACTGCTTATGGCTATTGTGATCCAAGTATGTCTATGACATATCTATGGCTATAGTGATCCGGATATGATCCTAACCTGACGGTTATGTGATCACGGGTAACCCAACGGCTGTGTGAGCACAGGAAAATAGTAGGGCTTCGTTGGCCATTAGGGAATGTATGTTATTTATGTTGTTGTATGGATATTAGATGTTGGCTATTTTACCCTTGGACTATGTGATCAGGGTAGGGTTGTTACTCGACGGGCTGTGTAAGCTCGAGTAACTCGATGGGCTGTGTGATCTCGAATATGGGCTAGATAACCCTTGGGCTGTAACCCCCTTGACCCGGTCTAGCCACCAGTTCGAATCAAGGAAGCTACACTAACCGGAGAGATACGTAAAAAAACGGTCTATTTTTTTCTTTTTATCTTATCTAGATGCCAATTATTAATCCTATATGTTCACGCAAATAACATGTGTAACCCCGAATCAATTGGGCATCAATTTGACATCTAATTGATCATACTTACGAAATAGGGACCAAAACCCACTTTTGAGTTACCAACCTTAATTAGTCAGGTTTCATGCATATGTCTCAAATTACCACTCAAACCGATTATTTTATCACATACAATTGCATTGGCAAGATTCAAGGACTAAAATGAAAGAATGACAAAACTACTTGAACGATATTTACCGAAAATCGGTTGTCCGTACCGATACAAGTAAGCCCGTATCGATACGAATTAAAATACCTCATTTCAGTACACCACATTGTCGTATCGATACGTCTAACGAAATTACCTAACTTTTGAAATGTTACAAACCGTACCAATACGGCTCCTTAGGTGTTTCGATACGCGGGTTCGGAGTGAAAAAGGGAATTCTAGAGGCTAAAAATCGTACGAAAACACCCAAACCCGTATCGGTACACTTGGCCAAATTTGTCTAGGCGTATCGAAACACACAGTACCTGTACCGATCCCTTAAGCCTAAATTTGCCTAGCCGTATCGATACGGTCCCCCGCGTATCGATACGCCTGGGCTTGTAATGCCACATTTTTCTGGTCTTTCTTCCCAAAAGCATACTCTAATCAATCTAACATGCTTTAAACACAATACCAACATGCAAAACATATCATAAGCCAACTAGCAACACCACTTTAACAACACAACAAGGCTTCATGCTTCAAAAGGAAACTATAGGCATGCTTCCTAACTTTGCATCCAAGCAACATACCAAAAGATAAACCAGCACCAAAATCAGTCCTTAAAGGCCAATTACAACCCAAGAGCAGCCAAAGAAACATGCTCAAACAGGGAGTTCAACATAACATCTCCCAAAACCAAAATAAGTACCCCATTGCCCTTATTCATTATAGTCTAGTCTTTAACATACTTTAGAAACAAGTCTTTCCAAAATCCCCTTGTTTCTTCATGCCTTCCGGGACATTAATTATCTGCATTGATGGACAATGAGAGCGTAAGCACTCTATGCTTAGTGAGGAAAGCTCAGAACAAAACACCATCAATGCATTTAAAACCATTTACTCAACATCATCTTTTAAAACATCATGCCTCTTTTAAAATGTGCACTTTACAACAATAAAACTAGCATATCTAACCATATGCAACATGTATCATTAATTAACAACAAATCACATTGCTAACCCTCCATTTAAGCCTTCCCATGCATTACTACCAAATGCAAAGCTTAAGGAGAAACATGTATAAACCACATCATGCAACATGAAACATTTCAATGATACATTAACAATTATATTGGCTTTCAAGTGATCATTAGCAAGACCAATAACAAAAGAGTTCATCGGATACACAGATTCAACAAGTGTTAACCCAACACTTCAAGACATCTCAACCGGAATAGCAATACAATCACAATCGCGATACAATAATAACTAGGTACAATAACAACTGGGTACAATCTCAACCCACAGGGATACCAATCTCTCTCATCAGTTAGATGCTTAACCCACTAACAGGAGTATTCGATACCGTTAAACCCATCTATCGTTAGGGTACTTGGATGGAGTATTCGGTACACAATATAAACACCTCGACATCCAAGGTGACTTATTTACAGTGCACTCAATCCTATGGCCAGCCAACTATATCCGATAACAATTTTAAAACCACATCATTTGCCAATATAATTAACCATTTTAACATTACCTCACTGTTTTTAACAAGCATTAAACCATGCCATTTTTCCAAAGCAACAACCATGCTTTAATACACAAGTATAAACCATACTTATAATGATCACTTACCACGTGCATCCTTCAGCATTGCATGCTCAAAAACAGTATATCAAATACTTTAAAACATGCTTAAACAGTAGGTATTATGTAAATCAAAACAAGTGCATAAAACCATTTTCTACTAGACGACCGAGAGAGTATAATCACTTTACTTACTTTTGAGCTTAGGTAAGCGTTTCAAGCTCTACCTAAACTCCCAACAACCACCTTTAAAACATTCCAAAGCTAGAATCCACGTTTTCACTCACCGATACGCGAAACTTTGATTCGCCGTCGCAAAATCAAGCATCTGAAGCCTCCTACACTTCTCCAATCACTTTCGGATCAACCTCCCCTGTTTTTACCACAAAACAATAGGGGATTAATGCATCATAATATATTCTAAACACAACAACCACAATCCTTCTCGTATTTCCACAAAACCCCTACAATTAACCCTCCACAATAATTAAAAACATGACCAACACACTTTGATTCACAACCACCAACATCTATCAACCTAGCATCATTCTCCACTTCAAAACACATCAAAAAACAGATCCAAAACAACCTACCACCTCCAGCAACCTTACAACCACAAAAACACCACAAAACTAGCAACCTAAACAAATAGAGACTCTTAATTTTTGGGATTCCATTGATAAAAATCACTTATCAACATTATTAAACATCCAAAATGTAAATCAAATCACCATTGCTTACTGGAAATCAGATCCAATTCGCAAATCAACTCATTTCCCTAAAGAACTTATTAAATCATTAGAAAATCATCAAAATCAGATTAGAAACACAAAAACAAGGATCAAATGCTTGGGAATTTCAATAAAGAACCATACAATAGAGGAGATCTCGGACCTTACCGCTATTGTGAAGTTTCTCCCTCAATTGATTTGTGAAGAGCTAAGAAAACACAAGGTTATTGTAAGATTTTGTGTAAACAATCTTTATAAAACAATTTGAAACAATAAAATCAAGTTAGAAACCACCTCACCTCTGGAAATTTGATGAAATATGAGTGTTTGGCTGAGGAGAGAATGGAGAGGAAAAAGTTGAGAGAAAATGACTTGAATTTTGTTTTAGAAAAGATAACTAACTTTTTAACAAAATCCTCATTGGTTATTAATTAAAACACATGTTAAAATCAGTTAAATCAAGGGAGAAATCATCAGAAACCAATTGGTAAAATAGTTCCTTAAAGATTCTAAGTATTTGACCCTTTTCATTTTAGTCACTAGAAAATCACAGTTTTCAAAACATTCATTTTGGTCACTAACCAAAATGTCCATCTTCCAAAACTCATTTTCAAAATTGATTCCGCCATTATTAAATACAAAATTAAAAATGATTTTTAAGCATTTTCCATAATTTTTCCCATATAAAAATATGTGATCCCGAAACCGACTCGAATATCTACTCTGGTCTACCGGACCGTCTAATAACCCACTAAACCTCTAAGCCCTAAAACTGGGGCGTTACAACTCTCCCCCACTTAAGAAATTTCGTCCCTGAAATTTTACCCGGAGGAAATAGGTGCAGAAACTGATTCAGCATATCCGACTTACGCTCTCACGTGGCCTCCTCAACACTACGGTGCTTCCACAACACCTTAACCAGCTCGACTGTTTTGCCACGGAGCACCTTACTGCTGGTATCAAGAACCTCTACCGGTTCCTCATATAAGATAGATTCGGTCTCAACTCAATCTCTTCCACCGGCATGATATGTGATGGATCCGACCTATACCTCTGCAACATCGAAACATGGAACACATCATGAATCTTTCCCAAATTCGAAGGTAACCTCAAACGATACGCAATAGGACCCACACGCTCAACAACCTCGTATGGTCCAATGAACCTCGGATTAAGCTTCCTTTTTCGCCCAAAACGCAACACCTTCTTCTAGGACGACACCTTCAAAAATACTTTATCACCCACAACGTACTCTATATCCATACGCTTCAAATCTGCATAGGATTTCTGGAGATCCGCATCTGTTTTTAAGCGCTCACATATCAACTTTACCTTTTCAGTTGTACTTTTCAGAACATTAGGCATAGATACAAACTTTTCCCCCGCTTCTGCCCAACACACAGGCGTTCGCCATTTCCTACCATACAACGCCTCATAGGGTGCCATTTGTATGCTAGCATGATAACAATTATTGTAAGCAAACTCCAATAATGGCAACTACTTCTCCCACGTTCCCTGGTACTCCATAACGCAACACCTCAGCATATCCTTGAGAACCTAAATCACACGCTCCGACTGACCATCCGACTGAGGATGATAAGGGGTACTGAAACTCAACCGGGTCTCCAAGGCACGATGCAAACTCACCCAAAACCTTGTAGTGAACCGCAGATGCCTATCCAAAACTATAGATTTTGGCACCCCGTGCAAACGCATAATCTCAGAAATGTATAGCTCTGCCAACCTGTCCAAGGTATACGTAGTATGCACTGGCACAAAATGCGCACACTTCGTAAACCAATCCACAATCACCCAGATAGAATCCTTTTTGGTCAGCGTCAAAGGCAGCCCCGACACAAAATCCATGGTGATTCTTTCCCATTTCTATTCCGATATCATCAACGGTTGCAACAACCCAGAACGAAACTGGTGCTCAGCCTTTACCCGCGGAAAAACCATACACCGAGCAACAAATTCAGCTACATCTTTCTTTATCCCCACCCAATAATACTCCTCCTTCAACCCTCGATACATTTTAGTACTACCGAGATACATAGCAAAAGGACTAGCGTACGCTTTAGTCAAAATAATACGCCTCAACTCTTCATCTTCAGGCACCACTATCTGACCTTTGAAACACAACACCCCATCATCGTTGAAATGTAAATCCGTAGGATTTCCATCCCTGATATCTTCCAATACGGTACCAAACCCCCATCGTACGGTTGCTTCTCCTTGATCATCTGTGACAAGGACGACTTCACTTGCAACTCAGCCAACAAACCCCCGTCATTCGTTACACTTAGCCGAGCAAACATATCTCTCAACTCCAACGCCGTTTTTCTACTCAAAGCATCCGCCACAACATTGGCTTTTCCCGGATGATACTCAATGGTCAGATCATAATCCTTAAGCAACTCCACCTATCTGTGTTGCCTAAGATTCAGCTCCTTCTGTGACATCAAATATTTCAAACTCTTATGATCCGTAAAAACTACACATTTCTCACCATAGAGATAATGCCTCCAGATCTTCAAGGCAAACACAACCGCTGCAAGCTCAAGATCATGAGTAGAGTAGTTACGCTGATGCACCTTCAACTGTCTAGATGAATACACCACTACCTTACCCTCTTACATCAACAAACAACCAAGCCCAACATAAGACGCATCACTATAAACAACAAACTCCTTCCCTAATTCTGGTTGAACCAAGATCGAAGCTCGCGTCAAGGCTTCCTTCAATCTTTCGAAAGCTCGTTGTCTATCTTCCATCCACTCAAACTGAACATTCTTCTGTAGTAACTTTGTTAAGGAGCCACCAACTTGGAGAACCCTTCCATAAACGTTTGGTAGTAACCTGCCAAACGAAGGAAACTCCTAACCTCTGTCACATACTTGGGCTTCTTCTAACTCATTACGGCTTCCACCTTATACGGATCGGCACGGATCCCTTCGGCTGACACAACATGCCCGAGAAACACAACTTCCCTAAGCCAAAACTCACATTTTCTTAACTTAGCATAAAGTTGATTAGCCAACAACGTCTAAAGTACAATTCTCAAATGTCTATCATGGTCCTCCTCGGTACGAGAGTACACAAGGATATCATCGATAAACACAACCACAGACTGATCTAAAATCTCATGAAACACACGGTTCATCATGTCCATAAAAGCAGCTGGAGCATTGGTCAAACCAAATGGCATCACAAGAAACTCATAATGCCCGAACCTCGTACGGAAGGTTGTTTTGGGCACATCCACCTCCTTCACCTTTAACTGGTAGTACCCCGACCTCAAATTTATCTTGGAAAACACTGAATCTCCCATGAATTGATCAAAAAGGTCATTTATCTACGGCAAGGGATAATAGTTCTTTACGGTCAACTTAGTCAGCTGCCGGTAATCTATACACATCCGCGACATACCATCTTTCTTTTTAACAAATAGCACCGACACTCCCCACGATGAGATACTGGGTCTAATAAACCCACGGTCAAGCAACTCCTGCAACTGTGTCTTCAACTCCTTCAATTCCTTTAGAGCCATGCGGTACGGAGCTATCGATACCGGTACAGTACCCGCAAAGACCTCGATGCCAAACTCTACCTCGCGGTTAGGTGGCAACCTTGGTAACTCTTCTAGAAAAACACCCGGAAACTCACATACAGCGCAAACATCCTGCACCCTCAACTCCTTTGATCCAGGATTCATAACATAGGCCAAATAGGCTTGAAATCCAAAATCTAACATTCGCCTTGCTTCCAAAGCCGAAACAACATTAGACAAAAACTTGGCATTCTCGCCAACAACCACCACCTCATAATCATCTGATAACATCAAGGATATCAGTTTGGTCTCAAAATCCACCACTTCTCGGTGTTCGGTTAACCAATCCATACCCAAATTCACATCAAAACTATGGAATGGTAACTCCATCAAGTCTACGACGAACACATGTCCCTGAACCATTAGCGGACACCTACAATATAACCTCCTAACCACAACTGTCTCCCTAAGAGAACTAGTTACTCTAACACCCATATTAAGAATTTCAACAGATAAATCAAGCAACTCAGCATGCTCACTCAAAATGTATGAATGAGTAGAACCGAAATCAACCAACGAATACAACGACATAGACTGTAGGGTAAAAGTACCTGCAATCACATCGGTGTCATTGCGACCCTCACGGTGCGCATACACCCTAGCCGGTCCACCCCCTCAGGCTGGATAGAAACAGTATGAGCCACAGTCCTCTACCCACCATCTCGACGCTAAAACAGTCCGCGACCACGACCACGATCCCGCTGTGGAGCAACAACATGTGCAGTACCCTGCCCACCTTGAGCCAACAATGGACAATCACGCCTTTGATGGTCGCCTTACCCACAACTCCAACAAGCATTAGCCACCACAGGCGCAGGTGCTTGACCCTCCCTGGCCAAATGCGGGCAATCTCGCCTTAAATGGTCTCATGACCCACAAACCCAACATGTGCTAAACAGTGCTCTAGCCTGGGCTCCCTGCCCCTGGACTCCACGTCCAACCACACCTCCACCATGGCTCGGCTCCGAGTAAAACCTCATGTCATGGTGTCTATTGGCCTGACCACTACTATAAACTGAATCAACAACTCTCTTACCCGAGCTAGAACCTCGCGATCCAGAAGCTAAACCTAAATTCTGCTCCACATCCTTGGCTCGCGAAACCAACACATCAAAATCGGTATAATCAACAGCAAGCATGTGTGTCTTAACATCCTACACAAGCTCATAACGAAAACGATCACATCGAGTACGTTCGTCGGGGACCAACTCAGGTGCATATTGACTCAACCTCACAAGCTGCATCTCGTACTCCGCAACAGACATACTACCTTGCACTAAAGCCATGAACTCGTGATTCCTATCATCCTAATATCGGACTCCCAAAAACTTCTTCCAAAAAACCTCACAGAAGAACTCCCAAGTCACATCCTTGGTCGCCATACCCGATATCGTGGTAGTCCACCACGTATAGGCATCACCCTGCAGCAGGGAAATAGCACAACCCAGCGTACGAAGTATTGGTGCACCCCATCTGGCCCAGTATCTTCTCAGTACTGGCCAACCAACCCTCAGAAGCCTCAGGCGACAAACCTTAGAACTCAACTCTGCCCAAGCTATGAAGACGCTCAAGCGGCAAACCTTGCCCATCAACCTGTGGTATTGGCACACGAACACCCGCAATTGCTGCCAGGAACGCACAGGTCATGGCCTGTATCAACGGTGCCATATCACTCTATCTAGCCCAGCCGGTGCATGTGGTACATGCTCTACTCCATTAGGTGGATTAGATGGGGGCGGTGGCAACCCTCCAGGAGGTACAACTTCTCATTTATCATCCTGCCTAACAGCGGCAGCAACCGCACTAGATCGCAACTCTCTCCTCGGTCCCATCGTGCTAAAATATATCTAGGGCATGATAATCATTTCAAAACAAAATAGTCAGGCCAGCCTCAAGCAAGGATCCAAGACTTTCATCTCAAAAATAAATTTTCAAGACTATAACAATAAGGCAATGGGTACCCCCAATTTCCCCCCAACATGACATAATGCAGTCAACGTGCATATATCAATCACCGTGCATAGTAACCAGCGTACATATAACAATCACCGTACAAATCAAACAACAGAGCATAATTAACGGCAACAACACAACAACCTCCCAAACAAACGAAACCTAGCTCTGATACCACCAAATATAACCCTATTGACCGGTCTAGCCGCCAGTCTAGATCAAAGAAGCTGCACTAGGTTTGCCGAAGCAAACCAGAGAGAAACGTAAAAACCTGGTCCATTTTTTTCTTTTTATCTTATCTAGATGCCAGTTATTAATCATATATGTTCATGCAAATAACATGTGTAACCCCGACTCAATTGGGCATCAATTTGACATCCAATTGGTCATACTTACAAATTAGGGACCAAAACCCACTTTTGAGTTACCAACCTTAATTAGTCAGGTTTTATGCATATATCTCAAATTACCACTCAAATCGATTGTTTTATCACATACAATTGCATTGGCAAGATTCAGGGACTAAAATGCAAGAATGACAAAACTACTCGAAAGATATTTACTGAAAATTGGTTGTTTGTACCGATATAGGTAAGCTCGTATCGATACGGTTTAAAACACCTCGTTTTGGTACACCACCTTATCGTATTGATACGTCTAATGGAATTACCTAACTTTTGAAATGTTACAAACCGTACCGATATGGCTCCTTAGGTGTTTCGATACACGGGTTCGGATTGAAAAAGTGAATTCTCGAGGTTAAAACTCGTACTGAAACAACCAAACCCGTATCGGCATGCCTGTCCAAAATTTTCTAGGCGTATTGAAACACACAGTACCTGTACCGATCCCTCAAGCCTGAATTTGCCTAGCCGTATCGATACGGTTCCCTGCGTATCGATACGCCCGGGCCTATAATACCATATTTTTTTGGTCTTTCATCCCAAAAGCATACTCTAATCAATCCAACATGCTTTAAACACAATACCAAGATGCAAAACATATCATAAGCCAACTAGCAACACCACTTTAACAACACAACAAGGCTTCATGCTTCAAAAGGAAATCTATAGGCATACATCCTAACTTTGCATCCAAGCAACATACCAAAAGATAAACCAGCACCAAAATCAGTCCTTAAAGGCCAATTACAACCCAAGAGCAACCGAAGAATCATGCTCAAACAGGGAGTTCAACATAACATCTCCAAAACCAAAATAAGTATCTTATTGCCCTTATTCATTATAGTCTAGTCTTTAACATACTTTAGAAACAAGTCTTGCCAAAATCCCCTTGCTTCTTGCTGCCTTCCGGAACTTTAATTATCTATATTGATGGACAATGAGAGCGTAAACACTCTAGGCTTAGTGAGGAACGCTCAAACAGAACACCATCAATACATTTAAAGCCATTTGCTCAACATCATCTTTTAAAACATCATGCCTCTTTTAAAATGTGCACTTTACAACAATAAAACCAGCATATCAAACCATATGCTACATGTATCATTAATTAACAGCAAATCACATTGCTAACCCTCCACTTAAGCCTTCCCGTGCATTACTACCAAATGCAAAGCTTAAGGAGAAACATGTATAAACCACATCATACAACATGAAACATTTCAATGATACATTAACAATTATATTGGCTTTCAAGTGATCATTAGCAAAACCAATAATAAAAGAGTTCATCGGATACACAGATTCAACAAGTGTTAACCCAACACATCAAGACATCTCAACAGGAATAATGATACATTCACAATCGCAGTACAATAACAACTGGGTACAATCTCAACCCACAAGGATACCAATCTCTGTCATCGATTAGATGCTTAACCCACTAACGGAAGTATTTGGTACCATTAAACCCCTTTACCGTTAGGGTACTTGGATGGACTATTCAGTACACAATATAAACCCCTCAACATCCAAGGTGACTTATTTACAGTGCACTCAATCCTATAGCCGGCCAACTATATCCGATAACAATTTTAAAACCACATCACTTGCCAATATAATTAACCATTTTAACATTAACTCACTCTTTTTAACAAGTATTAAACCATGCCATTTTTCCAAAGCAACAACCATGCTTTAATACACAAGTATAAACCATACTTACAAGGATCACTTACCATGTGCATCCTTCAGCATTACATGCTCAAAAATAGTATATCAAATACTTTAAAATATGCTTAAATAGTAGGTATCATGTAAATCAAAACAAGTGCATAAAACCATTTTCTACTAGCACGACCGAGAGAGTAAAATCACTTTACTTACTTTCGAGCTTAGGTAAGCATTTCAAGCTCTACCTAAACTCCCAACAACCACTTTAAAATATTCCAAAGCTGGAATCCACGTTTTCACTCACCGATACGCGAAACTTCGATTTGCCGACGCGAAATCAAGCATACGAAGCCTCCTACGCTTCTCCAATCACTTTCAGATCAACCTCCCCTATTTTTACCACAAATCAACAGGGGATTAATGCATCATAATGCATTCTAAACACATCAGCCACAATCCTTCTCGGATTTCCACAAAACCCCCATAATTAACCCACCACAATAACCGAAAACATGACCAACAAACTTCGATTCACAACCCAGACAACATCTATCAACCTAGCATCATTCTCCACTTCAAAACACATCTAAAACCTGATCCAAAATAACCTACCACCTCCAGCAACCTTACAACAACAAAAACACCACAAAACCACAAAACTAGCAACCTAAAAAAATCGAGACTCTTAATTTTTGGGATTCCATTGATAAAAATCACTTATCAACATTATTAAACATCCAAAATGTAAATAAAGTCATCATTACTTACTGGAAATCAGATCCAATTCGCGAATCAACTCATATTCCCCCAAAGAACTCATTGAATCATTAAAAATCATCAAAATCATATTAGAAACACAAATGCAAGGATCAAATGCTTGGGAATTTCAATAAAGAACCATACAATAGAGGAGATCTCATTCCTTACCCCTATTGTGAAGTTTCTCCCTCAATTGATTTGTGAAGAGCTAAGAAAACATAAGGTTATTATAAGATTTTGTGTAAACAATCTTTATAAAACAAATTGAAACAATAAAATCAAGTTAGAAACCACCTCACCTCTGGAAATTTGATGAAATCTGATTGTTTGTATGAGGAGAGAATGGAGAGGAAAAAATTTAGAGAAAATGACATGATTTTTGTTTTAGAAAAGATAACTTTTTAACAAAATCCTCTTTAGTTATTAATTAAAACACATGTTAAAATCAGTTAAATCAAGGGAGAAGTCATCATAAACCAATTGGTAAAATAGCTCCTTAAAGATTCTAAGTATTTGACCCTTTTCATTTTAGTCACTAGAAAATCATAGTTTTCAAAACTTTCATTTTGGCCACTAACCAAAATGTCCATCTTCCAAAACTCATTTTTCAAAATTGATTCTGCCATTATTAAATACATAATTAATAATGATTTTTAAGCATTTTTCCATAATTTTTCCCACACCAAAAATATGCAATCCCGAAGCTGACTCGAATCTCTACTCTGGTCTACCAGATCGTCTAATAACCCACTAAACTGCTAAGCCCTAAAAATGGGGCGTTACATGGGCTATGTGATCAAGGTATGGAAGTAACTCAATGGTCGATGGAACCTCACGTATGGTAAGCCTGTGATGGCTAAGTGGTCTTCTTATATAATAGTGGTATCTTGAGATAGTTGTAAGCTCTAGCTAGGATAGGCTAGAAGATGATCCTTAGATGTTGAAAAGCCTTTCTGTACACTCTTGATTATATTACCATGCATGCTTGTTTTATGATATTCATGAATTGCGATAGAGTAGAAATGTACCACTAAGCTTTGTTAGCTCAGCGTGTGTAATCGTAGTTTTTCGTGCGTAGGCTGACAGGTTACTTTTGGAGGAGCACATCGAGGAGAATTTCCTAGCACCGAGCCAGTTTCAGAGTATAATACTTGATGTTTAGTTTAGACTGAATGTATTCATAGGACCTTACCACAGTCGAGTTTGTATTTTATTTTGATTTACTGTTATTTGGTCAAACTGTATATTTTAATTCGAACTTATATTTTGTAAACCCTTTTAATATCATTATCTACGAGGATTATATGGTAATGGATTATTTCGAGAATTACCAACTTGTGGTTTTAAAAGAGAAAATTTGATGAGTCAATTTTGGGTGACCCGAATGTGATACTTTAGATTCAGGACGGGATCAGGGTGTTATATTTAGTGGTATCAGAGCTTAGGTTTAGACGATTCTAGGAAAACCCTAGGGTGTCGTAGATTTCATGGTAAGGTGTCTAGTGAGTACAAGTCCCTAAAGTTAAGTGTACTTTATAAGACTGAGAATCTTGATGTGCCGCCTTGTTTGTTTTGTTTTAGAGAAAGATCGATGAAAGGTGGAACCGGTAGTGGAGAGGTGGGTCATTTTCATGACCTTACCTATTCCCTCTTGCGTGTGGTGCAAGCTATTCTGAGGCAATCTAAGACGCCTTGCAAGACCCCTGTAGAGAGGTTTCATTGTTTTGGGCCTAAGAGTTTTGAAGGCTTGGGTGAGGATGACCCGATCAAGGCTGATCAGTGGTTGCGCAATACACAAAGAATCTTGAGACAGATGAAGGGAAGCCCAGAAGATGATCTTGATTACATTATTTCCCTTCTTAAGGGCAATGCACATGAGTGGTTAGAGACCGTAAAGTTGGGTTTAAAGCCTGGACGACCGACTTGGGATATCTTTGTGGATGAGTTTCAGAAGAAGTACATCAGTGAGGTACATATGGATGAGATGAGGGACCAGTTTATGCATCTAGTTTAGGGAGATCGAACGGTGTTTGCTTATGAGCAAGACTTTCTGCGTTTGAGCCGTTATGCTCTAGAGTTTGTTGCCACAGAAGAGTTGAGGTGCAAGAGGTTCAGACAAGGCTTGAATGTTGACCTTCAGTTGTATGTGACAACGTGTCCGCTTGGGATATTCTTCGAGTTAGCCAATAGTGCGAAGGCACTTGAGTGGTTTCAGAGTTCAGTATCTAATTAGTTTGAAGATTCTAGAGGTCATGATGTGGAGACTCAAAATATCATGGGTCATTCTCCTTATCCGCATGAGAGGTTTTGTGCTTTGAGGAGTTCGAAAAGGGTTACTTCAGGCCAGCTGCCGAGAGTCGGCATAGGATTTAAATTGAGGATTCGTAGAGGCTTTTTGCTTCCTACTTCGAAAGGGAGTATTGATGGTTCTTTTGGAGCATCGCTTCCACCAGCATGCGAGCATTGTGGCAGACATCACCTCGGAGTGTGCTTCTTGCTTCGGAGGGTTTGCTATAGGTGCCGGGCACCAGGACATATGGCAAAGGACTGCCCAGTTATGGATGAGGACTGCCCAGTTTTGTTAGAGGCGGAGTTAGGGTACTGTCAGGTTACCAAGGTGGTGGTTCTGTGAGATCCACCGCCAGGGTTGGTGCGCGAGGCGTTGCTAGGTAGTCTGCTACTCATATTAGAGTTGATAGCGTTGCGACTGAGGATATGTTAGGTAATTAAGTTTTGTGTTGGTTTCAGTTGTTGCATTAGCCGTTTAGCTCTTTGGTTGCGTAGTAGACCGATTCTTGTGATGTGTATCGAGGAAGGTTTTATAGGTTGCAATGTGTTCTTAGCTTGCATTGTAAACGTGAGGGTTAAGAGTTCTTGGTCTTAGTGTTGTGGGTGTTTTGAGAGTATGGAGGTACCCTTGGTGAATGATCAATCTTACCGTTGATTGTGGTTTAGAACTGCAATAAAGGTAAGTTTGAGTTCGTTGTTAGTGTTCATCACTTCGTGGTATGGTACTTAATGAACTCTTTGTGAAATGCACACTTGTGCAAGCGACCAATTGGGTGTTATTGCCAAGTTCTTTTCTGAGATCGTGTCGGTGTAGGAGTAGAGTGTATGGTGGCTTGGATGTGTTAAGCTGTAGTGCAATGGTGGAAGACGGCCACCGGTTTTGTAAGATCGATAACCTTCTTTCGGCCATAAAATATGAGAAGCTTCGTGTTTTGTTGTCAGAGTAAGGGTACCATTGAAAAGGGTCAAGTGAAGGTTGTGATGATCATGGTTGAGGTCCCAAAGGCGAAACGTGAGGATAGGTGCTTGGCTTGTACACCTGTTGAGCTAGATTTTGTAGGGTTGGATGATTTCCCAATTGAGTTCGACCAAAGTTGTTATCGGTTAAGGCAAGCAGTGTGGAAGTTATCAGAGTGGCATATCGAAAATGTGGATCAATAGTTGTGTTGAGGTTAACCGGATGGTTGCTTTGCAAAGAAATGTTTTTAGACAGACCAGTTAAAAATCTGAAGAACAGTCAGATGGCTCTTCACATCCTATTGTTTGGACCGAGACAAGGGTTAGAAGAAGGTGTTTGGCCTTTCGTAAATAAAATGGCTAGTTTTGGGTTGCTTGCGTGAGTTCGTAAGTGATGGTGGTCATTTCTTGAAACCAAGTAGTTGGATAGTGGGTGGTTTTCGACCATGTTGAAAGCAAGTTTGGATAAAGCGAAGTTTTAAGTCCTGACTTTGTGGGTCAATTCTAGAGAAAAAGAGTTGTCAATTCAAGATAGATTGATGATAATGATTGGTTGTTAGGGCTTTGTTTGTCCTTTAATGGTTTGACTGGGATATGGTTGTTTGACGTGATGCGTTCCTAGAAATGGGTTGTAGAGGTGGTGTAGCGTTTTAAACGTAGATGAAGTCTAAGTTTAGTTTTTGGTTGACGGATTCTTGTAAAAAGGTTGGTTAGTCGAGATAGAATTCTTTAGAAGCGAGTTCTTTAAGTGGATGTTTGAATAGCGTGGCTCGAGGTTGGTTATGTTATCATGCTCAGCGGTTCATCATAAGTGTAATTGCTTACTGAAGAAGGGGTCATTGAAAATCTTAAGAGAGTGTTAAGAGCGTGTGGTTTAGTGCTATGGTTCTTTTCAAGATGGATTGAGGGAGAACTCTCCCTAATCAAGGTGATCCTGTTTGAATGGTGAAGTGGTTAGATCCATGTTAGTTACATCTTCCTTCCATCCATCTAAATTTCGAGGACAAAATTTTTTGAAGGAGGGGAGAGTTGTAACGACCCAGATTTTTTAGTCAATAATGGGCGTTGACTCGGGTCTTGGACCGATATGTCGGGCTGAGATATTAGGCCATAATGGGCCTTCATGCATTGTTGGGCTTGCTTGGTGGTTTTGGGCTTGGCTTATGATGGGATTTGAGGAAAGGTAATATGGTAAAAGCCATATTGGAAGACAAAGGCTGTTGGAGCTCTAATTTTTCTCTAGTTATTTTTATGGTGTCCGATCTACCTCGAATGATCAGTGGTGACTCTAAACCTTTTCAAAATCAAATTTAAACGAAAACCCCTAATTTTAAAAATTAATCGTCAAACTATTCTTACCTGGTTTAAAAATGGTCACGATAGCTTGGTAACTCCGCTGGGGATCACTCATGAGTCAAGCCTAAAAAATTACGTGGCATATTGGCATTTTAGAATGGTAATTTGAATTATTTTTCCAATAATTATTTGATGGTTTTTTAGAAAGAATGGAGATATGCTTTTTTAATTGTGTGATATAAACTGTCATTCATATATAAGCCTTCTGCCCGAGCTTTCTCCTTTAAGTGGGAGCTAGACATGATCCTACGTGAGGTATCCATCTCTGTGATCAAAATTTTGTCTTTTTTCTGGTATATCAACCTTATACAACGTGAGGTACAAGCCTCCAATATAAGGGGCTATATACTTCAGAATCAATGTCTTGCTGTCGTAGTAGACAGTAATGACAATTCAGGTACCTAAAGTCTAGAACAAAACCATATGCTGTAATCTAGAAGCCTACCCCACTAGAGCCAGACATGGACCTAGGACAGGGTGTTGCCGATTTAAATACACTTTTCTTGTTATTCTCTTTGCTCAATATGTAACGATCCAAATTTTTGAATCAATAATGGGAGTTGACTCGGGTCATGGACCGACACGTCGGGCCGAGATGGGCCTCCATGCGTTATTGGGCTTGCTTGGTGGTTTTAGGCTTGGCTTATGATGGGCTTTGAGGAAGGGTAATATGGTAAAATCCATATTGGAAGACAAAGGTTGTTGGAGCCTTAATTTTTCTACTGAAAAAGGGACAAGGGTGATATCACCTTGCCCCTATCTTCATGCTATCTCTTTCCTTCTTCATCTCTCATGGTGAGTGTTTGAGTTTGGAGAAATCTTGGATGTTTGAGTGGGAATCTCGGATTGAGGCTTGAGGAGAAGTTGCTCATCACCCAAAGATCTATCTTTTGAGGTAAATATCTCCAGCATTGGTGGAAGTTGGGTTTGAAGCTTGGAGCAAGGAAAAGGAGGTGGAAGAAGTTTGGTTGCTACCTTAGTTCGTGAATCTTTCCTTGAGGTCAGTACATCTCTGACTCCTACATTTCATGAGCCTCATAAGATGATTGCTTTGTGTGGATTATAGTTTTGGGTTGTATGGTTGAAGTTTTAGAAGCTTAAACCCCCATTAATGGTAAATCAAATATGAGATGTTGATAAGGCGTAAATGGATAGAAAACCATCTATTATACTCTCAATAACTTGTAGGATCATTTTGGGACTTAACCATGAAGGTTAGGGGTGGGATTGAGGAAATCCCGAGCTCTAAATTTTGAAATCTGGGCTCGCGTACCGATATGGGGTGGTAGCGTATCGGTATGCCTTCGTTATAAGGGAGACAGTTTTTGAAGGGCGTACCGGTACACCTTTCCGTGGCACAATCTCAAATTGCTCAAGGGGGCTATTGACCGACTCAAATTCCATCTCAAATAACTCATCATCAAATTCCTTAAGGGGAAGGGGTCAGGAACATCAAATGAATCAATTGAATTACAACAATTCACATTGTTGTAATATATGAGTTACACCACTCCCATCCTGCACACTACTACAGCAGTTCTTCCAAACGTTTTTGGCACCCCTAAAAAGTAAATTAATCGCAGACGTGATATCTACAACCATAGTCTTTTTCATTTATTTCTGTCTCGTTCCGCTTTTCCTCTAAAAAAGAGGGAAGACTTGTTCTTGCTCACGGAAATCGCCGGTGGAGTTGGTCCAACCTAGAAAGACATGGGAGTTTTGGGCGTAAAAGTTTCTTCTCTTACGATATTTCAAGTTGGATGAATAGATCGTACTTTCTTTGTCGAAATACGTTTCGTAAGATCTTGCCTATTTAAAAGTCCTTAACATGGGAGACAGTTTTTGAAGGGCATACCGGTACGCCTTTCCGTGTATAGGTACCCCTTGCTTGATAACGATTCCATTAACATTTTGGCGTACCGATACGCCCCTTGTTGCATTGCCTGAGAGAGGCTTAGTGTACCAGTACGCGTATGTGGGAGTACTGATATAGGGGTGGATTAGTACGGGGCAATCCTAGTACCGATAAAGCGTACCAGTACGACACGTAGCATATCGGTACAGCTTGTGGTCTAATTTTTTAGAACCTAGTTAGCGTATCGATACTCATGAGGGAGTACTAAGAGGGCGGTACCGATACTCTCCTTGAAGTATCGATACTCTCTGGGCAATCTGCCCAAGAAGGTTGAGTTCACGTTCGAGGGTTCTATAATTCGAGGTAAAGGGCCCTAGGGGTCCGTTAGGGTGTAAAATGAATACTAAAGCTGGGAAATGTAGAGTTAAACCCTGTGTGAGAAATAGATGGTTAATGGCTTGATAATTATTGAGTGGATGGCTTGTTTAATCACCCTTAGAGATCCGCGGTGGATCGGTTAATGCTACGTGGTAGCTTGGGTCCTTGCTGTGTGCTGAAGGACGCCCATATAGACTAGTTAAATGAACCCATATAGAAAGGCATAAATGAACCCTAAAGACATATTAATTGTTGTAACAAACGAGCTATGCCTAGGGGCATTGGTAATGGTTGGCTGGATGTATTTTTATCTCTTGGTGAGATATATTAATGCTCAGGGGAGCATGTGTTAACGTATGTGTCTTGGTCAGGAATCTGGATGTCTTAGAGTCAGTGCAAGGACACATAAATAAGGGGATAGGTACTTCGGGATATGTGGTCGAGTACATCCGACGTATCCATGGGCTATGTGATCTGGATGTGCTTAGAAACCTATCCTTGGGCTATGTGATCAGGATATGGAAATACAACTCGGAGGCTGTGTGAGCTCGAGTAACTCGAAGGGTTATGTGATCTCCAGTAACCTGATTGGCTATGTGACCTCAAGAAAAGACTGCTTGTGGCTATTGTGATCCAAGTATGTCTAGGACGTATTTGTGGCTATAGTGATCCGGATATGATCCTAACCCGAAGGCTATGTGATCACAGGTAACCTGACGGCTGTGTGAGTACGGGAAATAGTTGGGCTTCGTTGGCCATTAGGGAATGTATGTTATTTACGTTGTTGTACGGATGTTAGATGCTGGCTATTTTACCCTTGGGCTATGTGATCAAGGTAGGGTTGTTACTCGACGGGCTATGTGAGCTTGAGTAACTCGATGGGCTGTGTGATCTCAAATATGGGCTAGATAACCCTTGGACTATGTGATCAGGGTATGGAATGTAACGCAATGGTTGGTGGGACCTCGCGTATGGTAAGCCTGGGATGGCTTAGTGGTCTTCTTATATAATAGTGGTATCTTGAGACAATTATAAGCTCTAGCTAAGATAGGCTAGAAGATGATCCTTAGATGCTGAGAAGCCTTTCTGTGCACTCTCGATTATATTATCATGCATGCTTGTTTTATGATATTCATGAATTGCGGTAGAGTAGAAATGTACCACTGAGCTTTGTTAGCTCAGCGTGAGGAATCATGGTTTTTCCGTGCGTTTAGTTTGGACAGAATGTATTCATAGGAACTTACCACAGTCGAGTCTGTATTTTATTTTGATTTACTGTTATTTGGTCAAACGTTGTATTTTAATTCGAACTTATATTTTGTAAACCCTTTTAATCTCATTATCTACGTGGATTTTATGGTAATGGATTATTTCGAGAATTGCCAACTTGTGGTTTTAAATGAGAAAATTTGATGGGTCGGTTTTGGGTGACCCGAATGTGTTGCTCTGGATCCGGGACGGGATCGAGGTGTTACACAATATAACCTGCTTTGTTGTATCAATTTATTAAATTTTTGCTTTCAATATTATTTCACAATACTGACACAGATTTTTTTGTTGTTGTTTTTTTGTCTTGTTGTGTTGTTTTTTAATATATGGCATCATATTGCATTCATTAAAGGTATCGATCCGAGGGTCAGTCAAGTAGGCAGTAATCATAATGGCTAAAGGGCCCGATAAACAAGAAGGGGATAATATCTAGGTGAATCATAAATCAAGATGCAAGTAGCTACAAGAAGTTGTATGAAGACGCTAAGAAGGCAGTAAAGAAGAAGATTCAGAAATTAAAAGATTCACATGGCCATATCAAAGCAGAAATTAGGGAAAGAACAAGCTTGAAATTCAGAACTGGTATCCCAGGTTTCACAAATGGAGAAAGTTATCAAAGGGTCGTAACACCCAATTCACAGTCTGGTCGAGAACCGGGTCGGAGTATGTTACGGAGTTTACTACGGTGATCGGTTCGATATTTAATCCATATTCAATATTTTAATGAGTTAAAAGCAATAAGATATTCATTTCGGTGTCAATGCATTACTAATTCAATACAGTGGGGCAGTGATCCGATGCAAACATAATCATTAATTTAGGACCAATTTTAAACTTTTGCAAGTTTTAGGGAATATTCTGTAATTTCGATAAATTAGAGGTCCCTTACTAAAATTAACCCCACCATAAAGAAAGCCAACCTATAATCAGTGTGCTTGCAAATTTCCATATTATTTTGAGGCCATTTACTCCTCCAATTAAGCCAAACATTAACAAGTGAACAATTTGTAACTTTCCAAAATTATCTCAATGCCTTTTAACCGAATTACTTGTATCGGTGTCGATACTCGAGGGTTCATATCGATACGCCATGCACAATTCACAAATTACCAAATTCCATTGACCATTTTGTGTACCGATAAACTTGACACCCTTAATACTATGAATATTATTTCTTTCGAACTTAATATTAGTATCGGTATAGGCTAAGCCGTACCGATACATATGCCCTAATTTTTAAATTAGATTAAATCGGGTATCGATGTAACACCCCCTACCCCGGGTTAGTAGTAAACTGGTTCGGGAGCGTTACCAAGTACATTACAAACAAGAACGAGGCAAGAATAGGTTAACTCATCCTTATTAGATGAGTTACTTAACTAGCAAGTAACCAAGCAATCTTTACTTGTCATGTAAGCAATCTCAATTACAAGACATTATAGGTTACAAAAAAAATTTCAATTAACATCATTAATCTTCCATCATTCAAACCTAAGAGCAAACATGCTTCCATTTTCATTTCATTGTTTCTTATCTTTATACATATAACATTTCATACATAATTTACTAAACATGATCAATTGCACTTACCTTGATTCCAAGCAAGCCATATGCCAAGCCTTACCATTCGGCATTTACCATTCAAACTTATAAGAATACATATACAACATGGTATGATCACACAAGACTAACTTATTTCACAAGCTATTCGAATGGTACAAGGCTAGATCAATTTCTTTGAACATTCAATATATACATATCAATATAGGCAGCAACATACTTTCATTACATTAGATTAGAGTTCATTACTTGATTTACATTAACAACCAAGATCATAATATGATAAGCCCATTCAAAACATATATATACAAGTTAAAGTATCCAAAATGCATGCACAAGTCATTATATACAAACTAAGTGCCACCAACTAGGGGAGTACAAAACAAGTATGAACCATACTTTAGCTATGCTCATGTCTTGCTTCGAGCTCCAAAAATCAGGCTTTAGGATCAAGCAACGTTCGAATCCTTTATCATGTGGTTAGGAAGAATGAAAACAAGAGTGATAAGTACAAGAATGTACTTAGTGAGGTAGTAACTAGTTCTAACCAATTAATAAGACATGTATCAATTAACTAAGTTTGAACCTATTCAAGGTTGGAAACATTCGAATTCAAGCTTTGCTAAATCTTCATTTCAATTCAAGTAACATACTCAAGCAATATACACATTTCAATTCAAGTCAAATACATATTCAAGCAATATACATACATCTCAAGTCAAGTATAACCACTTTTCTTTTCAAGCTTATCATTCAAGACAAGTTTACAAATAGTACTCATAAATTCAAGTAAGATCAAGATCTAATTCACGTAATAATCATATAGCAAGAAGTTCAAGTATACAAGTCAAGTAGAAAATAGTTCAAGTTTACATATTTGTCATTTCAAGAATACAAGTCAAGTAATCCAAGTAGCAAGTTTACATGTCAAGTAATAAGCTATTCATGTTTGAAAGACAAGAAATCAAGCAATTAATATTTATTAGCTCATTTATATTCTTTTAATACAACCCTTGGTTTATAGTTTGTCTAGGTAATCGAGTCTCCAACCAACTGTCGCCACAAGATGTACCGTAGTACTCAAGATGTACTGTAGTACTTGTCAACCCTCCTACTGTCGCCAAATACCACATAAGTACCCTCCATCTGTCACCAATTAGGGGCCTTAGCCCTGGACCATAGTCCACCCTGACACAATGAGCTCTAGACTCTAAGGCACGCCCTTCTACCTATTCAACTAGCAACCAAGGTTGTTTGATTACACTTTATTTATTCAAGAATTATCAAGCTTTTCAAGTTCAAGATCATGTATCATTCAAAAATCAATTCAAGCAACGTATAGCAACATTATGCTTTAGCCCTTAGGCCAATTAAGCCTTAGCTCTACAATCCAATTACTTATCTTTCAAGCAAGTATTTACGTTACCATCTTAGGTATCAAGTAAACATTCGAGTGAATTGCATTCATGATTCAAGGATCAAACATCATATATCATTGTCATACATGCATGCCATTACTCGAATAGGCACAATCAAGAACAAGAAAATCAAGTATTCTAACTATACAACACTTCAAGGATGTAGTGAAGTTTCATGTATTATCTTATTTCATACTTCCCTCATGATTCATGTTCAAGTTAAATTAAACTCATTATCATGGCATATCAATAGCAAGAAGATAGTCATGCATATTTGGTTAGGACCTAATTCCTAACCCTATTGTAAGCTACACTCACTATACTCCAAGCTAGCTTATTTGTCTTGTATCCAAATCCCCTTGTTTTTAGCTTAAAGACAGGGCAATTTACAACATTGGACAGTTTGCATTATCCCTAGTATTTCTTATCTACAATTCATTCTACAATCCAGAATTCAGTTCTGTTTTCTCCTAATGAATTTAGACATGTTAAGGCACTTTCCATAAAATTTCCAGCCTTAAATTCCCTTTATACAATTTATTGTGATTTTTCAAAGTTACTTCCCAGAACAGAGTATTCTTGGTAGATTTCACCAAGCTAGATTTTTAGCTTCATTACTCACTTAGGTGATACTTCTAGCATGTTAATTCAACTTATATACATACTCATACAAGTCCAGGTCAGTTCAATTCACCTATCAATGTGATCAAAACATAGCATTTTATAAAACCAAGCATGTTTACACAATCTTCAACTAGCAAAACAGTCCCTAATCGAAGCTAGTTTCAACCATGATACCTATTCTCAATTTCCAGCAACTTCCCAACAATTCCCAGCATTGATTATCTTTCTAATATATCAAATTTAATATTACTAATACAATTGATATCAAATTCATATTTCCATCAACAATGTAACCACAAAATCAATCAAAAGCACTACACCTCAAACAACAAGAGTTCTTATACATATAGTTCTCATATTCAACTTTAAATCAATGCAATGAATGGGATTTCTTACTCTTCTCCTTATAAAACTCGAACAAAGATTCAAAATTTTCACAATTAAACCCAAATCTTCATGTTTCCATGGCTACCATCTCACACTTCTCTCTCTAATATGAATCGGCCCCATGAAGAAGATGATATCCAAATGTTTGATTTTTCTTTCTTACATGGCCGGTTGTTTCCTCCCTCCTAAAACATGTGTATTCCATGAATTGCCACATGTTAAGGTCCTTTAATTCTTATAATTTTAGCATGCAACTCTAGACTTTTATCAAGGATTTGGTTAAGCCGTTCTAAAATGGTCACATATTATTTCATTAGTTTATTTTTTGTCCTTAATTCCCTCAATTAACTCCCAATTCTTTCAATTTGATTAACACGTAATTCAATTAGTCAATGACTTAAATAGTGGTAACCTTCTTAGGCCCGGTTTAGGGTGTTACAATCGATACCTACATGACCGTATCGTTACCCAGCTACAGTAATTTTCTAGTGTTGAAAATTCATACCGATATGCCCAAGGCAATATCGATACACCTTGTTGACCAGTGTTGTCTGGTCTTAAAATACATACTCGTACCGATACGACATCACCCGTATCGGTACGACAGGGTCTGTAATGACAGATTTAGTCTAATTTTTATTCATTTTGACCTATCATAAAATGTCCAAATCCTATGAAATTTTACAGGCAAGTTTAATTAACCATATTCTACTATCATGCCAAATTTCATATTCACGTGAATCCATTTATAGGGTTTTCACCTATTTAGGCCAAATATGCAAATATTACCACTTTTAGCCAATTTCAAAATAACATTTTAGGCCTTCTAAGCTTATACATGCCATATGCAACTTATACACAACAAAGGGCTATAAATGGTTAGTTTAACTACTTTGCCACCATTCTAGTAGTCTGTAAGGATACTAAACATTACTCTATGCTTGTTGTGACTTGCCAAAAACCTTCAACTTCCCCGATCCCGCGATGATAGCTTCTTTAACCTGAAATGCATTAGGCATACTTTGCCTAGGAGGTAGTCATAAAAAATATCAATAGCAAAATATGCATTCCAAATCATGTCTTAACTATAACAATGCTATGAATCATGTACCATCAATAACAATGATATGAATCATATTCGATGACAATTATGTTATATTTCAACAATATTCCTTAGATCGAATCAAGATAGTGGATATGTGAATTCCTACGCTTCGTCAAGTCAATGAATGGTCTAATACCTCTGACTCGCCAAATGAACAATAACACAAACATCCCTCCATCTTGCCACAATAAAGGTCGTAGCCCAAGGACCGTAGTCCACCCGTACCAACGAGCTCATGAATTCTATGGTATGCCAATTGTATCCAATGTCCTTTCGAATCCAAGGTTCAATAACAATGTCGATGCCAATGTTTCAATAGCAATAATGATGATCAATGTTTCAATAACAATATCAATGATCAACGTCTCAATAACAATGGCAATGTCTATGGCAATAATTCATTGACAATGACAATATCAACGATCGATGTCTATAAAAATGATAATAACAATATCAATGTTCAATGACTATGATAATGACAATATCGATGTCTGATGAACAATATATTTATGTATCAATATTTCGATAACATAAATGACAATAGCTCAATGGACATTACTCAAAACTTACCAATGCTTACCAATATTGCCTCCAAATAGGTTTCGATGCAATAATTCCTTGAAACAATGTTAGCTATGAAATATCCATTGTCAATGAAACTGGGAAAGGCACCTAGCCTATTCTCGAGACTCCGACTACACTCACCTTGCTTTTCGAAGCATCTAAAGCTCTCGGATGGCCACTCCCTTGTTCCTAGCTTTTGATGGAGATGATGGAACTTCTTTCTCTAGCTCTTGAGCTAGGTAAAACAATAGGAAGTGTTAAAAATTGATACAATGATATCGAAGATAATAGCTACTAGATATCCATGGATTAAAGCCTTGATGATAATGGGTTTAACTTAGGTGCTAAAAAACTTTAACCCAAAATTAAACCTCAATGATATATGGAATTGATCAATCTTTTAGGGGCTTTAGCTTACCAGTTCGATGGCTATACGATGGAATCAATGACTTGAACTTAAGGATGACCAACAATGAAGGTGCTAGCTTAAAGGTAGTGAGGTACTTGCTTGAAGGAAGAAGATAATAAGGATAGGAGATGATAGCAAAGATTTTGGTATTATAAAATACTCTCTTTCTTAAAACAATAATCGATGAAGCTTTCCTCCCTTTGAGGGTAAACTTAAACAATTAATTTCCATCTTTTCTCACTTTTGCTATTTAAGGCTATAACAAATAGCCATCAATTTCCTATCATCTTTTTAATCTCCTTCATCCAATTTCACGTGGGATGGAGGCAAGCAAGGAGGTGAATCATCCCAAAATGGGATAACTACAAGGGTAGCCCCTTAACTTCTCAAACTTTGCACTTTTGCCCCCAAACTTTCAATTCTCATAATTTAATCACCATATAGCTTTTAATAAATTCACTAAGGTCCTTAATTAATAAATTGACTCACTTAGAGTCCAATGTCAATGCAATTGACCACACGGTCAAAGTCAATGCAATATTTGGACTTTTTTGTGTAGGGTTTCTGATCGCCGGAACCCAATTCTAACTAGACCAATTTTTAGGGTATTACAAAGGGTACTACAAAAACTGATCTCCAGCAGGAAAATGAAAAGCTAAGAAAGAATGTGATAAAATTGGAAAGTTATGAAAGACAAGTTTGTAAGTTTCATAGGGGCACTATGAATGGAGGACAAAGTATTAAAAAACAGGTTTGGGGCAGCCACTAAGACTATCCAAAGGCAGAATCATGAAATGATCAACTTCAAAAACCAAGTGCAAGAATCACCTAGTATGTGCAGATTTTGTCCAGTGAAGCCATGAACCTGCAACAATACCCCAGCATCGACACCGAGCTAGGATAGGTGTTGACCCGGATACTGAATGAAGTGATTAACCAAAGAGCTAGCGCTAGCTGCTTTCTGTAATCAGATTTTCTATTTCTTGTATTTGACCTTTTGGCTAATGAATGTAGCTCTAAAGACTAGTTCTTGAAATCGATACCTCTTACATTCATGCATTGCATTTAAAAAAAACAAAAAACATTGTAGTTTTTTTTAAATAAAATAAAATATTGTTTTTTTTTCAAATAACATTGCATTTTTAAATAACATTGTTTTTTAACATTGCATAAGCTGAAAACCAATATTCAGAGAAATATGGCAAAAGGATTGTTAGGGTTAAGCAATCTCAGAAGGTTGTTGAGGACCGTTTGGGTAGCATGGAGCAAAGGATTGACCAGTCACAGAACGAGATGGTAATTCGAGCTACCACTTTGCTTGGAATTAGGGAAGAAAAAAAAGAATATTTTTCATTGAAGTATCGATATCGATGAACAATGAGGTATCACATCTCACATAAGGGTTCAGCCTGAAATGGTTTTTCCTGCAAAAAGAAAATAAAAAAGAAAAAAAGAAAAAATAAGGAAAAGAAAAGAAAAAAATAAAAGTTCAGGTTAGTAGTCGAGGGATCTATAAGAAATCCAGTACTTTTGAGGAAATAATGAAGTGCTTGACTTTAACGCACTCGTGGATTTTGAAAAAGCTAAAATGAAGGTAGTCAAGTAGACAGACATAGAAGGACTAAATGAAGCTAAAATCCCATGTTTTTGCCAAAATTTTATTGATCAGTGGTTCAGGGACTGTTAGAAAACATGGTGATTCCAATAGAGTCAAGAAACCACATATAGTTGCAGAATATTTCTCTAGAGTAATGAAAGCCAAAGATTTAGTTGAGGTTAGAAATTTTCTTACAAGAGAATTGACTATAAGAGGAGTAGAGAGCACAAAAACACAAGATAGAGAGACGGAAAAGCTTAGTAAGAAAAGGGACACAATCATTCCCATCCTAATGCCATATTCAGATTTGTTGCCCCACCTTATGCAAAATCACCTTTTGATGATGGTTCCCCCAAAGTTTTATAAGTATTTTCATGGTATAGTTTTGAAACACAAAGTCAATGATCTCTTCCTAAATGGACATTTATGTTTTGAGAGCGGAGAACCTCGATCCTATAAAAGATCATCATTTTCTAGAGGAATTGAAATAAAAGAAAAAAGAAAGAATCTACAACAAGCTTTTGTCGGTAATTCGCTACAATTTAGGGTATACCAAAACTAGAGTAATGTTTTGACGATGATTTCTTCAAAGTATCTTTCATTGAAGAATATCCCAAAGTCAGATGTTCATGATGCCCCTGTTAGTGAAAAATTAAAGACTAAATTGGATCTAATTACTGGGAGTTGTACTTCAAATTGCTCAAAGCTTCACCACATCATGTGAAACCTTGAAAAGCCCCATTATCCAAGTTGTTACGATATTAGGGATCATTGTATCATTGTGGAATTCATGGTTATGACATTAAAGACTGTTACACCTTCAAGTGGCAAGCTCAAAACTTTCTGAATTAGGGGATTTTGGAAGTTGACACTGAAGGTCAATCTATTAAGATTTGTAACTCAAGAGGTAGTCACATGAGTGGAACCAATGCAATTGGATTGCCTGGAAGTCAAGTGCTGAAAGACATCAAGAAAAGAAAGGGAAACAAGAGCAAGAAGAAACTAATTGAGAATCACCAGTTGAAAATGAAAAAACCTCGAATAGACATGGCCGTTAAAACCTTCAACACATCTAGCCAACATCTTGAAAAGCATAGCTCATCTAGACGCCATCCAGAAGAAGTTGTTAATTTTCACATACAAATGATTGAACATTCTATGAAAAAGAGCAAGCAATTAATTGAAGAAACAAGGAAACTCATAGGTAGGATGGTCTTAAATCAAGATTCGATGAGAACATCAGCAAGAAGAGGCAAGTCTTTGTGTTGGTAAAGGGAAATGAATAAAGAATTATCGATTGAATTGGAGTGGCTGAAATTCACTCAGGTCTTCATTGATTAATGATTGACAATTGGACTACGAGAGATCTATCTGTAGTTTTAGGACAGTTACAGATTAGTACCCTAAACTATCCCAATCGCTTTTGCCCGCTAGCATTGGGGGTCCTTTGTAAGGGAGATTATTTCGATTTATTTGTATGCAATGTTTGTTTCTTACATAATTTTTCTCAAATGGTAAACATGCATTCCTAAAATACCATTCTCTTCAAATATATGTACATATTCCTAATTTTTTTATAGGGCCCCTATTATTAAATATATGTACTCTAATCATAAAGTAGAGCAGTCCATATGTTTGGCAGAGATGAATGAATACGACGATCAAGAGGAAATTGATGTCCACAAGGAACTATCAAGACTGATCAAAAATGAGGAAAACTGATTCTGCCTCACAAGTAAGAAATTGATATTTTGAATTTGGGGACTTGAGATAAAAAGCGAGAAGTAAAGATTTGTTCAACTTCCTCAACAAAACAAAGTATGATTTGATTGAATTACTGCGAGAATTCAAAGACATCTTCGTATGGTCATACCAGGATATATTGGGGTTAGATACAGACAATGTTATGCACAAGTTACTTATGAGGCCTGAATGTATGATTGTTCAGTAAAAGCTTAGAAGAATAAGACCAAAAATGTTGCAAAGATAATCTGATGATGAATTCCTCAAGATGGTCGAGACCTTAATAAAGTGGGCCCAAAAAACAATTTTTTTGATCTGAACGAGGTAGAAAAAATAACATTTACAATCATGTGAGACTCATTTCACTACAAGCTAATGCCATTTGGATTGAAAGCATTGGGCAACATATCAGAGGGTCATGGTAACCTAATTAAAGATAGAAGAAAAATTCAAAAATGATTCTCCAAGGATGGATGAAGCATCAGTTGAGATCTGATCCATCAAAATATACTTTTGGAGCCACATTTGAGAATTCAAGGTTCAAAAAGTGGAATTGAAATTAGTCCTGACAAAGTGGAAGCTATTCAGAATTTTCTCCTTTCGGGAAAAAACATACACAAACACAAAAAAAGCAAAAAAAGGAAAGAAAGCAAAGAAAAGAAAAAAAAACAAAAAAAGAAAAACAGAAGAAACCCACAGAGATTGAATTACAAATTGTGACTGTCAGGCAAAATGTGATCCTGTGCTCAAGTTGCTGACAAAGAATGATCCAAGAGTATGAGATAAAGGATGATAGGAAAACCTAGAAAGATCAAGAAACATTTATCAAAGTGTCCAATTTTAATACCACCAGTTCCAGATATGTCGTTGATCCTTTAATGGTCTACAAAAAACTCAATGGAATATGTATTAGGCCAACATGATGAAATCAAGAAGAAGGAAAGAGCCATTTATTATCGGAGCAAAGATTTACCAATGACAAACTGCTGTACCCGTCAATTCAAAAGCTTTGTTGTCCTTTGGTCTGGGTAGTTTGAAAACTCGGACAATATATGTTGATCTCAAGATTGGATCTTTTGAAATTCTTGATGAAAGCACCAGTGTTGACTGGAGAATGGCTCATTAGCAAATGTTATTATCAAAGTTTGATGTTGCAACAAAGAAGGGGCAATAACAACTTTCTAGGTGTTGCGTGAAGTGATGTACTATAAATAATACGCAATCGGTGCAAGTATACACATTGAACAAGTAATAATAGTGATAAGTAAGATCATCTCCACAGTGATATGAGGGAATTTAAGTAAGGTTTAAGCACTCAAAACATGAACTGAATATTAAATGGAAGAGTTGATATGAGCAGTTCAAAGAAATATTGTAGCAAAAACTATATTAAAAACTAGAGCGATATGAAACTGGAAAAAGCTAAAGCATTCATTCAACAAGAAACATAATCATCCACAATAAACCCAAGTTACTCAAAATTAGTTCATGGCTGGGCAAATATCATCCAAAATTATCCATTTAATACAACCCATTTCAGAAAAGTAAAGAAATGTAAGGAGCAACTAAGAGTAAAGAAACACTCTCAAGCCGTCGTCGACTTCCGTGAACCGCCTTAAGCTTGATGCTTCTCTCAAAGGCCAGCAAGATCATCCCTTGGAGCTTCAACAATGGAGGACACAAGGATGAAGGAGAAGGAGGGCAGCCGCCTTTTGCTTCTCTTTCTTAGCTCATAAGGCACTTTTTTAGCTCCCCATTTTATTGTGGGCGTCCTATCCTTTATATAGTGGGGGTTCTTAGGGTTTTGTGCCCTTAATTCCTTGTGTGCCCTAAGGAATATTCCCTTCACATGTATGGCACAACTGGCTGGTGGGGGTTCATATATAGGCTGCAAAATATCTTTTTTCTTTGTCTTTTTGTGCGCCCAAAAATGCCATACAAAATGCCGCAACATATTTTCCTTTCCCAACAACTCTCCTTAACTCACCTACATATCACCACACCAAAACAACACTTTCTTTCAAGCAGCATCAATTTCAAAAATATGTAAAAACAACTAAGAAAACACCACCAAATGCAATTATATGAGCTAAATGCATCTATATACAATGAAATGAGCTTAAAACCAAACAATAACCTAAGTAAAAAGGCATGAAATGTATACTTTTTACAAGGTTATCACACCCCCAAACTTAAGCTATTGCTTGTCCTCAAGCAATGAGTATATATGAACAAAGAAAATGCTATGGAAAAGATCAGCTCAAGACAATGCTATGGAAAAATTTAAGTCCTTAGAAAATATGGGCTTCAACACACTAGATAGTTTTGAGATTTTAAGAACTTTTTCTTAGGACAAGATCCTTTTCTTGTGTGTGCGTAACTGCATCCAATCTATGCTTAATAGAGTTAGAAAAATTCTAGGCAAGTTCTCTATTATACTATAGTGTTTGTTAATCAATTAAGCACAAGTTTACTCCCATATTCTAACCCTTTTTTTACTGCTACGGGGGGAGTCAGCTCATCACAACTACCGTCCTTAACTCTAGATGAATATGGAGCAAACATTTTATCCTTGGGCTAGTAAGTAGAGTAATCTCGTGACTACTTTCATTCACTCATTTGCTATTGCTACCATTTATTTAAACGCAGTATCCAGGCAAACAACACAAAGAGGAGTGTCCCTTTACAGTTATGTCGAAGCATTTATTCATAATTCAACATATACAACAAACAAAAGAGAGCCTACTAAATCCTTTAATGCTTTCATTTATCATTCAAGTTCATTAAGATCATTCATACTAAGGCATGCAAGAGTTCTTTCATAAAAAATTTCTAACAATCTTAAGCATAGAGAACATGCAATCGTGTAACAAATAAATAACAAAGCATCAAGCCCTAAAGTAGGTTCTATCAATCTCAACAGTCATATACATTTAAATAATCCACAACCACAAAAATTAAATGCTCATCATCGGACATCCTTAATTTATTCATAATAACTGTCTTTAAACTAAACAAAATGCCATAGCAAAAACCTGTTCCTAACTACAAATGCAAATGCTTGACTATGAACACTAACACCCCCAAACTTGAAGGATGTAGTGCCCTCAATGCATGAAAACTAACTAACTGAAACTAAACTATATGCAATGCTATGGGAGGTACCTTACTATGGTCTTACTTTGGTGTTGCGGTCTTGGTGGCTTTGTGCTTGATACGCTTCTTCTTAAGCGCAATAATGGGCTCATCATCCTCGTCTAGTTGTAGTAGTGCTTCTTGCATATCCTAGTTATCCTGGTCACTCTGGTCATCTCATATGTCACTCCCCTCAGTAGGAGTGTTCCAAATGCGACCGACGATTCACTTTTGATGACATCGTATCCTTGCTACGCCATCTGGAGTCAGGGTAGGTGCAGGGGTAGGAGTGTTATCAGCCATCTCTTCAACGTCACTCTCAATAGTGGTGCAGGGGTAGGCGCAATAATGGGCTCATCATCCTCGTCCATTAGAGCTTTTTCTTTGCTCAGCCTCGTCTGGGTCGAACGTATAACATAGGTTCTCTTGGGCACAGGAGGTGCGCGTTGAGTAGTGGTCGTCTTCGTTGCAGGGAGGCTCTTTGGTTTAGCTAATAGGGCCTTTGAGAAGGGAGGGAAATCTCTGGTCAGGTGCGGCAGCATCTCCTTAAAATAGGAGTTCATCACTTCATCCCTCTTTTTGACAGACTTGAAAAAAGTATGCAATTTGCTGCACATCTCCTTCATCTCTTCCTTCATGCGCCTAGTGGAAGCTACCAAGGAAGCAATCATTGCCGCAGCGATAGTTTTTACCCCACCCTCAACTGTCTGTACTGGGGCATCTTCATCAAATCCCTTAAGGCATGGGATTTGGTCTGTGGTTAATCCTTGTTTTTCCTTGCGTATCTCGTCCTCATCATCTTCATAAACCTCATTCTTTCGGTAAAGGGCCATAATCAGGTTAAGGAAGATCAGAGGGCTAGACTTCATCTTTAAGAATGCATACACCTCATCGACGATTATCTTTCCCACATCTATCGACCGTGCATTGAGAATGGAGTGTAGAAGAAATAGCCTATTTAGGGCGACAGTTGTGTGGTGAGAGGTTGGCATTAAGCGAGTCTTGATGTAGTGTTTCCACAGTTTGGCATGGGACTTCAAATGCCCTCTCTCCACAGTTTTACTAGTTAGGTCCAACTCTGTTACCCTAAAGCATAAATCTTTCAGAGCATCGGCAGCTTCCACAAAAGAGGTGTGTTGGTCGACAACATTCTTCAGCCCATAAAATTTGTTTATTGTCGCAGCGGTGAACTTGATTTGGTTCCCTCGCACGTACGCACCGAACTGTATAGGGCTTGTTAGATGGGCATAGAAATCTCTCACCAGTGGGATAGAGATGTTGCTTGGATGCTTGAAGAAGAATTCCCAATCGTGCTTGGTGATAACCTCCATGACCTCAGCATCGAATCTTTTCTCACCTTCAGAAAGAAAAGTGAATCCTTGTTCGGGGAAGACTTTTCTTTCCTTGATTTGTTGGAAGCGAAGCTTGGCTGCTTCATCAAGGAATTTCTTGATTTCTATGGGTGGCTGGGCTTGAGTGCTACTAGAGGCGCCAGACACGTTCTTGCAGTGAACCATGGTTAAAGGAAGGGGCAAGAAATTTTTTTAGGGTGATTAGATGTTGGGGATGAAGTCTGGGTTGAAGGAGATGAAGAAAGAGATGATTTTAGGAAAGATAAGGAAGTAAAGTAAAAAAAATTATAAAGACAAGCCCTGTGTGTTTAATGGGAAAGAAACTAACGACAGTGATGGGAGAGAAGATGGATGCGACGATTATAGGCGTGGGGAAGAGAGATGATGTGATGGGGAGTTAATGCAAAGTAAAAAGTAGGAGAAGGAATCTGAAAAGTGTAATTATAAGGTAGGGTTTTGAAAATTAAATAAGTTTAAAATCCCCTTGTTCGCCCTTTTAATGCCCCCAAACACCTTGAAAAAGTTTGGCCCTTTTCAAATTCCCTTAACAAGGTAAGGACAGAATCCTAACCCTAATTGGAAAGATGTTGTTTCCTTAAACCATACCCTCTCATGACACCTACAGCTGTAGGATGCAATCTGACATGGGGTGATAAAGACAACATAACATAAAATAAAGAACTAAAGGATAAAGAAATAAAAGATAAACCTAATTATTTATAAACATGGGAAACATAAACAAAATGCTATAGCAAAATAAAGGTTGTGAAGGAGTGTAAACTCTCATGGATCATGCAAGAGCAAGGAAGACTTGTCACGCAGGATAGGAGCTCCATTGTAGGCCTTTAGTCTTTGGCTATTGACCTTGAAGATAGTGTCATCATCAAGGTTCTTGATGTCCACAGCACCATGAAGATAGACCTTGTGCACTTGGAAAGGGCTTGACCATCGTGACTTGAGTTTTCCAGGTAAAAGCTTAAGCCTAGAGTTGTAGAAGAGAACTTGTTGGCCTTCTGAAAAATTTCGTGGCAAAAGATGCTTGTCGTGCCACTTCTTTGTTTTCTCATTGTACAGGCGTACACTCTCATAAGCTTGGGCTCTAAATTCCTCCATCTCATTTAGCTCTAATAACCTTTTTTCTCCAGCCAGCTGGGCATCCATGTTGAGCTTTTTAATAGCCCAATAAGCTTTATGATCTAGCTCTACTAGAAGATGACATGTTTTTCCGTAGACAAGCTTAAACGGTGACATTTCAGAGGTGTTTTGAACGATGTTCGATAAGACCATAAGGCTTCATCAAGCTTTGGGGACCAAACTTACCTTTTTGAGTTGACCACTTCTCTAAGATTTATTTTATCTCTTGATTGGAAACTTCAGGTTGGCCATTAGTCTGGGGGTGATGTGTGTAGCAATTTTGTACCGCACCCTATATTTTTGTAATGCTTTGGCAATGAGCTTGTTGTCAAAGTGAGTGCCTTCATCACTTATGATGGATCTTGGGGCTCCAAATCTTGTAAAAATGTTCTTGTCAAGGAACTTCAACAATGTCTTGAAGTTATTCTTCAGTGTAGTTACTGCCTCGACCCATTTTGACATATAATCCACAGCTAATAGGATGTAAAGATCTCCAAATGATGAAGGGAAAGGTCCCATGAAGTCTATTCCCTACATCAAATAGCTCTACCTCCAAGATATTTTACAATGGCATTTCATGTCTTAGAGATATATTTCCCGTCCTTTGGCATCTGTCACAAACCTTGTGAAATTCATATGCGTTCTTGAAGAGTGTGAGCCAATAGTATTCGGCTTGTAGGACCTTTACTGCAGTCCTGGCTCCGCCAAAATGGCCTCCACATGAGGATCAATGGAAATAGAATAAGATATCATTTTGCTCTTCTTCGGGGACACATCTTCGAATCATTTGGTCAGCACATTACTTGAATAAATAAGGCTCGTCCCAATAGTAGAATCAGATATCATGTCTGAATTTCTTTCTTCCATGGCTATTCAAATAGGAGGAAAAATACCACTAACGAGAAAGTTAACAATATCAACATACAACAGAATTGCTGCAACAAATAATATTTTCTCATCGGGAAATTCCTCCTTAATTTCTAGTTTATTATCATATTCACTTTTGTTCTCTAGCCTAGAAATATGATCAGTAACTTGATTTTTAGTACCCTTTCTTTCCCTAACCTCTAATTCAAATTCTTACAAGAGAAGTATCCACCTAATAAGTTTAGGTTTAGCATTATTTTTAGTCACTAAGTACTTAATAGCTGAGTGATCAGTATGTACAAAGACTTTAGTGCCTATCAAGTATGCTCTAAACTTATCAAATGCAAACAAAACAGCCAATAATTCTTTCTCAGTGGTTGTGTAATTGATTTGTGCATCATTTAAAGTGCGACTAGCATAATAGATGACATGAAAGATATAACCTCGGTGTTGTCCAAGTGCTGCTCCCACTACATAGTCATTTGCATCACACATATAACCTCGACGTTGTCTAAGTGCGTCCTTAAATGCACTGTAGCAATCGTCATTGAACACAAAGGGTTGGTTTTGCTGTAGCAGAATGCATATGGGCTTGGAGATCTTATAGAAGTCCTTTATGAACCTCCTATAGAAACCTGCGTGGCCCATGAAACTCTGAATGCCCTTCACAGTGGTGGAAGGTGGTAACTTCTCGATCACTTCAACCTTTGCCTTGTACACCTCGGTTTCTTTTTGCGAGATCTTGTAGCCCAAAAATAGGCCCTCGGCCACCATAAAATGGCATTTCTCCTAATTGAGCACAAAGTCTGCTTCTTCACGTCGCTTAAGCACATTTGCTAAATTACCCAATCATGACTCAAAGTCATCTCCAGAGACTGAGAAATCGTAATGAAGATCTCCAAAAACACTTTAACCATGTCCGAGAAGATGTCTAATATGCATCTTTGAAAAGTAGCTGGAGCGTTGCAAATTCCAGAGGTCATCTTCCTAAAGGCGTAAGTACCATAGGGGCATGTGAAGGTTGTCTTCTCTTGATCCTCTGGTGCTATAGCAATCTGGTTGTACCCTGAGTATCCATCCAGAAAGCAATAAAAAGATTTGCCCGCAAATCAATCTAGCATTTGATCGATGAATGGGAGGGGAAAATGGTCATTCTTTGTTGCCTTGTTGAGCTTTCGATAGTTCATGTAAATCCTCCATCCCGTGACAGTCCTTGTTGGTAAGACTTCATTGTCCCTATTGCTTACCACGGTCATACTGCCCTTATTCGGTACACATTATATCGGGCTGACCCATGAACTGTTGGAAATCAGGTAAATAATTCTAGCATCAAGCCACTTGATTATTTCTTTCATCATCACCTTCTTCATGACTGGATTAAGCCTTTTTGGGGGTTCAACAGAATTGTTGTGGCATTCATCAAGCAGAATTTTGTGCATAGAAATAGTAGGGCTTATACCCTTCAAGTCAACCATAGTCCAACCTAAAGTTTTTTTTATGTTAAGCTAACACATTTATCAAGCTATGCTCTTGGTTAGGCCTAAGACTGGAGGAAATTATCACAGAAAAGGTTTCATTGCAACCTAAATAAGCATATTTAAGGTGTGATGGTAAGGGCTTTAATTCTAACGTAGGTGCATGCTAAAGTGAAGGTTTTAGAGGAATAAATTCATCAAATTCTAAAGGTTCTAATTGCGTACCTGGTCTAGCTATGAGCAAGCTAGATTGCTACACCTCCATTGGGAACTCCTCGAGCCCCTCCCTGTCATCTTTATTGAGCATCAAATAATCCTCAACCTCTGAAAATTTGCTACAGCAAAATTTCGTAGCTTTTTCTTTTTCTATAAAATTCATGTCCTGAAGACATTGACACTCCTCTAAATCATCCACATATTTGAGGGTGTTGAAGACATTTATGGTCACCCTCTTATTAGCCACTCTTATAGTGAATTCACCCTTTTCATAGTCGATCAGAATTCGGCCGGTGGCTAGGAATGGTCACCCAAAAATAATAGGCATATTATTACCAACTTCGCAATCGAGAATGAGAAAGTCAACTGGGAAAACAAATTTGTCCACCTTCACTATAACATCTTCGATCTTCCTTTCTGGATGAACATGGGATCGGTCTGCTAATTGCAAAATACTGTGGTAAGCCTTGCATTTCCCATACCAGGCTTCATAAAGACTGACTTGGGCATTAGATTCACACTACATCCAAGATCGCATAAAGCTATCCCCTATAATTATCGCCTATCGAACATGGAATAATAAAGTTGTATGGATCCTTCCTTTTAGGGGGCAAATTGCTTAACCTAGAGTAATATTCTTTTGATGTAGCAATAGTCTCATACTTCTCAACCTTCCTTTTCTTGGTGATAATATCCTTGAGAAACTTTGCATACATGGGCATTTGATCAATGGCCTATAAAAATGGGACATTGATGTATAGCTAGTCAAGAATACCTACAAATTTCTTGAATTGAAGGTCTTCATTCTGCTTCTTAAATCTTTAAGGAAGGGTGGTGAGGGTCTGACTTCTGCCTCTACTGGTGGGGGTCTATCTTTTGCTTTAGCGATATTCTGTCTTCCATCAGTAGGGTCACTTATCAAGCCTTCATTCTTGTCCTATTCAGAGGTTGAATCCTCTTGCGACATAGGTTCTTCATACACTGTCTTGGGATTGAGATCATCTACTTTCTTACCCCCAAAATTATCCTCTTTGTTAAGTTGGGTGCTACTCCTTAAAGTAAGTGCACTACACTACTCTTTTCCATTAGTTTTAGTGACTTCAGTATCATTAGGTAGACTGTCTTGGGGTTGAACATGTAAAGCTCGCGCAATTTGACCTACTTGAGTTTTCAAAGCTCTCAAATACGAGCTATGACTTTGTAGCAATTCTCATTGGCTCTTGATAGAGGCAGCATGGTCTTGAAATAAAGCTTTCGTAGTCATCATAAAGTCTTGGAAAGTAGCTTCCAAAGAATTGTTGTTTGATGAAGATGCTGGACCATTGTTGTTATTATGCCATGGCATATTTTGCTGAAAACCTGGGGGTTCAGTTAGATTTTGTTGTTGATTCAAGCTGCCAGCATTGTTGTTTCCCTTATTTCCCCAAGAAATATTAGGATGCTGATGCCATCTTGGGTTATAAGTGTTCGAATAGGGGTTGTGGTTGTTCCTATTGAAGTTCACCATGTAGTTGGTAGACTCATGGTTTTCGGGGCACTCGCTCACATGATGATTTCCATCACAATGAACACAAGCAGTTGTTATCTTCACTTTCTTTACCTTATTAGGACGTTGGAGATTCTTCAACATGTTCGTAATGGCTGACAATTGAGCTAAAATAGATTCATTGGCATCAAACTCACGTGTCCCATGAGTTTTTCTCCCCGTTTCAAGTCTTGAAGTACGAAATTGGTAGTCATTGTTTGCCATCCTATCAAGGATATCAAATGCTTCTTCAGGCAACTTGTCCAATAAAGTTCCATTTGCTAAAGCATCTAGCATCATCCTCGTAGGAGCATTTAATCCATTGTAGAACATCACAACTTGTGTCCAATCATGAAAACCATGATTCGAACATTTGCGAAGCAGTCCCTTATATTGATCCAGCACTCGTACATCGACTCGTCATCAGCTTGACTCAAGGAAGAAATATCATTCCTTAGTTGGGTGTTCATGTTGGGTGGATTATACTACAGTAAAAAGCTCTTGCACAAATCTGTCTATGACTCTATGGAACCAGCAGGCACTCCACTCAACCTTGCTCGTGCTTGATCACGCAATGAATCAGGAAATAACTTGAGCTTCAACACATCTTCATGCACACCTTGTTGTCTAAAGGAATCGCAAACTTCCAAGAATGCACGAATGTATTGTCTTGCATCTTCATGAGGCGATCCACCAAATTGCCCAATGGAGTTCAACATGTTGAACATCACCGGTTTAAGTTCGAAATGGGCTGCATGAATCTCGGGAGCTACAATCTCAGGGTTGAGATCATCCAAAATAGGATTTAAATGGTCTCTAATAGCACGTGGGCGAGCTATGACTCCCTAAATTGCCTCAGCATTAGGATTCTCATTTGGTTGACCTCTTTGATTTTGAACTCCGAACATGGCTCTTTGAGCTCTTTGTAAATGTCTTCTTTGTTGAAAAAGACATTCGATTTCAGGAACGAAAGGTGATAATGGTTCTTCAGGTCTTCCTCAGGTTATGCAACAGCACAAACACCTAAAAGAAAGTAAACACAGACAACAAATAAGCCTATACAAAAAGAAGAATTAAAATGGTGCAAAAACTAAACTCAAAATCACCAATTGCCAATCCCCAGCAATGACACCAAAAACTTGTTGTAACTCCCTCGACCTGGCCTAGTCACAAGACCGAACCGAGCAAGCTACATTAGGTTTACCGAGGTAAACCATAAAGAAAAAGCCCAAAACGCGACCATTTTTTTCTTTTATCTTATCTAAATGCAAAATCATTAACCTATATGTTCATGCTGACAGCAGGTGTAAACTCAACTCAATCATGCGTCGATTTGACATCCAATTGGCTTAATTACAAATTAGGGACCAAATTACAATTTGATCAAAATACAGGGACTTAGCACTTTTTGAAGTTACCACCCTTTAATTAAGCAGGTTTCATGTTCTCATGTCAAAAATCAGCTCGATTTGAACATTCAAACTCATTCAATTGAATCTATAACATTCAAGTTACCACTCTTGCTCCTTGCTGCCTCCAAAGCTCTCAATTCTCTACATTGATGGACAATAAGAGCGTAAGCACACAAGGCTTAGTGAGGAGCGCTCACAAACAAAACACCAAAAATGCATTTAAAAACCATTTTCAACATTACATTGAAACTTATTTCAAACAACCTATAAAACATTATCATGCCTTTAAAACCATGCACTTAACATCTTTAAAACCAGCATATTGACCATATGCAACATGTATCATTAACCAACAGCAAGTCTCATTGCTCAACCTCAATTTAAGTCATTCCATGCATAGCAACCATATGCAAAGCTTAAAGAGTAAACATGTATAAGTCATATTATACAACATAAAACTTTAAATGGTACATTAACAATTATATTGGCTTACAAGTGATCATTAAACAAGTCCATTAACAAAAGAGTTCATCAGATACACGAATTCAACAAGTGTTCAACCAACACTTCATGCCATCTCAACCGGAATAGTGATACAATAACAATCGTGGTACATTACCAACTGAGTACACCTTTCAACCCACGGGGACACCAACCCCAATCATCGGTTAGACGCTTAATCCACTAACAAGAGTCTAAGGTACTGTTTAACCCCTCTACCGTTAGGGTACTCAGATGGAGTTTTCGGTACATGGATCTAAACCCCTCAACATCCAAGGTAACTTATTATAGTGCACTCAATCCTATGGCCGGCCAACTATATCGATAACAATTTCAAAACCACATTACTTGCCAATATAATTAACCATTTAACATTTACCTCAATGTTTTTAACAAGCATTAACCAAACCATTTTTCCAAAGCAACAACCATGCTTTAAATCACAAGTATAAACCATATACTTACAAGGATCACTTACCATGTGCATCCTTCAGCATTTCATGCTTATAAATAGTATATCAAATACTTTAAAAACATGCTTAAATAGTAGGTAACATGTAAATCAAAACAAGTGCATAAAACCATTAAACACTAGCACGACCGAGAGAAAATATCCACTTCTACTTACTTCTAAGTTTAAACCAGCGTATCAAGCTATGTTTAAACTCCCATAAACCACCTTAAAACATTCCAAAGCTGGAATCCACGTTCTCACTCACCAATACGTGAAGCCTTGATTTGTCGACGCGAAATCAAGCGTCTGAAGCCTCTAATGTTACACCGTTCGCTTCCAAAACAACCTCCCCTGTTTAAACCACATAACAATATAGGATTAATGCATCTCCATGCATTTTCAACACTGCAACAACAGATCTTCACAGATTCTTGCATTCATCTCACAATTACCCAACCTCAACAACTGAAAACTTCAACTAATCCTTTCCAAACACAACCCAGACACAACCTAACAATCTAACACCACTTTTATCATCAATAAACAACTAAAAACATAATCAAAACAACCTAACATCTTCAGCAAACACACAGCCACCATAACACCTCAAAAATACAAATCTAGCAACCTAAACAATTAGAGATTCAAGAGTTTCGGGATTCTATTGATAAAATCGACTTATCAACATCATTAAACATCCAAAATATGTTCAAAAACAATTCATAACACTGGAAATCAGATTCAATTCGAATCTTTCATTATTTCATCAATTCTACCCAATTAAATCCATATAAAAACATAAAATCATATTATAAACCATAAATCAAGGATCAAATACTTGGGAATATCAACAAAGAACCATTTAATAGAGGAGATCGCAGACCTTACCCATGTTATGTGATTTCTCCCTCAATTTTCTTGTTTAAAGCTAAGAAAACATTAGATTTCAATAAGATTTTGTAAAACAAAGTTAAAGAATCAAGTTAGAATCAATAATTTGAGTGAAAAGAATCTCTCACCTCTGAATTTTGATGAAACTCTGAGTGTTTGGCAGAAAAGAAGTTGAGAGAAAAAGTTTAGGAAAAAGTTACGTAAATTTTCCTTAAAAGCAAATAACTTAGATATTTTAATCCCTCTTAAACCCCCTTTAAAACACATGTTTAAAATGATTTAATTGAAGGGAGAAACCAGTAGAAAAAAGTTGGTAATTTAGCTTCTTAAGGATTCTAAGAATTTGACCCTTTTCATTTTAGTCACTTTAAAACAATTTTCAAAAATCGCATTTTGGTCACTAACCAAAATGTCACATTTCCAAATTAAATTTCCCAAAATTGATTCCACCAAAAATCAACATATATTAAAATATGGTTATTAACTATTTTCTATATTTTTATCTTACCGAAAAATATACGATCCCGAATCTAACTCGAATTTCTAACCTGGTCCACCGAACCGTCTAATAAACCTCAAAATTGTTAGGCCGAAAATTGGGGCGTTACATTTGTTGCATGTAGTGATGTACTATAAATGATACCCAATCGGTGCAAGTATACAAATTGAACAAGTAATAATAGTGCTAACTAAGATCGACTCCACAGGGATTGGAGGGAATTTAAGTAAGGTTTAAGCACTCAAAACAGGAACTGAATATTAAATGGAAGAGTTGATATGAGCAGTTAAATGAAATGTTGTATCAAAAACTATATTAATAACTGGAGTGATATAACAAGACTTCAAAGATCCTCACACGTGTGGAAACTCTCAAATAAGATGATAGGTCGGGTTTATCAAGAAATCCTATGCTTAGTCCTCATGAATGCTTAACATTTTCCAGCTTTTAATATGCTCGACAGAGCTTACGCATGTGCTTCTAAACTATCTATAGCAAGAAACTAACAGTAAGAATGCTACATCAATACCTCTCAGCGTGAACCTTAGCAAGCTATTATCCTTGAAGTACTACTCTTTTTAGTCACTGAAACTCTATCATTATCTCTAAGGTGAGTTAGGGTTCTGCCTCTCAGCATCAAACCCCATTTTCCATATAGACCTAAGCATAACTCTCTCAACCATTAAGCATCAAACAAAGGTTACGACTAACTCTCGAAAGCTCTTACAAACCCTAGTCAATAAAACAGTGAACAAAACATATATGAAACTGGAAAAAAAACTAAAGCATTCATTCAAGAAGAAACATAATCATCCGCAATAAACCCAAGCCACTCAAAGTTAGTTCATGGCTGGGCAAATACCATCCAAATTCATCCGTTTAATACAACCCATTTCAGAAAAGTAAAGAAATGTAAGGAGCAAATAAGAGTAAAGGAAAACTCCCAAGCTGCCGTGGACTACCGTGAACCGCCTTAAGCTTGATGCTTCTCTCAAAGGCCAGCAAGATCGTCCCTTGGAGCTTTAACAATGGAGGACACCAAGATGAAGGAAAATGAGGTAGCCGCCTTTTGCTTCTCTTTTTCTTAGCTTATAAAGCAATTTTATCAGTTCCCCTTTTAATTATGGGTGTCCTATCCTTTATATAGTGGGGGCTCCTAGGGTTTTGTGCCCTTAATTCCTTGTGTACCCTAGGGAATATTCCCTTCACATGTGTGGAATAGCTGGCTTATGGGGGTTCATATGTGGGCTGCAAAATATCTTCTTTCTTTGTCTTTTTGTCTGCCCAGAAATGACATCCAAAATGTCGCAGCATATTTTCCTCTCCCAGCAACGCTCCTTAACTCACTTGCACATCACCATACCAAAACAACCCTTTCTCTCAAGCAGCATCAATTTCAAAAATATGTAAAAACAACCAAGCAAACACCACCAAATGCAATTATATGAGCTAAATGCATCTATATGCAATGAAATGAGCTTAAAACCAAACAATAACCTAAGTGAAAAGGCATGAAATATTTACTTTTTACAAGATTAACACTAGGAGAGACGTACTTTAAATGATCATGAGGCACTAAATTTTAATCTCCCAGATGAGAATTCGATGTGAATAATTGAAGGTAAAAGGAAACAAACCCCTAGAAGCTTATGTTTGAGAGAGCATACAATGTCTTGTGTTGTATATAGAAAAATTATCCAAAAGCCTTCAATAGACACCATGTTATCCTGGTCGTGATTGATTACTTTACTAAGTGGGTAGAAGATGCTTCCTATGCCGGTACTCTAAGAGCAATAGTTTGCAAGATGCTGAAGAGAGATTATTTGTCGATATGGTTTGCCAGAAAGAATCATCATTGATAGCGCATTTAATTTGAACACCAAGATGGTAATAGACGTTTTGTGAGCAATTCAAGATAAAAACACAATAATTCTATGATTTATGGGTCATAGACGAATAGGGCGGTGGAGTTAAAAAAATAGACATCAAAAAGATTATCTCAAAGATTTGCAAGGAGTAGTATGAGAAACTACCATTGGCCTTGTATGCATATCGATTCATAGTGTACAATTCAACATGAGCAATATTGTATTCCTTGGTCTATGGGATGGAAGCATTATTATCAATTAAGGTTCAAATTTCTTCACCGGGTATTGATAGATGTGAAATTGGACGACGTAAAATTAGTATAAGCTCAATAAGGTCAGTTAAATCTCTTTGAAGAGATTGAGAGTAATTTGTGATGGTTAGATGTACCAAGAGAGAACAATGCGAGCTCACAATAATGAAAGATCGTACAAAAGAATTCTGAGAAGGGGATCTAGTGTTTAAAAGATCCTGCCAGTTCATAAAGATTTTCGTGGGAAATGGATGCCTAATTGGAAGGTCTATACATTATCAAGGAGGCTTCTTTCTATAGGAGCGTTATTTTAACAGTGATGAATAGAGATGAGTTAAGCAATCTAATGGACTCAAACTCATATAAGAAGTGTTATGCTCGAAGAATTAAAAAAGAGATTGAAAAAAGAAAAAAAAGCGAAGTGATAACCTATAAAGGGCACTCCGCAAAATGAAAATATCTATGGTGAAAACCCAAAAAGGGCACCTTAGATATCAAAAAATCAAAAAAGAGAGAGAAGAAAAAGAAAATAAGGGTTCAAGATGAAAATCAACAAAAGGCGTCTTGAAACCAAAAGAAGATTTGAATTGAAAACCTGAAAGGGAAGCTGAAACACATTTTGAGATTAGGAATCTGGCAAGAAACCTTCTCGAAATCTACAATTTTAAAGAATTTAGGGGTTAGAAGCTCTATTTCGATTAATATCCATCCGCGTCCTTCATACAGTGGATACCTGGGGCATTACATTGAATTTATCATGTTTGTCATGACTTATCAAATTATTCAATTTTCTCAAATTTAGTAAAATAATATTTTTAGCTCTTCGCTTACCGTTTCAACAAGCATCTTGCAGATAAATTGATTAGATATAAGAAAAGCAAAGAATTTCATGGGGTATTATTATGATGTACTAATTCTTTAAGTGCAGGTAGAACATGAGGTGGCCTCGGAACTTGTTTAATAATGAAAAGTATGTCAAGGAAAAGAAACAATTATGAGTGTCAGAAACATTCAAACAAAAGCTACAAGAAAGCGACACAAAAAAATCTGAGGGCAAAGAGAGAACATGGATCATCTTTTGAGGCAAAAGTAGTAACCAATCAGTTCGTCAAAGGTTCATCCAATTCAAAAGCAAAGATTATTACTTTTGAGGCATTGCAAGATAAGAAAGCTTTGTGGATGTTAGAGTTAACAAAAATGATAGTTGAATTCAAGAGTGAGGCAATTCTACAAAGAATATTATAGAAGAATATGTTTTATTCCAGTGAATAGAGTCCGCAAGCTAGAAAAACATAAGTGATGATCTCTTTCGAGACCATGAGAAAGAATGTTGTCAAAGAACATGAATGAAGACATAGCAAGAATGGTTTTCCAAGAAATGAGTTATCACTAGTAATCGAGCTTGGAGAAATGCATGGTGAGATACGACAAAAGAAGGGTTTATGTGATGAATCCATGAAAAGGCAAGTATAAGTTCCATCAAAATTGAAATCAGCTCTAATTGGAATAAATGAGAAACATTATTGCAAAGAAAGAAGAAAATGAAGAAACAAGGTTAAAACCCGCCAGGGCACTTCTAAAAAAAGAGAAAAAAGAAAAAGAAAAGAAAAAAGAGAAAACTGAGGTGAAAACCTGAAAGGGTGCATTGAGAAAAAGAGAAAAAAAAAAGAAAGAAAAAAAACAAAGTGAAAACACGAAAGTGCGCTTTGAGAAAAGCAATCTAAAGTGGAAACCTAAAAAGGCGTTTTAGAGCAAAAGATATAGAGATCCTGAAGATTGAACCTGAGTAAGAGATGGGTTACTTTGGCAGCAAAAAAGAGTTTTTGAAAAATAAAGCAAAGAATTTTGAACTTCCATGAAGATGAAAGCTCACCCAAGTGGTCCACAATTAACATTAGTCATGCATCATAGATAGTTAGGCATCCATAAGATAGGATCATGCTAACTCATATATTCAGAGCATTTTTGCATATTGCAGAAGGAATTTACAGAATCTGCAAAGAACAAGCAAAGATTTCAATCTACGACTTTGAGATTGGAGAAGTAGATCTAATAAAGATAAGCAAAGACATTTTTGTGAAGCAAATACATCAACTTGTGACTTCTTTTTTGAAGAAGCATATCTCAACAAAGAATATTTGATTGTCTGCACAAGATAGAAAATGTATTACAATCTTAAAACCTTCGGGTCATCAGCAAGTCCTTCGGGCATGATGTCAAGTCCTTTAGGCTGACACCTCCAGAAATAATGAGAACTTTTTTAGATGGCGTCACAATAAGATAGCTGGGGCATGGTATCAGCAAAGATATTAACCTTTTGAGCCATCAGTCTCAAGAAAAAGAAGAAAGCTCATGTCATTTATGTTCCAAGCATAGAGAGAGATCGATTAACATAGAAAGAGAAATGAAAGATCCTATGAGAGCTTCATAATGAAAGATTGAGACACCTTAGATAGAAAAAGTAGTGGCTCTAAAGATCTCAGTGCATCAAGTGGAAAAAATAAAGATATTTCATATTACTTCAAGAAATTTTTTATTAACCGGTGATATTTCTTTTTGCATGTTTAGTTTTCTCTAGAGGGGAGGTGAATCATCATTCCTAGCAAAGAATGAAGATCTCCGAATGAGAAGAGTTCACACAGAAAAGAATATAAAACTTTTAATGGGAAGAGTTCGCTCAGCAAAGAATGAAGAGCTCCAAATGAGGAGAGTTAATACAAAACTCCTAATGGAAAGAGTTCACTCAGCAAACAGTGAAGGGCTTTGAATGAGAAGAGTTCGTCAGCAAATAATACAGAGCTCCTAATGAGAAGAGTTCACCAGTGAAGAATATAGAGTTCATAATGAGAAAAAATCACCATAGCAAAGAGTACAGAGTTCCTAATGAGAAGAATTCGCTTGTTTAACACCTTTACAAGAAGGTGGATTAATATTTTTGGAGAATGAAGAGTGTAACTGCTCCAGGCTTTGTCGCATTTTAGAAGAATGGGTTGTTCAGCTTTTTCAGACTTCGCCAATATTTTAGAAAAATGAAGAGTTAGATTGTTTTGGACTTTACCAACTTTGTAGAAGATTTTGTTGTTCGACACCTTTAAAGAGAGGTGGGTCAAGGTTTCCAACAGTGAATGATGATCAACTTTTTTGCAGAAAAAAATGGATCGACATTTCCAAGATGAGTGAGGAAAAGCTTTCTTGTTCAACACCTTTTACAGAGAGGTGGATCAATATTTCCAACAAAAAATGAGAAGTTTCTAATGAGAAGAACTTTCTTATTCAACGCTTTACAGAGAGGTGGATTAACATTTTCAAGAAGTACGAGGATTTTAGACTTGGTAGAAGGATTGGGAAGTTCATAATAATAAGAACTTATTCAAGCTTTCTAAAAAGGGAACAAGGAGTGGAAGTTTATAATGAGAAAAACTTGTAGCTCGGAGCGATAGTTGGCAGGTCCGGACAAAAATTCGTGTCTTGCAATCTTTGCCCAATTCCCCTTCCACGGCAATGAGCAAATAGGGGAAGCTATAACACCCAAATTTTAACCGAGAGTGGAAGTTCATAATGAGAAAAACTTGCAGCTCAGAGCGATAGTCGGCAGGTCTAGAAAAAATTCGTGTCTTTGTGATCTTTGCCTAATTCCCGTTTCACATCAATGAGCAAAGAGGGGTAGCTGTAACACACGAATTTTACCCGGGTATACCCATATATAGTATATTTTTACTATAAATAAAACCAAATTAAATAAGTCCATTTCAGTGCAAATATAGTCCATTTACGGTCTAAAATCCCAAGCTACAAATGAGAGGCTCATTCTCTCTTTTACAGCTTATCTACAACCCATATCAAACACACTTTTATCCAAATTTAATTTTTTTCGCTCAAATAATGTCATGTGGCAGCCTCTCATTGGTCAGAACGGTTGGCACGAATTGTGCTAGTTCCCCTCTTAGCTGTCACCAGCCCATTGATAGCTGGAGTTGATGTTAGCTCCGTGGCGTTAGTGTGATGTCATCGCTTGGTCAACCCTATAAATACCCAAGAGAGAAAATTGTCATAGGCCATTAATTACAATCATTAAATTAATAAATAAACTATTAATAATAATATAATAATAATAAGAGAGAGAGAAAGTTATTTCTCTTGATAGCCGAACAACCTAGGAAGTCGAACCGCCATGGGGAATCTAATCGGTCATCGGAAGTGAAGGAGTCACCGAAGATATGAATGGCCGCCTGAGATTTGAACCGTCGCTATAATTGTTGCCAAAATTTCACCTGGAAGGTACGTTCCCGCCTACCATTTTTTTATTCCTGCAGAAACACACAAATATCAGTTGCTTGCACATGAAAATTGAAGCAAATAAATAAAAAGAAAACATGATTAAAAATGGAAATAAGTTTGATCGGAAACTTATCTATTGGTCGGAGTTTGATTTGCATGACAGAGTTGAAGATGGCCGAGAATGAGTAGACAGACGCTAGGTGTCGGAGAATGGTGGTTCTATCGAGCTGGGATTTAGATTTAAGTTTAGGATTGAAAATCGGAGGTTTTTTGGGCATTTTAGGGTTTTGGCCGGCTGCCAGAAATTGCCTTACGGCGGGCGATTGGGGATAAACGGTGGTCGACGAACAGCTTTAGGTGATCGATGTACAGTGGCTAAAGATTTAGTGGCGGATGGTAAGGTGGTTTATCGCTAGAGTTTTTGGTGTTCTTCAAGTTCTTGAAGAATTTCGAAGAACACTAGAAGAAAGTTAGTGATTTTGATCCATTTGGATCATTTTCTGGGTTTTAAAGTTGTTTTTTGGGAGAGTGTTTGGAAGTGAGAGAAGTTAGAGAGATAGAAGGTTTGACAGAAATGAGGAAAAATTGGAAAAAAGAGGCTCTTTTAAAACGACAGTGTTTTGGATCCCGGGTCATAGGGGGTTCGCGCGTCATGAGCCGAGTCGGGTATATAGTTTCACGTTTTTTAAAGATTTTTGGGCTATTTAAGATTTTGGTCCCCAAAACTTTGTATCGTAATTCAATTTGGTCCTTTTTAATGATATTAGAGGTTTCAAGTTTCAAATGTTTTAATTTATTCTTGTTTAATTCATTTAATTAAATGCTTTAAATTATATGATTGATGCGTGTTTTAAATTAAGCATATTATCTTAATTGCTAGATAAGTAATTCGCCTAGTTTCAATATAAATTGTTAGAGCCTTAACTTTATGTTCCTATTAGGATTTAATAACTCAAATAGGATAGATAATTGTAGCAAATTAACAAGTATTGTTTGGGAAATTTATAAGTTTTAATTTGAATGGTGCCCTAAAGCAATTGGGTTCTATTCAACATAAACTTTTAAAATATAACAAATAATATTTGTTAAAACTTTAAAATTGATGGTTAACCTAGTTAATTAAATTAGAGCTTTAATTAGGATTAAAACTTAAACAATTAGATTAGTTAATTAGATTAGCAATATTATATATAATTTTGGGGCTTAAATATGAATGATACTCAAGCAATTGGGTGTGATCTCATGTAAGCCTTTAAATTAAATAATATTCATAGAATTTAACAAATACGCAATTTAATTCGAACCTTTTCAAGCTAGAAATTAAAACAAATAAGACAATAATTGGACATGCATTTAAAAATCTTTTATGTTGGAAATATATTTTTGAATATGCATAGGAGTGCCCTGAACGTATAGGTGTGCTTTTAATCTCATATTCGGATAAAAATATATCTCCTTATAAAAGGAATATCCCCATTTGAAATTTAAATCCAATTAATAATTTATGGTTAAATTAAATTAAAAATATTTTTTGAAACGCTAATATACCACGTAAAATTAAAGGTACTGATAACGGCCATTTATGGGGTGCTAATCTTTCCCCACACGTAACCGACTCCCAAACCCTAATTTTAAAAAGAATGAATCTCTGATTATTTTTACAGTGTCTGGTCTACCTCGAATGATTGGTGGTGACTCCAAACCTTTTCAAAATCAAATTTAAACGAAAACCCCTAATTTTAAAAATTAATCATCAAGCTATTTTTACCCGGTTTAAAAATGGTCATGACACCATGTATATGAAAAATAAAAATATTAAAATTCTTAAAAAATATATATCATAAAATATGCCAAAAATCTGAAATAATATTTTTGAAAAAACATATATTGTTTTAGATTTTTTTCTGGGTCTTTTCAAATTTTTATGAATTTTTACATTATTATCGATTTTAGTTTTTTTTAAATAAATTATACATAAATATAATTTTGAAAAACTAAAAAATTAATACATAAATTCTGTTTTTTTTTTCATTTTAAGATGTTTTTGAATTTTCAAAATCTTTAAAAATGAAAAATAAAAAAAAAATCTAAAAACCCAAAATTTAGTTTTGAAAATTCTATTTTTAAATTTTTATTTATTTTAAAATTTTTATATTGTTTTTTTTTTACATTTTTAACTTTTTTATAGTTTTTATTTTTTAAAAAAACATATTACAATTTTGGAAAAACATAAATTCTAAAAATTAGATATTTTTATTAGAATTTTTATATAATTTAAATAATTTTATTATTATTATTATTGTAAATTCTCTATTTTTTGAGATTTTTTTGACACGTAATACATTTTTATTATGTTAAGTAATATTTTTATAACAGAAAATAATATTAGGACAACGGATAAGACATAATATACAAAGCACAACTAAGAAGAAAATAAATTACTCAATTAAAAAAATAATAATCACCGTGGTTGATTTTTTATGATTTTCATTTTTTTACTATCAAAGTTTAGATTTTATGTTTGTTCTTTTAAATAATGTTGTCTCCAAGGTTTGAACATGACTTCGTTCTTTAAAAGTATAATATTTTATTGTATCTAATATTTATTGGTATTAATTATTTATTTTTAACAATTATTTGTTGTGATTTTATTTTATTTATTTTTATAAAAAAACCTCAAAAAGTAAAAATTAGGAAAGAATTGTAGAATGTTTTTATTTGTAAAGGTATTTTGGTCAAAAATACTATTACCGTAGAGTTTAAGCTAACATTCTAAAATAGTACATAAATTGAATTGATTAATAATTAGGTGATTTAGTGTGATGAGACGTTAAATTTTGTTAATTAAATTAGATATTTAAATTTTAATATTTTGAATAAAGTAAAGAATGAATCTCGAATGGGCGGCATACACTACTACACACTACTAACGCTAAACACAATTGATTTTTATTTGGTAATAAATATTAAAATATTTAAAGACTCAACGTACAGTTAATCATATTTTAAAACGAAGTTAGAATTTAAATTGAACAAATTTTTATCTTTTTGTTTATAGTATTTGAATTGAAAAAAAATATTGTAATTAAAAAAACCAAATCCAGTAGATTGCCCATCTCGAGGAAACTCAGTAGAGGGCAACATGGACTCAAAATATCATCAGCCTTTGATGGAGTTTTGAGGAAATGCATTCGGAATGAATATCATGAACTGTTGCGAGTAAAATTAGGGTTGAAAGGATTATTCAACCAAAATTATAATTTTATTTTAAAATATGATTAATCGTATGTTAAAACTTTAAGAATTTTAATATTTGTTATCAAATTATTAAAAAATTATTGGTGTGTAGAGTTGTGTATCGTCTATTCTAAAATTTTCTTAAAATAAATTGGCCTGAATGATCATCTTCGTTTACAATATCTAATCTAGACTAATCACTTAATAAATTATTAAGAGAGATAGAGAAAGTAATTTTAATATTTTTTATGTGTAGTCTATTCTAAAATTTTTCTAAAATAAATTGGTCTGAATAATCATCTTCGTCGCTCAATAAATTATTGAGAGAGAGAGAGAGAGAGAGTATTTTTAATATTTTACAAACGGCTGAGAATTGAGATTAAAGGAATAAGAACGAGGGTGAAGAATGTAGGGTAATGATTGAGTAAAAATCGTCAATTAACTTTCCAGTGTCTTTAATTAGAGAGAGAGGGAGAAAGAGAGAGAGAGAGTGTATTTTTAATATTTTACAAATGGTTGAGATTAAAGGATTAAGGACGAGGGTGGGGAATGAATGGCAATGATTGAGTAAAGAATTTTTGCTCTTTTTTAGTTTCTTTATTTATGTTTTATTATTAAAAAAATAAATTTATGATTATAATTAAGATTTAAGATTAGAGTTTAAAATATTGAGTGTAATGTATTTTTTAAAGTATAAAATTTAAAATTTAAAAATTAAAATTAAAACTTAAAATTTAATTTTTTAAATATTAAGTATAAAAAAGAAATTAAAAAACAAAAGAATTTTGTCCGGCAATGATTAGACCAGACATTCCGCATGTTGCACATGGAATTATAGGTCGGTCAGGTAAAAGCATGATTGTTGTTTGAGAAATGGCACAGTTTTGCTCTTTTACGGAATCAAAATAGGATTTTTTTTTCTGTTTGGGCTTGAACTATTGGGCCTGGGTTCGTTGTCCCATGATAATTTTGGATTGGACAAAATTTGTTGCTGATATGACGTTTTTTTTTACAAATTTTAATACTAATCTTATCTAGAAGGGAGGGGAAAGAAGAGTATGTCTAAAACTCATAACTTACAGGGAAATATGAGAGAACAAAGTTGAACAGCTTGATCAACCAGTCAAATGTGCTTGCTCATCTCAACCATATAGCGGTTTGTAAAATATTAAAAATACTCTCTTTCTCCCCCTCTTCATCAATCCCCTGCAGATTTCAGCTCGTCTTCCTCTTCATCAATCCACCTTGAGATCCTGATAAGATCAACAATCCATTTTGACCAAATTAAGATGTCTGATTGAAATGGATATGGTACTTACTGTTGTAATCAAATTCAAGTACCTTTCCTTTAAGTTGCTTGCATTAGCAAAGTAAATTGGAGCACCAATCTCAAGTATAAGAATCCCAGGAAGAACTCAACATTTGTGTAGATGGTGAAATTCGGAATGTTTCCGAGAACAAAGGTCCTTGGTGTTGCGATAAACAGCAGCAATCTCAGCACAGATATTGCAACCTGCATTTTGTTACACAATGAATTATTAGAGAAGTTTGTTCTTGGATGAAGGAATTAAGTTCCTGTTCAGTTGTGTTTTTGCTGATACATGTATGAATATGATCGTACCACGAAATCGAATTTTTCTCGAGTTTCAACAGTATAGGAGAAGGCAAGAATCTTGCTTCAACAATTCAATGTTAGCAGGAACCAATTTCATGCTCTACCTTCTTTCTTCTATGAGGTAATTGTATTCTTTGTATCTTGGGTATCTTTTAGGCTTTTAGACTTCCCCTATTTTGGGTGTAATTTGTATCTGCAATTAGTTTATATACTGACAAAACTGTTGCTTTTAAGGTCTTGTTTTGATTATGAGGGCTGAATTTGGCCAATACAATATGATAAAACAAACGTGGCTTTCTTTAGCTTCAATCTAGTTTTTCCTTTGTGGAATATGATGTAGAATGAAAATAGTATTATTTACTGTTTTTCCCAGTGTTTCAATTGTAGTTCTGCTAGAAACTACTATTAACTTTTAGTATTGTTAATCTTTTGTAGTTCTGCTAGAAAATTCAGGATGGTGATCGACGATAGTGGTGACCGAGAGGTAGTGGATCGGGGAAGAGAGGCTTAGGAACGAAATAAGTAGAGGAGATTAAATTGCCACAAAATGTACTTTTGTAATGAAATAAATATTTTTTAACAAATATTTTAAGTTAATTGTGACTATATTATTGGGATGAAATAAATATCTTATTTAACAAATATTTTGTCTATGTAATTTACATTTTTTGATGAAACAGAAATAATGAAAATTAATTTTTATTGTAATATGTAATTTATTATAATTATTTCCCTTACAATCAAGCTTAGTGGCATTTGAAAAATAAAGCGCCACCACAAGTCAGGAACTTGCGGCATTTGAGAAATAAAACTCCACTACAAGTCAGGCTCTTGCGGTGTTTTTATGTCACTATATACATAGACAATAACGACGTTTGTGGATAAAAACGCCGCTAAATATCATAATATAGCAGCGTTTGAGGGGAAAACGCCACAAAAACAAATAATTATCAGCGTTTTACAACAAATGCCGCTATATTCCAACATATTTACCGACGTTTTGAATGTCAAACGTCGCTATATATTATAACTCTTGCGGCATTTTCCTTAACAAATGTCTCTAACTGTTGCGGCGTTTGATTCAACGATACTTCTTGTGACGCTTTATCTAACATTGAAAGTATTTTTAGCGTTGCCTAAAAACGCTGTCATAGGACTAAAAAATGCCGCTTCATCACCATCATATCTAATGATATGTTGTACAACTAATATTGATGCCACTCTCGTATCCTCAACTCATATAAGCACAAAACTTTGAATTAATTTCGTATTCAAAATTCATTATCATCGCATTCACGTTTTCATCTAGAATAACTTAAACTCTCACCTCCATATACCCAGCACAGGGACGGATTTCCTGTTATAAAATTTAAATATTTATTAAATTTTGATTTAATAATAATTTGGTTTTGATATAAAAAAATGAATATTTAAATTAAAAATACAATAATTTATTAAATATATAATTAAGTAGGGGTTGAACTAAAAGAAGAATGAAGTTGTGTCTTTAAAATTTTTGGTCCAATAATAATTTAGGCACGGATGAGTTTAGAAAGGGCGACGCACACCGCTGAACACCGTTAATTCAATACACCGCTGAACACCATTAATTTTTTAATGACTTTTAAATAATTATTAAAAATATCAAAGGCATGCAACTAATCATTTTTCAAAATAGAATTAGAAGAAATTATTCCATGAACCATTTTTACTATCTCATCTATGCTCCTTCTCAGTTAAATAAAATCACATAATCATTATTTTTCACATGATATTTTTATAAATTAAAATTTACAAATCATCATCTTCTTCCTCCTACCTCATATATTTATTCTAATACATTAATGATTGGGAGGAATCAAGGGTTCTAAAAATGATGGGGATGAATGCAATGATTTTATCGAAGATTAGGTTGAGATTGGAGTGATTTGATTAATAATAATTTATTGTTGTCTCTTTTGATTTGTAGGTTGAGTTTTTTTGGGTGTTTTTTTATTTTAACAATTTTATTCATTAATATATTAGAATAAAAATATGAGGTATGAGGAAGAAGACGATGAATTGTAAATCTTAATTTACAAGAAAATATTAGGTGGAAAATAAATATGATGTGTGTTTATTTAATTGGCTATGACCATGGATAAGATTATGAGAATGGTTTATAAAATAATTTCTCCTAATTTTATTTTAAAATATAATTAATTGTATGTCGAGCCTTTGAGATTTTTAATAATTTTTTAAAAGTCATTAAAAATTAATAGTGTTCAGCGATATATTGCGCTAGTGGTGTTTAGCGGTGTGTGTCGCCTATTCTAGAATTTTCCTTTAGGTATACAAGTGATTTGGAAGAAAAAATGACTAAATTGATATGTTTGTTTAAATATAAAGTGTTACATTTTTTAATTATTTTGAATTATGACTAAATTGATAGAATAAAAAAGCTTTGAGGACAACATTTAATGGCTTTAATCGGTCGATTGACCCAAATATAACCATAATAATAATTGAATGATCCAAATACAACTTTTAATAATTAAATGGCCTAAATATAACCTTAACTATGATTGAGTGGCATTTGTTTTAGTTTACTCTTATTAATATTAGGCTATGAGATTTGTGGGTATAGGGGTGCTGGAGTCGTGGGAACATGGAAAATATGTGGTCAGAAAATTGATGAAATTGTGGAGCATTCCTAGTGCTCACCGAACAAGTGTTGTGAGAAAGCAACAGAGGAAAGATAACTGAATGATTGCAGCCTGAATTAGAGGGTAGGTCTGATGTGCAGTGCGGTTACGGTGCGGTATTAATCAAAAATATTATAAAACATAAAATTTAAAATTTAAAATATTATACTTTTTAATAATATTTTAAGTTGATGTCTCACCAGAGGCAGATCACTATAGGAGCCAGTACCCCTAGCTCCCCAAACTTTGAAAATTTAAAGATTAACCCTTTGAAAAGTTTAAAAATTTTAATTTGGCCCCTACAAATTTTAAAAATTCTTATTATGCTTTAAAATTTTTGAATATTTTTTAACTAAGTCATCTTCTAATTTTTTTTTTAAATTTCTCATTATGTCTTAATTTTTTTTTAAATTTAGTTAAACACAATTTTGTTTGAAAATTTAAAACTAAACCCTTTAAATTTTTTGAAAATTTTAATTTAGGCCTTCAAATTTTTGAAAATTTCAAGTAGGCTCCCCCAAGCTCTATTGTCAAGATCCGCCCCGTGTCTCACGACAGTATCGATACTTAGAGACAAGTTTCGATACGTACAAAAGCTTAAAATATTATCAGAAGTGATAAATACCGATACTCGAATTTAAGTTTCGATATTTAACTACCAACCTAAAATATTATTAAAAAGTATAATATTTTCGATTTTAAATTTTGTATCTTGTAACATTTTCGGTTGGTACCGTACTGTAGCCGCACGTTAGAGTCGCCCTGAATTAGTATTATATTACATACTTGTACTTTGAATCAACCAAAAATGACAAGGAAAAGGAATGTAATGGAATGTGTGGTATGATTCACACCTTACAAGTCATGATGTCTCATGTGCATGTCCAGAAGCACTTGCAAATATATTGAAACGACAAATGAACCCACATCAGAGGATGGAGAGATGGGTGATGTAGACATTTTTGTTATTACTTTATTGGGTTTTGCTTCAATTCCAATATACGAAGCACAGCCTCAGGAACTAGTTGTTTATTATAACGTATTGGTCTATTCCCAGACAGGCCAGGTCGATGATTTCAATCTTTCCCCTTCCCATTTCAATTCCAATGATTTCCCTAAGCTACTTGATTCAATATAGAAAACAAGATTCGAATTTTAAAATTAATATTGTTGGAAAAGACAATCATATTTTATTATAATGTTTTCTTATTCTTTTTACAAGTTTTGAAATCATTGCCCACGTTTAGGATAATTGAAATATTTCTTTTTTTCGATAAAAGAAGAAAAGATGACCCGATAGTATTTGTGCCTTATTAAAAATATCCCTAAACTTAGGTAGAAAAAGGATAATTGAAATATTTCAAAAGCATCAAATTTCACAATATTTATGAAAATTTTGAAACATTTCTTTATTTCATTATATATCATTAGACTTGAAAAAGTGAAGTTGAGATGTCAGACTTGTTGCTTAAGAGAATTGGACCTAAAAGTCAGGTGGTTTTCAATATTTTCAACCTATTTTAACCTACTTTTAGTAAAAGATAATAAACTTGATTTTCTCAACACTCTTTGGTTACTGTCTATTTTTAACGAGTGCCCAACCTGTAAATACTAAGCCTCATTTCCATTAAAGACTTCAAATTTGAGAATTTTTTTTTTCTCATGTGTTATTTCCGTCCCTCTCACTTTGCTAAGTATTCATGTCGAGAATTATTATTGATTTTTAGTCCCCATTAAAATTAGATCCTAGAAAATATATTGTACGGCGAAATATCTTTAAGAATAATATCTTGTGCACGTTTTAAGCTATTTATATGTATTTCGATTTTGTCTATTTAATGCAATACTTTTCAACAAAGTACAATATCACCTCAGTTCGGCTTATAATTTAATCTATGTATTTTAAATATATTTTGCATAAGATATGAACTGGTATATAACTCCTATGCTAATAATTAGGTTGATGGAAGAACCTGAATGATATAATATTGATGCTCTTAAGACTCGATTAGAAAGTTTTAAAGTTTAGGGAATAATTCAAAATCTGGATTATAGTTTTAGGGTAAAAAAATCAACATTGATATGGTTTTGTTATATTATGAAAAGTAATAAAATATTATTTCAATAAACTTTAAAATTTTTTTGTGTTAAATCGGTATAATTAGTATGAGTTATTCCATGTATTGGTAGTAAAAAAATATTCCGCAAGCATGCTTAATTTTACTTTAAAAAGTATAAATTCTTGACCCTAAAAATCTAAATTATAAACTTTAAACTCTAAAACTTAAATTCTAACCACAAACATTAAATTGTAAACCATAAAACATAAACCCCAAAATTCTAAACCCTAAACTAAACCTATAAACTATAAATTCAGTTTGTTTATAAAAAATAAGTTTTACACTGTTGATGCATGGAAAAATTCATTGCAAGTGCATTAACAATCAAAGCATATCATTAAATAAAAATTAATAATTTAGAGATTTAGTTTAGAGTTTCACGTAAAAAAATTAGTTTAAAGTTAAATTTATTATTAAAATTATAAATTCGTAGGAATTAAGTAATTTCTCATATATTACTATTTACTAATCCTGGAATAGGAATATTCCTAAGAAATCCGATACCAGAATACTGCCAACAATCAAGGCACGCAGTAATAGAGTTAGGTTAAAATATAACTTGAATCCCAAGTTCAAGACAACCCCTCTTGTTCCTCTTCATCCCTTCTATAAATAAACACGTAATATCCCAAAGCACTACAACAAGAAATTCTCTGGTCTTGGAATTATTACCTTTGGTTTGATATGGCCGGCCTCCAATATAACTTCTTCCCCACCGATTTCTACTACCCTCGTCCCCAGTCCCTGCCCGACGCTGCTCGAGCCGCGGTGGTCACCACCATCCAGACTCCCAAGAACAAAGAGATCAGCAGCAGCAGTAATGATCTTGAATGGCCCCGGAGTCTTGGATTTAAAGTTCATCAACCCCAAAATACTAACCCTGCACGCCTTTCTAGTTCCTTGCACCGAAAACAACAGCAGGTTGAAGATCGAACCGAACTTGTCCAGTACTACCCGAATCCGCTTTCTTGGTGCTCCTTCAGCTCCGAAGACCTCCCGGGTTCTTCTTCAACTTGATTGGAACAAATCGCTGATGTTTTATATGATACAGTAGCATATGTTTTGTTTTCCTTGGTTTATGCTTCTGCCTTTTTCTTGTAAGTGATTAATCAATGAAGTTTCTCATTCGATAGTTGATACGGTACTTTGCCTTTTATGTTCTTCATGATTTACTATAAATATTGGCACGAGTATATAATCAAATTCTTTAGGTTCCTTTTTCTATATTATTTGAATGGTCGTATTCTTGTACTATCAGAAAAAGAGTGGGGATGTCATGAACATAGGTATTTCTGCATATTATGTCTAGTTCTGGAGTCTGGACATTGATGGAATCCCTCCTAATTACGACTGCAACTGCTAGATGTCTACGCATGGATCAAAGATTCCGAATCTATCTTGTTCTTAACCAATAAATAATAAAGAAAATATCAAAGATGACTATTTTAAACATCTATATTTTATATTGTTTGTGGTGGCTGAAGAACCGACGTAAAGCTGGAAGCTTGCCGTAGCTAATATCCCATGTCTTTTTTAATATATATCCTAATAATATTAACCATTCATCTTTCTCAAATCGGATGTTCTTTTTTGATGCTCATATTTATGCCCTACACTAGAAAATAGGTTTAGAGTTTATGGTTAATATTTAAGATTAGGGTTTAGAATTTTTTGGGTAAGATGTATTTTTTAGAGTTTAGTGTTTAAGATTTAAAATTTAGAGTTAAGATTTATAATTTGATTTTTTTAGCGTAGGGCATAGAAAAAGACACCGAAATTATTTTGTCCATTTGTAACACTATGTATCGAGACAACTAGGTCAACTCCCTCGTTAAATTTGTTGTTCCTTACTATAATGAAAATAAAGGATAAATTTAGGCTGATATTGTGAATAATATAAATTATTCTATAATTTAGATAAGTTGAGAGTTAAGCATGCAGAGTTAATCACTCTCTTTTCTTGATTTTTTTATCATCATTTTTTTTATAAGATTTCAAAAATGAATGTTACAAAATAGTTATTGAGTTAAAAAAATTCAAGGATAATTTTTTTTAAGGGGAGAGTTGTCACAATCCAATTTTAGCCCCAAATAAAAAAAAATCCTAATTTTAAAATTTTCAATCTTTGAAACCTAACTTTTGGGATTTTTGAATCGTTTTGTTAAAAATTGAAGTTCGGGATCATTTGCAAACAAATGAAAAATTAATGATTATTTTACGACATTTGAAAAACAGATGAACCTCTTTTTTGAAAATCTTGAACTCTGTACTTAATTTAGAAGAATTTGGATTTTAGGCTCAAAATTATAATTTTTGAAAGCTTAGAAACAATTTTTGTAATTTTCTAGAACTTCAAGGCTAATTTTGTAACATTTCGATGTTTGGAGACTTGTGATTTTCAACAACTTCATGGTCCAAATGGTAATTTTCTAAGATTTGGGAACTATTTTATAGTTTTCCAAAAGTTAGGGGTCAATACATGAATGGATAGCAAGTTAAGTGCCTTTTTCACAAACCTTAAGAAGTATGAGGCTTCATCAGGTAATAACCCATTTTATGTCCATTATATATACATCCTTAACCCATCAGCCGCTTTCCTCTCCTGCCACAGTCCGGCCGATATTCATTTCCGGCGACCCTTCCCTCCATTTCCCTTTTCTCGAACCCTTGAAACCTAGTTTCACATGTTTTCTCGCGTGCACAAGGCTGCCATCCTCAACGCATCTGCATATCAGCCACGTCGAATCGGTCCTTTAACCCATGGGCTGACGCTCTCATGAGCCTGTAGGGCCTTGGGCCCTTCGCCACCCTAAAATTTAGTATATTAATTTTTAGTCCTTTAAAAATTTAAAACTGTAATTTGACTCTTTAAAAATGTTATTATATTTTAAAATTTTTAAATATTTTTAATTATCTTCTTAAAATTTTTAAATATTTTTAATTACCTTCTTAAAATTTTTAAAGGGTAAACAACATTCTTGGTCACTAAACTATTACCATTTTCTAGTTTTTATCACCAAACTATTATTTTTAACAAAATTATCACTAACATTTCTTTTTCTATTCACCCGTCGTTAAAAAATTTACGAAAAAAATAATTTGGCGACTAAAACAAGAAAGAAGCAATAGATTGGTGACCAAAACAAGAAAAAATGTAACATTTGTTACCAAAATATGAAAAAAATGTAGTACCCAACTATGCCCATGTTACTGTTTTGGTACCTCAAACATTATTTTAATTTTGGATTAAAATTGTAAATTCTTCATTTTTATTCTTCCAGTCGAACGAAATTTGTAATTTTATCCCAAAATTAAGATGGTGTTTTAAATTGATGGATTTTTGGACTAAATTAATCATATATATAAGTGTGTTGAACTAAAACTGTGATTATACTAAGCCATGTCATTATCTCCGTTAATTTTTAACGGCTAGTTACCAAAACAGAATAAAAACGTAACGTTAAATATTATTTTATTAAAAATAATAGTTGAGTACCAAAACAGTAATATGAGCATAGCTGGGTACTAAATAAGTAGTTTTCCATTTTTTAAATTAGACTAAATATGGCCTCTCACCCATTACCAGGATCCGCTCCTGTTTTAACCCAGACAGCGATCGCGATGCGCACCCCTCTTCACCGCCCAGAACGTGTGACCCCATTATCGCAGCACCACCAGCGCCGCTCCTCACGTCAGTACCCCTGACGCGGCTCGAGCCTGGGCCCAACCATATCTTTGCCCTAGCACCCACCAACCTGCAACCCCATTCGTCTCTGCCCCTATAAGCAACCAGCAGTCTGCACCAGACTTTGACGGTTCATTCTGCAGACGCCCCTTTGTTTCCGTTGCCGAGGGCCTTCTACTGTCGTCCTAACCCCGGCTGCCTGGAAATAAAACCCATATGTAATGGTCAGACTTGGGCTCAACTTCTATAATAGTGTTCTTTTTTCCTCTTTTCACTTACAAGTTTCTATCGGCTTCTTTGCTTTTTGATGCACAGAAATCGAAGAGAAACGAAGGCCGTAGGGAACGAGAAGAAAAAGGAAGGGAAATTTTGAGGAAATAATGGGGATAAAAGGAATAGCAAAGAAAGCAGTGGAGGTGGGAGAGATGGGATTCAACAGAGATGGCGGAGCCATTAACTGGTTCCCAGGTCACATGGCCGCCGCCACTCGCGCCATTCGTAGCCGCCTCAAGCTCTCCGACCTCGTCATCGAAGTTCGCGATGCTCGTGTTAGTCCAATCTCTTGCTTCTATTACTTTTCCTTCACTCATTTTTTTTTAAATTTCAGAATTTAGTTCTACTGTTTTTCTAGTTAAAAGAATATTTGCTTGCAGATTCCGTTTTCATCTGCTAATCAAGACTTGCAACCTCAGCTCTCAGATAAAAGACGCATCATTGCTCTCAACAAGAAAGATTTAGCCAATTCGAATGTTCTGAATGTTCGTACATATTTGCATTCAATTCTTCTTTTCTTTTAGTCGTCGTCTCCTTCTGATTGCTACTTTTGTCTATTTGTCATATTTTTTCCGTAAGATATAAAAGCATTCATTCGATTACTCGAATATTGTTTTGCTTTTCAGCTACCAGTGAAAAAGTTGTAGCTGAAATAATAGCCAAACGTAGCTTTTACTAATTCTTTGTAGTTCCATGTCTGATGAAAACTTTAGTATTAAGATTATGTGGTGTTTTCTGTCAATGTCTCAATGAACTCTGCTAGCTTATGCCTTTGGAATATGATGCTTATTGGGTTATTGTTATTTTCTTCAGAAATGGGTTCGTTATTTTGATTCGAGTAACCAAGATTGTCTTCCTATAAATGCACATAGCAGAAGTTCTGTTAGAAAGGTTAGTTGATTCTCGGCCCTATTTTCCTTTAATTCCCTTCCCTTGTAGAATTTTTTCAGGGTGATTGGAACTTACACTCTAATATATTTCATAATAAATAACAAATCATCTAGTGATTACTCGTTGAATTTTATCGCGTTGTTTCTTTTGCAGTTGTTTAGTCATTGTTAAATTGAATTGTTGTTATGCTTTTGATGGTTTAGCCTAGACTCAGGAACCTCTAAAGCATCTTTTCTGACTAAAACTTTGAAATCAGTCTTTTGATATGGTAGCATAACTAGATGATCATTAACTTCCATGGCTTTTCTGAATGTTGTTTCTTGACTGACATGATTATAATTTATAAAATGATTTTTTTGGAGTTTTAATACTTTAAAGTTATATGATATGGGAAAAAGAAGTAGATCCGTGCACTGGATAATAGGGTCTCATGCTACATCCATAGAAAATCCCTCCTCCGATTGTGGGACCTGGAGGAGACATTAGGATGAAGAGGTTGTGTAGGGAAGAAGTATTATAAAATAAATTATGAAATATGTGTATCTTTCTATTAAGCTACAAATATTTCTTCTTAGGTTGCAAATTTTGTGATGCAATGTAGTAAAATTGAACTGCCTTATTTGTTAGAATTAAAACAGAAATTAAAGTCTGAACATAATTTCTTAGGCATTCATCACTTATGCTGATGTCTGGTTAACCTGGAGCCAAGGCGCTAGGCGTCGCATCGTGCCTTTCGTAGCGAGGCGCCCCTTTTTGTACTAAACACTTATAAATTAAGTATGTAACATATTTTGTATTCAAATAACATAGATAAAATAATTATAAAGAAAATATTATAATAATAACCACAATCATCTCTCTTTTATCATTGAATACTCAAGTTAATGTTATTTACATTTTATATTAGTCTCTTTAAAAACAAAAAATAAATTAAGAAATGAAAAAGAGTGTATGAAGATTATATATTAAAATTATGAATGCATATGTATAACCTACACATAAATTCGAATATTATAAATGTTTAATGTTAATATATAACATGACTTATCAGCTTATTAAATAAGTTCTCAACTGTCGAGATAAAAACCATTAGTCTATTCCAACCAGAAATAAGGCTGTCGGTCGTGCACTATTATTAAATATACATTTATAAAAGTTTTTTAATAGTTTAAAATTATATATTCAAATTGATTTTAGATAATTCTATATTAATATTCTATTACCTATATATTTTGAAACAAGGGTCTAGATAATTGCTGGGGGAACTAAAAAAATATAAAATAATCTAAATTAATTAGACAAAAAGAAGGGAAGAGAAGAAGTCAAATCGAAACAAAAAAAAGAGAGGAAACGTATCTAGAAATGGAAGCTGCTGCCCATTATTGCTGAGGAGAGAAGAAAAGAAACTAAAGGGGGGGGGGGGGAGAAGGGTCAACAGACCAAAAAAAAAAAGAGAACAAGAGAACGAAGCTATCGAAGCATACCAGGAAGCGGCAGAGGAGTTGAACTCTTAGGGTTTTTTCTTTACTTTTGTTGAATGTCGGGAAGTGACAAAGGGGTGTTTAATTTGAGGTGGGTTGTTTAAAAAAGCACGTGTTTTTCTTTTAATTTCACTAAGCGCAGCGCGTATCGCCTCAGCAGAAAAGCGCGCCTCTATGCGCCTAGCAGCGCCTCTCGTTTCTCGCCCCGCCTTTGTCGATGGAGGCGTTTCCCTCCGCGCCTCACTGCGCCTGGCGCCTAGGCGCGCTTTTCTAAACTAAGACGGAAAGGCACAGTTCTATGCACATTGTCCCTCTTGGATAATGTCATTCCAGGTAAATGTAGTATGGTATTGTCCAAGATCTTTATCTAATTAGATTAGACAAGATAAAAACTGTGTTTTATGTTCTCACTTCTGTTATTCCGTCCTGATTGTTCAAGATGTTTTCTTTCCCCATAGGTTTATTAAACGAAATAGTACTTTTGGCTTTTAGAGTTTCAATTTATGTTGGTATAGAACAATCGAACCATGTGCTAAATGTATGTCTATTATTGTTGGTCAGTAAACCTTGCTATATTGTATCTCCTTATGATAGGTTGCTTATGTGATTATTCATACAGTATTTGGGTGATCTTGAAATATTGTTTCTTCGCATCTCTCTCCAGCTTCATCCATAAATTGTTATTTTCATATGTTAGTTATATCGCTCTCCATTTTTCCTATGATGGTTCATGTGCACCAGCTGCTTGATCTTGTGGAGTTCAAATTGAAGGAAATTATTTCAAGAGAACCTACCCTCCTTGTTATGGTGGTTGGTGTTCCTAATGTGGGGAAATCAGCTTTGATAAATTCGATCCATCAAATTGCATCAACTCGCTTTCCTGGTAAGAAGTTATTTTTAGGTTTGATATTAGGACAGAATAGCTTTGAGCATGGAAGTTGATTAATCCAAATCCGTTGACTTGAGTAATAATAGTATGGAGTTTAATGCATAGTGCAGGAGAAGATGAACGAGACACTGTGGGTCCGTTGCTAGGTGTTACTCAAGATATTGCCGGTTACAAGGTCAAGTGTTATACTCTCTCTCTCTCTCCCCCCTCCCTCCCGGTACTTGCACATGCCTGACAAATCCAGAAACAAGATGGAACTATTTTATGGAAAATCAATGCCATTGCTTCTGTTTGTCATCTTATTGAGCTTTATTTTATTAAACCAGGTTAGACTGCTATTATTGAGTTGACCCAGTTAATGTCAAATTGCCTCCGTGTTGACAATAATAGTGAACAATAATGGCAGGTTCACTTTCTGTTATGATACTTATTTTAACTTCAACATTGTATCAACTATCAAGGAGATATTTTTTTAATATACCTCATGCTCAAAAACTTACAGATTGTTCATCAACCAAGCATTTATGTGCTTGATACACCAGGAGTACTAGTTCCAAACATCCCAAACATAGAGACAGGGTTAAAGCTAGCTCTGGCAGGTACCTTTTCTTTGCTCTCCTTAATCACACCATATCGTTCACATAAGCTTGTGCTCATTTTTGTAATATAGATCTATATTCAAATGGGGGTTTTAAATGTGGATTCTAAAAATGATGGGTGTTTCTGTAGTTTCTTTAGTGTTTATCTTCTTTTAGGCTTCATTTGGCAAAAGGAATTTAGGACAGTCGCTGCATTTATGCAAGAGAGTTGTTATGGCATTGTTTTCTGCTCCATTCTTTTTCTGAAAATTGTCAATTCTAATTTTTCTTAAGAGATGCGATGTGTTTAAATCCTTTAGGTAAATATAAAAAATTCTAAGTTCAGCTCACTGCATTTCACCCTACCTATTGAAAGAACTTCAATTACCTCAACGTACTTGCAGGGTCTGTAAAGGATTCAGTAGTTGGTGAGGACCGCATTGTACAATACCTACTGACTGTGCTGAATACTCGAGGTACTCCCCTTCACTGGAAGCACTTAGCTAAGCAAATGGAAGAGACCACCCAAATTTCTGAGGACAAACCAGATTACAATCCAAAAGATCTTCGGCCAAAACTGAAGAAGCTGCCCAATGCATCTGATCTGCTGTATGTCAAGGTAATAAGGGTCAACACTGACATACAGCATAACATTTTTCAAATGTAGCAATAACTTATAAGAGCATTACTAGTTTTAGTAATCTTCAGACAAAACTATTGATAGGTGCAATGACTGTATGATAATGAGGTGCATGGTTACTCTTTTATGAGTCTGGATGCTCAAATATGTGATTGTTTTGGACTCAGTAACCACTATGCCTGAAACTTCCGCACAAAGTTCATAGCACAAGGCATCAACACTTGTACAAAGTAGAAAGTGCTTAGAGAAAGTATTATACTCAAGCTTATAGTCTCGAGCAGTAATCGATGACAATAGATAGCTGTGTGACAACATCTACCAATAAGTGTATTCATTCTATACGATATTGTGTGGTCTAACTCAAAAGAATATAAGCCGTACACTTTGAAATCTCAAATTAGAGTAATAGCATTTGAAAAAATAATTAAAAAGAAAAGAAACACTTAAATTTAAGTAGGAGCTTCTAGATGCACTCTGTATGGCCTCTAACAAAGTCTACAGTAGTATAGCTGAAGTTATCCTTCAAAATTACCATGAAATGAAAGAATACATGCAAGGCTTTAATTACCTTGGGTTCCTCAAGGGGGTTGCACATATCTGCTAAGAATTTAATTTGTACATTGAACAGGAAAACAGTGTGATTTATATATCTAGTATATTGATTGCGTAAGGATCAGTCTTAGTATAATGCAATAGATAGAAGCTGCAAGAGTTGGCACACCTACTTAACTGCTGTTTTTGTCTGTACTTTCTACTTTGGGAAGTTTGAATCAGTTCCTTTTGAGAGTCGCTGGTAACTTGTATGCGAAGCAAAGTCTGAACCATATTTTTAGGTTGAGTTGCTTAGTATGCAGAGAAAAACATTGAAAAGTTTGAACTAGCTATTTTTGGATATGCTGGTCTCTCGTATGGCCAGGGCAAAAGAGGTGCAGAGTTGTTTCAGCTAGGTTTTATGAAGTTAGATATATCATCGAAGTCCGTATTTTGAATGTTGCGCAAAGTTCAGAGAAAGTGACAAACTTTTTGTCTCATGTGATCCAATTGTTTTATACATGCATAGAGTAATGCAGAGTCAGGATAGGCTATATAAATTTGGAGATTCCAAAAGGTTTCATTTAATCAGCATGCTTGTCTTTGTGTGTGCTTATATTCTTCATTATCATGTTAAAAATATTACCTGTAATTATGGTGTGTTATAATAAATTCACTGCGGTTGAACTTTCTCAAGAAAATATTTGAACAATCTGTATGATTTATTAGTATTGGAGTTAGTTTAAGTATGTAAGGCTGCTCTTATATGTGTCTGCCCGCAGCTCGAATTTCATTGTCTGTCTACTTCCATATGTGAATTCTTGTTCTTTTCGCGTGTTTCCCATTTAACATTTTGATGTTTTAAACCGTGAAAAGTATTAACTATAGAACCTTATTGATTTATCAGTATTCTGTGTTCTCACTCTTTGTTCTTTCTGAATTGAGGATCTTGTGAGAGAAGTCCAACATGCACTGTACGTGACTCTATCCGAATTCGGCGGCAATATAGAAGATGAGAATGACATGGAATGTCTTACAGAACAACAATTCGAAGTGCTGCAGAAAGCACCGAAGATACCGCACAAGTCATCGGAAGCTCGTTTGATGGTATCAAGGAAGTTTCTTACTTTATTTAGGACAGGTAAACTTGGTTCTTTTGTCCTTGATGATGTCCCTGAGCTCATAAAATGACCCCATTATTTTAGTCCTTAATTTTCACAGCAATAGGAGGAAATGAATCATTGATATTATATTGGATCACTTCACTGGTCCTATTTTTTGCTTTTTGGGTACCTTGAAAAACATGGTTAGGTTAAAAGCTTATATATTGTATCACTTCACTGATCTTATTATTTCTGTTTTTGGCATTTGACAATTTTAAAGGCTCAAGTCTACAACCATTTCTTGTGGATTCGGGTTATCTGCAGATATCCGATTTATTTTTCACGGATTAATATATTGCGGATTCGATTCATATGTTAAAATTACAGTCCGTTGCAAATTCATAGTAGATACAAATAGACATCCTTAACTATTCATTATTTGAATCTGCATTGTTTAATGGTACAGATTTGTATATTCGAATTACAAAATAAAGAATAGGGTTGCTTACAATTAGTATTCAAACCTTGTGTCGCTTTAGATATTCGGTATAAAATTAAAATTTTGAATTCAGTTTTTTTTTTTTTTTTTTGAAATTCAGAAATATGGATAGATTCGGATTCGGATTGTAATTAGAGAAAGTCCAGTAAGGATACAACTGCATGTTCAAAAAAAAAAAGTCCAATAAGGATACAACTACATGTTCAAAAAAATAAAATAAGGACGCTACTTGGATTTGCGAGTTCCGGTTACAAATAACTTTAATTTCTCTAATTAATTAAATCTAAATAAAACTGGTTTAGTTTAGGATATCTTTTATGAAATCGGTAAAAAAAGTTAAAATTATATTTACAAATAATATAGATATTTAACTGATTACAATTAGAATTATATTTAGTATAATTAGGGAGGGTCATGGGTCGGGTTTTTGGTCGATCAGCACCCAACCCAAAAAATTAACACCTCCATTCAAACTTGATCCGACTCAACATTTTATGATGTTTCACCTGACTCGAACCCGAACCCGAATTCTAGAGTAAAAATCCGAACCCGACCCGACATAAATTAAAAAATTTCAATTTTCATTATTATTCGATAAAATATTGAGCTAATTGAAAAAATACAAATAGAGAGGGAGCATTATAATAGTTATTCTATTTTTATTAGACAAAATAGGGAGATAATTGAAATATATATATATATATATATATATATATAAGAGGGATATTGTAGCAATTATACCTAAATATTTAGAATAAAATTAAATTATTATTTCGCGTCGAGTCGGGTAAGGTATTTTTCACCTTAAAACCAAACCGACCCGGTCTCATCCTCAAAAAATCAGACTCGAACCCGAAATTATCTTTAAAAAACCTGACCCTATAAGATAGAGTTGGATCGGAACTCGTCGGGTATGGATTAAATGATCCCTAAATATAATGCACAAACAAAATTACAATTAATGAATTTATGTAAATGCAAGATACAACCACTACACTTAATATCAATCATTAAAATGTACAAATAAATATATTAGTAACCAAAAATAATTCGAACTTAGACTAAAACAACTTTAGATAGGACTCTAATCACACATGACAAAATATCAATCATATTACAAGAAACAGAAATTAATCCGATAATCTTAAAGTGTTAACAAATCCGACCTTAGTTTAGTTGGTAGAGAGGACTGTAGTTGAGAGTTGCTGAAATATTAGGTCGTTGGTTTGAATCCAGCAGGTTGGATTTTTTTCCTTTTTATTTGTAGTAAATGATTCAAATATTAAAAAGCTATTGATTGCTATTATAAAAGCAATTTTCCTTATAAAAATGCTATATAATCCAATTTAGTGCAAAAAACAAGATTCACATAATCGTAGAATACGTGAAGAGTTTACCAACAAGTGTTTGGTGTATTTGTAAAGTACATTATACTGTAAAGAAAAGGACGCGAATTTGAACCTTAGTGACGATATTATTGGGAGAGACAACTTCGTACCGACGAACATACATTATCAAAAAAAAAAATACTTGAAGAGTTTGATTCTGCTTATCTGTAATAAAGCCCATCTTTATTCCATGGACGACCACAAACAAAGAGATGTTGATGAAGAAACTACACAAGTAGAATTCTGATTTTTTATGCCTTTTTTACCCATACATACCATTTTTACAGATTCAATACTAAAATATCCAATTACTATAAAATGATGATTATTAAGGTTTTTACCCAACAATCATAGTTCATATAATACATTGAACATTTCGACAATAGTTACCATTTTAAAAACACAAATACAACATTGTACATTCTATCGAAGTGTACAGATCATATTAAATATTCTGTCAATGAACATGAATTATATTGGACATTTCGTATGAAGAAATTAATAATCGAAATATATCCAGACCTAAATCAGAGTAAATCTGGACATGACTCACAGGTAGTGAGGTTTACACCAAAGTAAATCTAAACGGAGACACACAAATAATATTTATACATGGTGGGATTCGAATCTAGATGTTCAAGAACTCAAAACTTGAATCTTTACTAGCTCTGTTGAAGGCTTGTAAACATTTTTACTCATGTCCACCCATAAATTGGAGGATAATGTGCATTTAAACCCATTCAAATTCACATCATTGTATGTTACAATAACAATAGTGTCAATCGAACTAAGATCCAATCAATCTCCGAATTAATCTTAATGCATACAATTTTTTAGAAAGAAAAGAAAACATATTATTATGCATATATACATTCTAGTTGTATCATATCTCCTGTCACATAAAACTAAAGCCATTTTCTAACAGATTGTCATAACAATTTAGAGGAAAATTATTTCCAAATTGAACAAAGTAGCCACCCATTGACATCTCCTCAACATGATCATCAACGTACAGATTCATATATCGCTTGGGGAGGAAGGCATCATTTATTGTTCTTTTAATCCATTTTTGTACTTGAATTTTTTAAAAGGTTTAAATTGGTAATTATATGCCATAACTTCTTTCAATAATTTAAGGTAATTACATCAGCAACGATGATGCCTGAAATTACATGATTAAGTTAGAATTAATCCGTGAATAATTTCAATTATAATTCAAGACGTGTGAATGGAGTTAAAAAAAACCTAACAAGTGTCCTAGTGGAAATGCAGATGATGTTCATCTTAGGAGACACAAGTTTAACTCGTTTTGTCTACAAGATGTATGCGCATTGTTAAAGGGTTAAGAATATGATTGAACATATATTATTTTGTAATCACCTTTAGACTATTAAAAAAAATACAATCTTGATCTGATAACAAAAATGGACAAAGTCAAACGAGGAATAAAATTTGGAATAGCCAGTTCCATATACAAATTACTTTGATATCTTTAATTAATTAAATATAATTTTAGCTATCAAACTCAATTGAACTCAACAAGTGTCCCATTGGAAAAACGGATGATGGTCATCCTAGAAGATACGAGTTTAAATCGCTCTGTCTACAAGGTATATGCGCTATCAAACTCAATTGATACAATAAACACATATATATATATATAATAATAATAAGTTTTTTTCTCATAATATATATAAAAGTACGTGTTTGATAAATCGAACCTTTATTATTGGGTTTTAGCTCACATTTTTTTTTTGAAGAATCTAGAGACTAATATTAACACTAATAACTTTCTTCGATTTCAGCACAAAATTTAATTGGAAGCATATAAACTCGGAAATTAGATCAATGCTAAAAGGCTTTAAACTTGAATTAAACTTAAATGTATACAATTTGTCTATTTAGAAATATATATATATATATATTATAAATCAAAACATTAGTCTAGGTCTCTAAAGTTTTTCTCTATCTTTTTTAAAAGTGACGTTTCCGACGACAATCTCAATGTTGGTTTTGATTTTTTATTTCTTTTATTTTTTTTTATTTTTAATTTTAAATAATAGTTTTTTTTTTCTGTTTTAGATTATTTTTTCCGCATGTTTTGTTGTATTTGTTTGTCAGCCTTTGTGGTATAATTTTGTTTATTTTTATGGTAGTATGACGTTCATGTAGTGGTCATCACAACAAACCCTCTGATCAGGAAAAGGTTAACGGTCTAATATGGTTAAATCAATTTTATGATACTTTGTCATTGCAATCAAAACCATTAACAGAGCAATTTGCAAGAATGATTTTTTCGATCTTCACTCAAACATCAATATAGCGTATAATTAGAAGAGAATGGAAATTTGCATGATGGTTGTTTAATTTTCTATAAAAGATAATATGTATTCAAGGAAAAGTTCAATCTTTTTTTCTTTACGCACTTTGAGTTATATATTTTAATTTTTTTTTTCAAAAGCTTTCTGGGTGACTCTAAAATTCTTTTCTTTTTATAATTTGGGTGCATCGCCTTATTTGTATCTTTATTTTTAATTTTAATGAAATCTAACTTTTTGCTCTCGTTAAAAAACATATATTATACATATGTACAATCTAATTGTATATAGCTGTATCATACGTCACTTGTCACAGAGAATTAAAACCATCTTCTACATGAATTTCGCAACTATTGAAAGGGAAGTCATTTCCAAATTGAACCAAGTAGCCATCCATTGATATCTCCTCAACATCAAAACCAGCGGCAAACTCAAATTGATTTAAAATATGATTAATTGTATGTGAGTATTTTAATATTTATTTAAAAGATATTAAAAAAATTAATAATATGTAATGGTGTGTAGTGCTAGTGGTGTATAACGGTGTGCGTCGCTCGTTCTAGATTTTTCCATATGCATATATATTTGGTATAATTCATTTTCATTTCATAGTTTATATTCGAGATTCGTAGTTCCCCTATCAACAATGCTGTCTATATATATTAACATGATTACAATTAAAATTATAATTAGTATAATGCACAAATAAAAGTACATTCAATGTATCCGTGTCAATGTAAGTATACAAACACTAAAATCAATATCAATCATTACAATATACAACAAATGTATTAGCAACAAGAAAAAAAATGGAATTTAGACTAGAACAATTTTAGATAGGCCATAACTTAACGTCAATATAAATCATTACAATGCACAGAAAGAAAAATAGTTGTTCAAACGTTTGCAAAATTCGACCTTAGCTCAGTTGGTAGAGCGGAGTACTGTAGTAGTAAAGCCTTGAAATCTTTAGGTCGCTGGTTTGAATCCGGCAGGTCGGATAATAATTCATTTTATAACTTTATTTGTACTAAATGATTCAAATATTAAAAGGCTATTGATTGGTATTTTAAAAGCAATTTTCCTTATAAAAATGATATATAATCCAATTTAATGCAAACACAAGATTCACATAATTGTAAAAATGGATGATACTCATTTGAGGAGACACGAGTTCAAATTGCTATATAAGGAATGGGCACTGGTGCAAAAGCAAATGGCCGAAATCTATCCCCTCAACTCTTCATTTTATTCGATATCCAAACATTTCTTCTATTTATGTTGTACAGAAATAAAGACCAACTGAAGCTTTGTAGACAGCCTCTGTCGAAGGCATTGTGGATGCCGCTGTTTGTGGAAGTGTTGGACCTGCTGGTATCGGGGTATTCTTAGAGACCACTCGAGTAAGATTTTATTAAAATCCTCAAAATTTAATATGGTTGGATGTAAACAGAGATGTGCAGCTTATTGGACAACCAGTGTCATTTTACTTAAGAATATGTACAAACATATACTGTCTTGTAATTACCTTTAGACTATTCAAAAAACAAGATTTACATAATTGTAGAATACGTTCAGAGTTTGATTCTGCTTATGTGTAATGTCTTTATTCTAATTAGAATATTGATTTTTTATGGCTTTTTTACCCATACATACCATTTTGACGTATTAAATACTAAAAATATCTAATTACTATAATAATACAAAAAAATGATTGTCTACGTATGACACTGATTAAGGTTCTTACCCATCTATCATCATAACACAAAAAAACAATAGTTTATATATCATATTGGACATTAGTAACAATTTAAAGTACACATATACTACATTGGACATTCTATCGAAGTATAAACATCATATTGAACATTAATTTTGTCAATGAACAAGTATCATATTGAACATTTTGTCAATGAACAAGTATCATATTGAACATTATGTCTGAAGAAATTGATAATTAGAATATATCCATACCTAAATCAGAATAACTCCGAACATAACTCATATGTAGTGGGATTTACGCCAAAAATAAAACTACACTGAGACGCACAAATGATATTTACACATGGTGAGATTCGAGCCTAGATGTTCAAGAACTCAAAACTCGAATCTTTACTAACCCTGTTCAAGGCTTGCGGATATTTTTACTCCTCTCCACCCATAAATCGAAAGATAATCTGCATTTAAGTGCATTCTAATCCACATCTTTATATGTTACGATGACAATTGTATTCCCCTTAGCCCGGCCTAGCCGAAACCGGACTAAAAGAGCCACATTAGGTTTTCTGAAGTAAACCCGAGCTAAAACCCTAAATTGAGCCCCTTTTTTTTTTCTTTTATCTTGTCTAAATGCAATTCATTAAATTCCTATGTGAATACGAATCAGCGGTAGCGTTACAATTAGATCATAATCACAAACATGGTTCAATTAATAAACGTTACACATAGGGGGACCAAAATGTAAGGAATTCAAACATCAGAATGCATCTCAATAGAATTAACGGTCAGCGTATCGGTACAGGTGTCTACCATATCGAAACGGTACTAAAAGACAAAGCGTACCGTTACGGTCCTCAAGCATATGGTACGGTGTTGTGTGATTCGAAAATTCAGATTCCAGTAGCCATTGACCGTATTGAAACAGTAGCATGTGTACCGACACCTTCACTATTTCCCAGCTATGCGTACAAATACAGTTACCAGGCGTATTGGTACGCCTAGGATATTTTGAGCTATTTGAGCATGAACATATCCTCGCGTACTGAAACCCTGAGGGTGCGTACCGGTACGACGAGACCTGTAATGACCTCTAGGTCGAACATATGACACTTTGGTTCATTCCAAACCATTTTAACTCTAAGCTAAACATTATACAGCATCAACAACATACTTGAGCATCAACATGACAACTGTATATACCAACATAGCTTATCTAGCATACTCATACACCGAATTTATGGACATGCTTCCTAGTCCACATTCAAAGCATTAAACCAATCACAACTCGATCACTTTAAAACTTATTATAAGTCAAAAACAGCAATCAAAGCTTGCAACAACAGGGAGTTCATCAAAACCTATCCCAAAACCCCCAAACGACACATTGCCTTTGTTACTACTTATTAACGTACCAAACCGTACTTTGAAAATCAAGTCTTGGGAATTCCTTTCCTTGCTGCCTCAAACCTTAATTCTCTGCATTGATGGAAAAGAGAGCGTAAGCACACTAGGCAACAACCATCATCAATGCAAGATAAACCATTTTACATATCTTTGAAAGCCACTTTTCAAAACTCTTTGGAAATATCATCATAACATCATGCCTTATCAAAACCATGCACTTAACATTACCAAAATAACATATTAAGCCATATGCAACATGTATCATGGATTCCACAGCAAAGTCCCATTTGCTACCCTCAATTTAAGCTTTCCCATGCATACTACCAATGCAAGGCTTAAAGACTAAAACATGATTAAGCCACATTAAACAACATAACCCATCTCATAATACATAAAGAATTATATTGGCTTACAATTTATTATTTACGAAGTTCCACTTCACAAAACCATATCGGATACACGGATTCAACAAGTGTTCCCTCAACACTTAACAAATAATCAACTGGTAACACCAGGCTTACACACGGGAGTATTCGGTACACATAAACCCCTCAACCGTTGTGACACCGTGGTAGAGTATTCGGCACACATAAACCCCTCAACACTACTCATCGGTACGATGTTTAATCTACTAACGGGAGTCTTCGGTTCACATAAACCCCTCAACCATTAGGGTACTTCGATGGAGTATTCGGTATACCATATAAACCCCCCAACATCCAATGCACATTTTTATAGTGCACTATCAATCCTATGGCTGGCCAACTATATCCGATTTCATTTACAAACCTTTTCATAACATCGCTTTCCAATATAATTCATTTTAACATCAATAACTCACTGTTTTCATATGCATCATCAAAATCATTTAACCAATGCAATAAACCTTGCACTAACCAATGTTCATAAACATTAACAAAACATGCATTACTTACAATGCATCAACATCATTTTGTAACCAAAATCCAGCATTAAACTATGCTCAAAACATGCATATACAATGAGTGATTAAACCATGTAAAACAAGTGCATCAAACTATTTGCCAAACCAAGTTCGAGAGAGAATTCATCCTTTACTTACTTCTGAGCTTAGACCAGAATTTCAAGCTTGATCTAAACTCCCAAACGCAACTTTCAAACCTTTGCAAAGTTCAAAACACGTTTCCACTCACCGACTCGCAAAGCTCGCTTGCCAATGCAACAATCGTGCCCCAAAGCTTCCGAAACCAACGTTCAAGCTTGTGGACCAATTTTCCATGCTTTTATCTACACAAAACAGAGGTACATTGCATCAAAATGCAATCAACACCACAACAACACTAAACCTCAATATCCTTTATCCAAATTCCCTCTACAACACCCAAAACCAACAATAAAACTCTTCCAAACTTAACCCAACCACAATCTAACGTTTCAACACATCAATTAACATCAATCAACATCTAAAAACACAACTCTAACATCCTTATATCTCCAGCATTCAATTAACCGCCACAACTCCTCAAAAACACATAACTAACAACCTAGAAAATTAGAGATTCACATAGTTTCTGGATTCCAATGTTAAAAACCATCTAGTAACATTATTCAACATCAAAATTATGATTAAAATCAATCAAGAACTCAGCAAAATAGAACCTATACGAAAATCACTTAATCATCTCAATTCAACCTTGATCTTACCAATTTCCATAATTAAATCATTAAAACACATTAGAAAACATTAAACAAGGATCAAATACTTAGGAATTTCAATAAAGAACCATACATTAGAGGAGAAGAACAAACATTACCTCTAATGGATGAATTTCTTCTCAATTGGATGTTTTTCTCTTGAAAACAATGGAAAACAATGAGATTTTGGAAAACAAGATTGAAGAATCAATTTAGAAATCATGTTCAATAAATCAAGAGTATTACCTGACATCTTTGATGAAAAAGAGAGTGTTTGGCTGAAGAAATCTTAAGAGAAAATTTGAGAGAAAGAAAGTTACGTCAAAGTAGTTTTTAGGAAAAATTACCACATTTCCTTATCTAAAACGTTTTAACCTTTAATTAAAACTTATTAAAATAATCCCAATTGAGAGAAAATTCTGATAAAACATTTAGGTAAAATAGCTCCTTAAAGATTTTAAGTTTTGACCCTTTTTTAAAACAGTCACTAAAAACAGTTTTAAAACATTGCATTTTGGTCACTAACCAAAATGTCCAATTTCCAAATCCCATTTTCCAAAATTGACTTTACCAAAAATATCCATATACTAAATAATGATTCTTAGATATTTTTCCCATATTTTTCTCGCATCAAAACTATTTATTCCAATTTAGATCCCAAATCCGACCCGAATCTCTAATCCCGGTCCATCAGACCATCTTACCACCTAGAAACTCCTAGGCCCAAAACTGGGGCGTTACAACTCTCCTCCCCCTTAAGAAATTTCGTCCTCAAAATTTACTTGATGGAAACAGATACAGAAACTGAGCAACCATGTCTGACTTACTCTCCCACGTGGCCTCCTCAACACCGCGATGTCGCCACAACACCTTAACAAGTTCTATCATCTTGCCACGAAGAACTTTACTACTAGAGTTAGGGATGGCAATTTGACCCGACCCCACCAGATTCTGACCCGACCCAATCCTATAGGGGTGGGTTTTTTTCTTAAAAATTTGGGTTCGGATTGGGTCGGGTTGTTGAAAAAATAAACTCGGGTCGGGTTCGGGTTTAAGGTAAAATTTCCCCGACCCGACCCTATATATTTATATATATTTATTATATTTTATATATTATATTAATATTTTTATTAATTTTTTTTCGGGTTGGGTTAGGTTTAGTCAGTTTTTTATTAAAATATTGGGTTAGGTCGGGGCCATGTTATATTTTTTATTATGTTGGGTCGGGTCGGGGATAGGATAAATTAGAATCGGGTCGGGTCGGGTCGGGAGGTTTCAATTTCGAGTCGGGGTCGGGCGGCCAAAAACCCGACCCGACCTATTGTCATCCCTAACTAGAGTCAAGGATCTCTACTGGTTCTTCCTCATAAGAAAAATTCGGTCGTAACTCAACGTCCTCAATTGGCATAACATGCAACGGATTCGAGCAATATCTCTGCAACATGGACACATGGAACACATCATGAATCTTCTCAAACTCAAGACCAATGTGTTCCAGCACCTCATACGGTCCAATAAACCTCGGGCTCAACTTTCCTTTACACCCAAAAAGCATCACCTTCATCCAAGGTGAAACTTTCAAGAAAACTCTATCGCCCCGGCTTACTCAATCTCTTTACACTTCAAATTTAGATCCCAAATCTGACTCGAATCTCTAATCTCATTCCATCAGACCGTCTAACCACCTAGAAACTCCTAGGCCCAAAACCGGGGCGTTACAACAATAGTGTCAATCAAACTAAAATCCAATCAGACTCTAAATGAATTATTTTTTTGAACGGACAATTGAATTAAACTTAAATACATACAATTAGACGGTTTAGAAAACAAAATCATATTATTATACGTGTATATACATGTTATGAATATTTCTCTATGTGGATGTCTATCATGGTAAGAACTTTATTTAGGAGATTTGATTTACTTTATCATTAAGAATATTATCTTCATTAATTAAAGTTCCATGTATTATGTACTTCTTATGCCTATATATATATGATTTGAAGAAGACATTGTACACAACTTTCATATTGCGAATAAATGCAAATCTCACTTTTTCTCTCATCTCTCTTGCTTAGGGGTTAGGATCGGGTGGGGCGTGGACGGTTTTGCATCCTCACTCCGTCCCCAACACTTGCAGTTACAGTTTCGGGGAATCCCCATTAAATGCTTCGGGGATTTTTTTTCATCCCCATACACTCCCCGTGCGCATCCCTGCGGTTTTCAGAAAATTTCCATCCAAAAAAAATCAAACAAAATTACTATTTTATTGACTAAAATAAATGACAAATTCAATTCAAAATATAACATTTGGATTATTTACACATTTGCCTCTTTACTTTTTAAATATTTAAAAATTTCCCAAAACCCTAAATCCTAACTCGCTCACTGTAATTGATTAGTAACAATTCAAAGGACAATCATTTCCAAATTGAACAAAGTAGCCACCCATTGGCATCTCCTCAACATGATCATCAACGTACAAATTCATGTATCGCTTGGGGAGGAAGGCATCATTTATTGTTCTTTTAATCCATTTCTGTACTTGAAGTTTTTAAAAGGTTTATATTGGTACTTACATATATTGTCCGAAGCCATAACTTCTTTCATTAATTTAAGGATAATTACGTCAGCAACAATGATGCCTGAAATTACATGATTAAGTTAGACTTAATCCGTGAATAATGTGAATGGAATTAAAAAAAAATACAATTTTGATCTGATAACAAAAATGGACAAAGTCCAACGTGGATAAAATTTAGAATCGCCAGTTGTTTCTTTTTGAATAGTCTAAAAGTGATTACAAGATAGTATCTATTTATAGATAAAATTTAGAATTGTTAGTTGTTTTATATACAAATTACTTCGATATCTTTAATTAATTGAATTTAATCTCAAACATTAAACTCAATTAATACAATTATCATATATATTGAATTTTTTTCTTGATATGTACTCCTATAACTTTCTTCGATTTCAGCAGAAAGTTTAACCGGAAGCATATAAACTCAGAAAGTAGATGAATGCTAGAAGGCTTTAAACTCGAATTAAACTTAAATATATACAATTTGTCTATTTAGAAAAACATATAGTATTATACATACATACAATCTAATTGTATATAGCTGCATCATACGTCTCTTGCCACAGATAATTAAAACCATCTTCGTAACAATTGAAAGCAAAATCATTTCCAAATTGAACCAAGTAGCCATCCATTGACATCTCCTCAACATCATCTTCTACATACCAGTTCATGTCATCGATTGGGCAAGAAGACGCCATTTCCATCTCGCTCCATTCGAAGCTTTCAATGTCTTCTCCTTCAACACTGCAGGGACCAGCACTCCCCATTCTGATCTCAGCTTCTAGACATTCCATCCAACTACTAACTTGCTCCTCATTGCACCAGTCCTCGCACTGCGATTCCTCTAACAACGACATCAGAAGAGCGGTATCCGTTTCCGGGACTTCGACGTCATTGCTTCCGTTGATTAATCCGGTTTTTTCCTTTAACACGAGAGCCATAGTTTGCAGCTTTTTTAGGTTTAAAGTAACAAGGAATGAAGGAGGCTAAGATATCTTATAGAAAATGTTTCAAAAACTTGCAATGACTCCATTTAATGGAAGCTAATCTTTTTATAGCCCTAGTAATTGTACTTAGGAGACCCCATTGAACGTGCACACATGTGCTCAACCAATAATTAAATAGACAATCAATTGGACAGACAAACAAAGAAGGAACATATAATTATGTTGTAAGTGGTGATAAATCAAAGTTGCATTAATTAATTTCTAATTTCCGCCACAAGATTTTGAGTAAATCTCAAGTGAAAGGACTCCAAAGAAAGATCCCCACTTTGTGTAGCAACAACTGCTTTACAGGCAGGCAATATCCCACAGCATTGGTTGTGTCTGACTCAACCAAACATAGAGCTGACAACAATATCTTGTTTTTTCTGTCATATCTCAATTTGTTTATATTTTATAAAATTTATCGTAGATTATTTGATTTTAACTCTAATATTCATTTATTATGAAAATAAATATCATTTAAATAACTTATTTTAATGACTCAATCTAAGATTTAGTTTTGATTAATTGTAGAAAAATAAAAACAATTTAATTATTTTAATTTTAATGATGTATTTAGGAAGTTATTTCACACTTCCATAAAAAAAGGTTCATCCTACAGTTTTATTTGGACATATATCCTATTTTCTCTTCAATTTGTTCAATGGGTTAGTTAATTCATATTATGTTCTTTAAATCTGGTTTTAAGTATTTAGTTTGTTTTTGATTTTTTTATTCATTTGATCTTTAAATTTGATTTTAGGTACCTATTTTATATTTTAATTTACTTTTAGATACCTAGTTGACCGTTGAACTTTTTTTTTTGGACTCATTTGATCCCTATACTTGGCTTTAAGTACGTAATCGGTACTTGAACCTCGAAATTGTCACATGCATTAATAAAAAAACTAATCTTCAATAAAAATTTATTGGCACGTCCAACCAATCAATTGATGACACATGTCTTTAAAAATTGACACGTACCTCAATTGACTGGTTGAAGGTGACATATCAATAAAATTTTAACGGGGTTAAATTTTTAGATTAGTACATGTGATGGCTTCCAAGTTTAGGTATCAATTGTATCCGTAGATTAGATTTCTGTATGTAATTTTTTTAAGTTCAAGTACCAAATAAATACCTAAAGCCAGGTTCGGAGATCAAATGGGTCAAAAAATTAGGGTCAATTAAATATCTAAAACTAAGTTCAAGGACCAAATAGACAAAAAAAAGTTTAGGAGTCAACTAAGTATGTACAAGTGTAAAACTTTACATAGGAAAGTAGCAAACGTGCAATCCGTCCCCAACCATTCAATTGCCAACAAAGTAGAGATTTTGTTGGTACACCAGATCTAGCTTTTGTTGAGTATACCCAAGACATGAAAGAGAGGAATTAGCAAAGGCACCCGACACTGCTGTACACCATTCACAAGTTTCTTCACCCATTGTTTATTAATTCAAGTGGGGGGACTAGAATGATCAATGACATAAATGAGCTTGTGTCACATGTTTATGCCGGAGGTCGAGAGGGAAATGGACAATTTGAAGATTATATTGGATTATGTACTTAACATATAATATATGTATATGTATATATATAATAAGAATAATGGTGTATTATAATTTATTACCATAAAAGAGTAACCTAAATGAAAAGTAATCTATTGTTTTAAGGTAATTATTCCATACAGTAGGCGTCGTAGCCTTAGAGTTTAAAGATTCAATTTAAGGTTTAGGTGCAGAGATTTAGAATTCAAGGGTTGTGGATAGAATTTAGGGTTTAAGGCTAGAATTTAGAGTTTATAGGTTAAAATCTAAACCCTAAATATGTTACCCTAAAACCTAAACACTAACCTCTAAACCTTAAATTCTAACCTTAGACACTAAATTCTAATTACAAACCATAAATTCTAAATCCCTAAACCCTAAAACTAAGACATTTATAGAAACCTTTTGTTTCTACAGCCAATGTATTGAATATAAATTCTTATTTTAAAAAATTTAAAAGAAATTAATATGGTCAGGGGCAATCTTTACACTCGACTTTGGGGGCAATCAGAATTTCTTTTGAAGGGATCTTTTATATGTATTATATAAAAAAATTGACAGTAAGTTTTGCCATGGTGAACATAGTAATAAGACATTTTTTTTAAAAAAAAATTTAATGAATTAATTTAAATTTTTCAATATTTAAGGGGATTTAATGATGTTTTTTTAAATTTAAAGGTACAAATGATAATTTTTTAAAATTTTAGAGGATACCAAATGATATTTTAAAAGATTTAAAGGATCAAAATAATATAATCTTTTAGATTTTATGGGGATCGTGGCCTCCATATGCTTCCACATATTTCCGCCTCTAAATATGGTTAAGGTTAGACTTGTTTAAAATTCGACTATTTATTTAAATCTAAAAGTTCTTCCTAAAGAACTCGTAGAGTTGTTCTAGTGGTAAAAGATGATGTATTTCATCCAGGTGACTTGGGTTTAAGCACTATGTGTGTAAGGTGTGAGTGCGTTATTAAAGGCTAAGAAAATTGAACAGATACTACCTTATAATTACATCAGCATATTTTAAAAAAATCAATCAAAATATGAGATGGTTTGAAAAAAATAAAGGGTAAACTACATAAAAAATCATCAAACTTTTAGAGCTCTTTTATTTTGGTCATCAAACTTTTAAAACTTGCATTTTAGTCATCGAACTTTTAGTTAGTTTTCAGTATGGTCCCTTCAGTTAGAAGTTGACGTTAAGTTTCATTATTTTCAATAAATTAATGGATAAACTACACCATTCATCACTTAACTTTATTCTCACTCTTATTTTGGTCAGTAGAGTTTAAACATTTTCAATTTAATAACGTAACTTTCGAATTGTTCCTAGTTTGGTCACTCTCGAATGACATGGTTATACAATTTCAAAGTTTTGATTTCGGTACAGATTTTTTTAAATAAATTATTTCAATTTTGTTACAGTTCACAATTTTAAACAAAATTGATTAACCGATCTTATAAGTTATAGGGAGCTTTCAGGATACTTTCATTTTGGTAAAAAATATAAGTTAACTTAATAACTGATCTGATAAGTTATTCGGTGTCTTAAAAAAGTTTTGGCTTAAGGGCTACTTTTGCCCCTGCAGTAGTCCCAATTTATCGATTTCGCCCATATGTTATTTTCGCATCAATTTGGCCCTTGAAGTAGTTGAATTGCATCATCGTTTTCTCCTTGACTGACACTCTAACCCTAATTTCTAAATCTCAAACCCTAAATCCTAAACCTGAATAATTTTTTTTATCAATCTAGTGATTATGAAACATAAAAGTATTCGTATAAATTTAATTAATCAAGTCAAGGGGCAAACTGTGATGCAATTCGACTACTTCAGGGGCCAAATTGATGCGAAAATACCATAGGGACGAAATCGATAAATTAGGACTACTGCAAGGGAAAAAGTAGCCCTTAAGGCAAAAGTTTTAAATAAAATAAAAAAATGAGCTTAAGTCTGTTATGAATATCTTTATTTATGGTGGATATCCATATGTTAAATGGGACTTTAATGTACTTTATTATTAGGGTTTAATACCCATTGGAATTAGGGTTTCCATCTTATGCCTATAAATATAGAGTTTAGAGAAAGCATTGTATATAACACTACATTGAAATAATACAAGTCTCTCTATTTCTCTCTTTGTCTATCATCTTGTTCTTGTTCATCTCTTTGTTCTTGCTCTTCTTTACATTATTTACAACACGTTATCAACACAAGTTTGCTTTGAAGATTTTAGTCAGAAATCAAGCCTCTTCAAAGACGATAATTATTTGGTATGTATCTCCTTTTTATACTATGTTATATTTTAATTAATAAACACCATAATAATAATAAATCGATTATATGTTTTGTTCTTTTTACACCTAAAACATATTTTATTATAAAAAGTTTTATTATATTAATTTATCGCCTAAAGCATGTTCTTTAATATGTTAATATGTTCTATGTTCTGTTGGTTTAATCCAAGTATATTGGTTGGACATCCCGTTCTGCGAGGCTATTGGTCTCAAATAAGGTTTCTAAAAGATCTTGTGAACTGGTTTAACAATGTCGCGTACGAGGATTAAATCTTTGTTCTCTGTTTATTTTGTATATATATGTTTTTTAAAGATATTGATATGATGTAAAAGAAATTTTTTTTGGTAGATTCATTATTATATTAATTTATAGTTGATCTAATTTGTTTGTTTGTCTTTTATAGTACATCAATGAAAAATCTTGCAAAAATTGAGTTTGTGGCACTTGATATTTCCGAAAAGAATTATATATCCTTGACCTTAGATGCCAAAATACACCTACATGCAGATGGTCTGGAAACACTATTAAAGAAGGGAATGCAGAATCTGCTCAAAATAAGGCCAAAGCCATGATACTTCTTCGTCGTCACCTCCATGAGAGGTTAAAATCTGAATATTTAACGGTGAAAGATCCTATTATTCTTTGGAATAATATAAAAGAACGATATGACCACCAAAACACTATTATTCTCCCTAAAGCTTGATATGATTGGTTGCATTTGAGATTGCAAGATTTTAAATCAGTTAGCGAGTATAACTCAGCTATGTTTCGAATTACTTCACAATTGAAGTTATGTGGTCAAATTATTACTGATGAGGATATGTTAGAAAAAACATACTCTACCTTTCACGCAAACTATGTTGTTCTACAGACACAATATCATAAAGAAGACTTTAAGATATATTATGAGTTAATTTCCTGCCTTCTTGTGGCTGAGCAAAACAATGAGCTACTAATGAAAAATCATGAATATCGCCCAACTGGCTCCGCTCCATTCTCTGAAGCGAATGCAACATTCTATAGCGGAAAGAATAAATACCACAGTAGCAATTATTGTCGCAATTGAGGCCATGAACATAGGCATGGACAAGATTATTATTTTAAGAATGCTTATACCCACCAGAAGTAAGATTATAAAGATGACAATAGTATATTAAGAAAGTGAAATCTTTATGTTATAAATGTGATGGTACAAACCATTGATCTCGTACTTGTCATACGCCATAGCATTATGGACATTTTATCCACTATCACGAATGATAGAAAGTATAAACAAATTTTGTTACGAAAATGGCGAAAATAATTATGGCATTGTTGGTCCAACTCACTTGGATGTTGTTGATTTCCTCATAATCGCTAAAGGGAATAATTAATCTTTTATTTATTTTGATTTATGTTAATTTGTTTTACTTGTTATTTATTTGTGTTAATTTGCTTTATGCTAATTTGTTTTACATATTATTTATTTACGCTTTATGTTAATTTATTATCCTTTGAAGAATATGATTACTTCCGGAATAAAAGATGCAATAAATTGTGACAATTTATGCTTAGCAGACATTGCAAGCACTCATACTATACAAAAGTATAAGAAATATTTTTCCATTTAAATGCAAGGGAAAAATATAAGTAGTGTATCTCAAAGTACTAAAATATCAATGCTCTGGAAGAGCAATAAGTTCTTGAGAGATTATCTTTGATAGATAACCGATTTGATATGATGTGCTATATTTAATATTTTCATTCCCCAAAGTGAATGATACAAAGCACATATTTTTCATTCCCCGAAGTGAATGGAACAATGCACATATTGAAAGGTGCATAATTATGCATATTTTCCCATTTAAAATGCAAAAGAATAATGTGAAAGGTGCATAATTATGCATATTTTTGTAACACCTCATTCTCGTATTCGATTAGCGAATATGAGTCAGAGATGTCACAGAACAATAACATGATTTTTATTCAACAATTTTATAAATTTAAAACCTCTAAAAATATTTATATCGACTAATACACAAAATCGAAGCTCGTTTATTTTGAAAAAAATAAATTTGACTATTAAAAAATATTGAACGTTGAGCTAAAATAGACAAAATTATCCCATTTATACATGCCTTTAAAATAAATTAAAAACCTCAAGTAGGATGTCATTACTGCGGCAGCTTGATGAAAAGTTCTGACCTTGATGCAATGCCTTGCTTACTCCAATAATTCAAACCACCTACGTGTGCACAATAAAATACACGCTAAGTATGAACTTAGTGAGGCAATAAACGAACTTAACAATTTAAACTTATTCAACTTCATGGTGATGTTTATATAATATGATATATGCCAATGCATCAACTTTCACATTGCATTAGTAATGATTTACTATATGCCAATGTCATAAGACTTTCATGCTTGTCCATTTTTCATAATATGCCATATATGCATAAATGCATCATGATCACTAGATATGTATTAGCATCTTGTTAATCATATATTAACATAATATAACGGGTTAAAAATTTCTTACCAATATACTTGCCATTTATTCCAAAAGCTCATAAGCTTATTCACATGTTTATCATTTATTAACCAATAAATCATAGCCCAAATATAAGCCTATAAGGACCCTGGGTACATGAGTCAAATATGCACCGAATTGCTAATACACATAAGGTCATGCCCACTATAATACACAAAAGGTCATGCCCACCATATGCACTAAGTGTCATTTATATACACTATAGTGCTAAACCGAGTATGCAGCGTGTTGATGGACTCTATGGCATGCCAACTATACCATGTCCCTCAATGACATACTTAGGCATATATTCCATATTTATTTCATCCATGGCAATGTATATCAACATAATTTAACATTTGGTAGTTCATACCCGAAATAACATTAATAATATAACATCATATACAACTAGTGATCCATGCATTTATATTAAACTTTTGACATATTTAAAATATGTCAATCATATGCACCATGACATAAATATAATGACAATAAAATTTGGGTAGGCTCATCGCAATCCATCCCAATGATGTATAAAACATCAATGTGTCATGATATGTATGCAATTGCACTCACCATGACACTTCTTATCCCAAACTAAATTAAATAACTTAAGAAAACTTCAAGTTTGATCCTTTTCTTTATCTACTAAATTTCTAATTTCTCGTGTTTACTGGAATGCTTCGCATTCATCCCTTACATGCATAATTAATAATACCAATAAGACTCTTTCAACAAAAAAATAATACCAATAAGACACATATTTTATAATCTATTAGTCTGCGCTACCTTCAAAGAAATATTTCTATAAAACAATCTACAACTTGGAATTCAATTCCATTCGTTCTGAAAAAAACTAGATTCAATAATCTTTTCAACCATATAATTTAATAGCCCAAATTCAACCCGTACGATTTATGACGAATTTTCAAAGTCAATTTCAGTGCTGAATTTCAGAGCAGACTGGTACTCTGTTTTCTGATCTTTCATCACTTAAAAATTCATATCTTTTGATATACAAATCGAAATCAGTCACCATTTATTTTAAAAGAACCTAGACTGAACCATGAATACAATGATATAAAGATCACTTTCTAATTATTTTTATGGATTTTATGGTGAATTTCCAAACTCACTGTCACATACTAAAATTCTAGGCAGATTCATAAATTTGATCTTTAACATGCTTTAACCATTCAAACACCTCAAATTAACCTTCAATTATGTTATTCCAACATTTTCCTTTCATGAAAACTCCAAATTCAACTTGAATTCTTAAACCCCAAATTAAACCCTAATTAACCAAATGGTATTCCATCAAGAATACATCAATTTCAACTTCAATCAAGCATGGAATTAAAAGAACATCACATAATCTTTCATAATTCAATTCTAATTCATTTGGATCCTTAAACCCTAAATTATCTATCCTCGAAATTCAAGAGTATCCTTCAACAGTTCCATCAAATTTTTATACTAATTGAAAGATAATTCAATGGAGAACAAATTTGCATTTCATGTCTTAACCCTTAATCCAAGCAATTTAGGGAGAAAAATCTAAAATATCATTCTTACCTTGGCCTCTTGGAACCCCACGTTGGAGAAGATATAAGAGAAAATTCTTGTATTTTCTTTTTTCATTTAATTAATGCTATTTGACATTTTTAAAATCCATAAATATTAAAAATATCCTCCAAATAATGAAATAGCTATTTTGCCCTCAAATCCAATGAATCCATAATGTACCACATGTCATCATACTTCATCCAATGTCCTAGATTTGTCAAAGTAGACTTGAGCTGAAGCTATGTAATCAATACACTATTTTTCTCTAAAGATAATTGGGCATTTAATGCTTATAAAGAAAAGAATGACTTTTGGCTAAATACATCAACTCCTACTTCAGCCTCATTACATCAATACACATCCCAACCTATTATGGGACGTATAATTAAATAACACGGAATCCTTATTAACTTCAGACTGTATTAATAATAGTGCTACCATCTTATCTTTGAAGTCTTTATTTTCACCATTTTCAATTTGTTCTAACCTTGGCAACATTTTTCATCTTTCAATAAAAATCTTTAATCTGACCTAAATGAATAGGTCTGAGCTAAAGTTCTGTAATTAACATACCGATCTTTTTCCAATACAGTTGCACATTCATTGCTCTTAAAGTAAAGATATCTTCCAACTAAGTGCATTGGTTACCATATTGGCTTTTTCAAGATAGTAGTCAATCACAACATCATAATCCTTGAGGATAGGTCTGATTTTTTTCGGTCATCGAGAATTTTTTAACTTTTATAATCTTGAAGAAATAACATCGCTCACCATATAAATCATGACATCAAATTTTTAAAGCACATACTGCTGTGTCTAACTCCAGATCATGAGTCGAATAATTTCTGTTATGAGTCCTAATTTGCCATGATACACATGCTACTAATTTGCCCTTATCCAATCGAATTTCATTGGTCTCGGCAATATATCCTAAAAATGAGACTTCAGATATCCGAAATTCACATTTAGACAATCCTTAAATATATAGAATCCATACTTGAACAACTTGGCATTCAATTTCTTTTCTTGTAAAATCCGTAATATCACCATGAACTATAAATTATAATCTTCCCTGGTCATTAGGTACTCAAAACATCATCATTGAATACCTCGGCAAACCAATCCGAATATGATTATAACACTCTATTTATCAAATCCATGAATGTTGCTAAAGCATTAGCATAGCCAAAAAGACACCACTATGAACTCATAGTGCCCAAATAGTGTCTTGAAAATAGTTTTAGAAATATTCTCCTCCTTGACCTTCAATTGATATACCTCGATTGAAGATTAATTTTGGAGAACACTTCAGCTCCATTCAATTGATTGAAGGGATCATCAATCTACAACATCAATTATATATTCTTTACTACCATTTTATTTAATTGACGATAATCAATTCATAATCTCATCGAACCATTTTTCTTTTTCACAAACAATATTGTAACTTCCTAAGGTAATATACTAAGTCGTATAAAACCTCAATCCAATAGTTCACATAACTAAACCTTTAACTTTCTTATCTCTATAAGAGCCATTTTGTACAGTACCCTTTGATATAAATTCAGTGCCAGAGAAAACCTAAATCCTGAATTTCACTTCACGATTTGATGGTAACTCTGGCAGTTCCTGAAGTAACTCATCCTGATATTCATTGGCAGTTAGGATACTTTCCAAGTCCACATTTGAATACTTGTATGTTTTCAACATAAGCTAGAAAGTTCTTACATCCTTAAGATAGCAGTTTCTTTAAAAATACTACTGAATCACATTGATTAGAAAAATCTGATTTTTTCCTCATCATTACAATCTACGAACTTTCTAGTTCCTTTCAAATTTATTCATTTCAAGCATAAATTCATAAAGAGGCAACTCTATTAAGTCTTACTAAAAATTTGATTTCGTTGAATTACTATCGAGTAATTCTTATAAATTTGACTTACCCTTGTGCTATATCCCAAAGGATAAGCTACTATCTTATCGAGCTTTCTTGATCACCACAATAAAGCCCTTCTAGCATCATCTTTATATTTGTTAAACCAATAGTCTATCGACATTGGTTTTCTGTCAATATCCTACATGAAGTCCAACACTTCAAGACTTCCCATCTCTCTAGTAATAAAAGTTTAAGGAACTTGGGGTTGAATTTTCTCTAAAATCATATCCAGGGTTCAAAATAATAAACCTTGGTTTAATTAGGCATTTCCAACTTTACCAACACTTTAACATCACATTGAGCGAAAAACGATTAATGATTAACCTTATTACTACTTTTATAGGCCTCATTCTTACCCACCTGTTCGACCGCTCAAAACGATTTCTCAACTTCAGACATCTATAACTTTATTCAATCAATTCAATAAGCAGTTGCATCAAGTCACTCAAGCATCCAAACAATAATTATGACATCCTAGTGGCATATATACTGACTGACAACAAGCTCGATTTGGATCCAGAACCAGCTAAACCTGTAGCTCTGATACCAATTAATGTAACACCTCATTCTCGTATTCGATTACCGAATATGAGTCAGAGATGTCATGGAACAATAACATGATTTTTATTCAAAAATTTCATAAATTTAAAACCTTTGAAAATATTTATATCAACTAATACACAAAACCGGAGCTCCTTTATTTTGAAAAAAATAAATTTGGCTATTCAAAAATATTGAACGTTGAACTAAAATAGACAAAATTATCCCATTTATACATGCCACCAAAATAAATTAAAAACCTCAAGTAGGATGTCATTACTGCGACAACTTGATCAAAAGTTCTGAACTTGATGCAACGCCTTGCTTACTCCAATGATTTGAACCACCTACGTGTGCACAATCAAACATACGCTAAGTACGAACTTAGTGAGGCAATAAACGAAGTTAATAATTTAAACTTATTCGACTTCATGGCGATGTTTATATAACATGATATATGCCAATGCATCAACTTTCACATTGCATTAGTAATGATTTACTATATGCCAATGTCATAAGACTTTCATGCTTGTCCATTTGTCATAATATGCCATATATGCATAAATACACCATGATCACTAGATATGTATTACCATCATGTTAGTCATATATTAACATAATATAACGGGTTATAAATTTCTCACCAATATACTTGCCATTTATTCCAAAAGCTCATAAGCTTATTCACCTGTTTATCATTTAGTAACCAATAAATCATAGCCCAAATATAAGCCTATGAGGACCCTGTGTATATGAGTCAAATATGCACCGAAGTGCTAATACACATAAGGTCGTGCCCACCATATGCACTAAGTGTCATTTATATACACTATAGAGCTAAACCTAGTATGCAGCGTGCTGTTGGACTATATGGCATGCCAACTATACCTTGTCTCTCAATGACATACTTGGGCATATATTCCATAGTTATTTCACCCATGGCAATGTATATCAACATAATTTAACATTGGGTAGTTCATACCCGAAATAACATTCATAATATAACATCATATACAACTAGTAATCCATGCATTTATATTCAACTTTTGACATATTTAAAATATGTCAATCATATGCTCCATGACATAAATATAATGACAATAAAATTTGGGTAGGCTCATCGCAAGCCATCCCAATGATGTATAAAACATCAATGCGTCATGATATGTATGCAATTGCACTCACCATGACACTTCTTATCCCAAACTAAATTGAATAACTTAAGAAAACTTCAAGTTTAATCCTTTTTTTATCTACTAAATTTTTGATTTCTCGTGTTTACTGGAATGCTTCGCATTCATCCCCTACATGCACAATTAATAAAACCATTAAGACACACATTTTATAATCTGTCAGTCCGCGCTACCTTCAAAGAAATATTTCTATAAAATAATCTACAACTTGGAATTCAATTCCGTTCATTCTGAAAAAAACTAGATTCGATAATATTTTCAACCATATAATTTAATAGCCCAAATTCAACTCGTACGATTTATGACGAATTTTCAAAGTCAATTTCAGTGCTGAATTTCGGAGCAGATTGGTACTCTATTTTCTAATCTTTCACCACTTAAAAATTCATATCTTTTGATATACAAATCAAAATCAATAACCATTTATTTTAAAAGAAACTAGACTGAACCACGAATACAATGATAGATCACTTTCTAATTATTTTTATGAAATTTATGGTGAATTTCCAAACTCGCTGTCACATATTAAAATTCTGGGTAGATTCATAAATTTGATCTTTAACATGCTTTAACCAATCCAACATCTCAAATTAACCTTCAATTATGTTATTCCAACATTTTCCTTTCATGAAAACTCCAAATTCAACTTGAATCCTTAAACCCCAAATTAAACCCTAATTAACCAAATGGCATTCCATCAAGAATACATCAATTTCAACTTCAATCAAGCATGGAATTAATAGAACATCACATAATCTTCCATAATTCAATTCTAATTCATTTGGATCCCTAAACTCTAAATTATCTCTCCTCAAAATTCAAGAATATCCTTCAACAGTTCCATGAAATTTTTATACCAATTATAAGAGAATTCAATGGAGAACAAATTCGTATTTCTTGTCTTAACCCTAAATCCAAGCAATTTAGGGAGAAAAATCAAAAATAGCATTCTTACCTTGGCCTCTTGGAACCCCACATTGGACAAGATAGAAGAGAAAATTCTTGTATTTTCTTTTTCCTTTAATTAATGCTATTTGTCATTTTAAAATCTATAAATATTGAAAATATCCTCCAAATAGTGAAATGAATATTTTGCCCTCAAATCCAATGAATCCATAATGTACCACCTCGTCATCCTTCATCCAATGGCCTAGATTTAATCTTAGTTAGTAGTTACCAACTTTTCCCTTATAATTTTCCAAAATTATGATCTTGCCATTTTTCATCCAACAACTCATATTTAACATGAAAAATTCAACTTAAATCCAAGGGTTCATATTCTTCCAACAAAAAGAAAATATCTTAGACATGTAAAATGACATAATTAACCTTGCCTTATCATCCTTCAAAATATCCTGGATATTCGATTCGATCCGATTATCTGAATATTTTTCTGAACTTTATCGCTTTATAGCCATTAATACAAACTCCGTACGAAAAATTTGAATAACACAGAAACGTCATTCTTGAGGGTAAACTATTCATTTACGGGGTTAAAATACATAAATTTTGAAAATTATACTTTGGTCCCTAAATTTTTTCAAAGCTTATGCTTTAGCCACAAAACTTTCAAAATTTACATTTTGGTCTCTAGCAAAAAATTGGGATATTAAAATTTTTCCCATTTAAAATGGAAAGGAATAATGCGAGTACTATATTCGAAAGTACTAATATTATAGAAGGCTTTGAAAGAGTAAATATGCTATTGCCAAATGGAACTCAATTTCATATTCACAGTGCATTATACTCGTCAAAGTCACAAAGAGACTTATTGAATTTTAAAGAAATATATATCATATTGAGATTATTAGTCAAGGAGATGCTGACTATCTCCATATTACGAGTATAACTCAAGGCAATAGGAAAATCTTGACAAAGTTACATGTACTGTCATCCAGATTGTACTACACAAGAATTAGTATAAATTAAAGCTCATGCTATTGTAAACCAGAAGTTTACTGGTAACTTTATTATTTGGCATGACCTGTTAGGCCATCCCGGTTCAATTATGATGCGAAAAATTATTGATACTTTCATGTGGCCATTCATTGAATAACTGACATATTCTTCAAAGTAATGTTTTTCATGTGATGATTGCTCTCAAAGCAAATTGATTATTCAACTATCAACAGCTAAGATAGATTGTGAATCTATTAATTTTCTAGAATGGATACAAGGTGATATATGTGGGCCCATACACATTTCTTATAGACTATCTATATATTTTACGGTTTTAAACGATGCATCGACTAGATGGTCATATGTATCCTTGTTATCAACCCGCAACTTGGTGTTTGCGAGGTTACTTGCTCAATTGATGAAATTACGAGCATATTTTCCAAATTACCTTATAAAGGCAATTCGCCTTGATAATGCTGGTGACATGCTATTTTACATGCAGCATCATTAATTCGCATCAGGCCAATAAATTATCATAAGTTCTTCCCATTACAAATGGATGTTGTTGCATCCTATTTGAATGAGCTTCTTGATAATAACATTTACATGAAACTTCCGAAAGGATTTAGACTGCCAGAAACAGTTAATTCAAGTTCTCGAGAACATTATTCAATCATATTGAACATATCTTTTTATGGATTAAAACAATTTGAGCGCATTTGGTATTTGAATACTTATTAGCTTAATGCTATAAGAATGATTTAATTTCCCCGAGTATTTTTTATTAAGAGGTTTAACTCCGAATTTGTCATTATTGTTGTGTATGTTGATGATTTGAATATCATTGGGACTCTTGAAGAGATCTCTTTGACAATTAAATATCTAAAGAAATAATTTGAAATAAAAGACCTCGAAAAACAATATTTTTTCTTGAATTGCATATTGAGCACCTAAAGGATGGAATCCTTGTGCATCAATCAACATACATAGAAAAAATACTAAAGAGTTTTTACATGCATAACGCACATTCGTTGAGCACCCTATGGTTGTTAGGTCACTTGATGTTAACAAAGATCTATCTCATCCTCGAGAAAAGGATGAAGATATTCTTGGTCCAGAAATGCCATACTTAAGTGCTATTGATGCATTGATGTATCTTTCTACTCACACACAACCCGACATATCATTTGCTAGCAATTTGTTGGCAAGATTTAGCTCATGTGCAACCCGAAGACATTGGAATGGGGTTAAACACATATTTCGTTATCTTCAAGGTACGAAAGATATGGGATTATTTTCCCTAATCTATCCAAAATAGAACTGGTTGGTTTAGCGGATGCATGATACTTATCTGACCCTCATAATGCTCGATCACAGATTGGTTATGTATTTACATACGGTGGTACCACAATTTCTTGGCGCTCAATAAAACAAACAATTATTGTCACTTCCTCTAATCATGTTGAGATTTTGGCTATCCATGAGGCTAGTCGTGAATGTGTATGGCTAAGGTTTGTCACCCATCACATTCAAGAAAATTATGGTTTACACTATGGAAAAATAGCTCCGACAGTCTTATGTAAGGATAATACAGCATGCATTGCCCAACTTAAGGAATGATACATAAAGGGTGATAGAACAAAACACATCTTACCAAAATTATTCTTCACTCATGATCTACAAAAGAATAGAGACATTGATGTCCAACAAATTCGTTCATGTGATAATTTGGCAGATCTATTTAGTAAGGCGCTCCCTATTGCTCCATTTGAGAAGTTGATTTACAACATTGGATTGTGTCGTGCTAGAGATCTTATTTGATGTATTTATGAGGGGGAGTAAATACGCGTTGCACTCTTTTTCCCTTAACCGAGGTTTTGTCCCAATGGGTTTTCTGGTAAGGTTTTTAATGAAGCAACATGTTATGCATATCAAAGACGTGTGTACTTTTTTTCCTTCATTAAGATATTTTTTCCCACAGGGTTTTTATCTTAGTAAAGTTTTAACGAGGCACATTATCTTCATGGATATCCAAGGGGGAATGTTATGAATATCTTTATTTATGGTGGATATCCATATATTAAATGAGACTTTAATGTACTTTATTATTAGAGTTTAATACCCATTGGAATTAGGGTTTCCATCTTATGCCTATAAATATAGAGTTTGGAGAAAGTATTGTATATAACACTACGTTAAAATAATACAAGTCTCTCTCTTTCTCTCTTTGTCTCTCATCTTGTTCTTGTTCATCTCTTTGATCTTGCTATTCTTTACATTATATACAACAAAGTCCATTTTTTTTATTCGGGGGAGCCTTGAGCAAATTCTTATAGGCGAGGGCCGATCATTTAAATTTATTCCGAAATATAATATTTGTATCGATATTATCCTTAAAAACAGTATAACATTTGTATTTGTAAATTAAAACTAAAAACCCAATGTTGCTGCAAAACTTTGACCTCCATTAACAAATTCATCAAACTAAAGGTTCATCCGTCTTCGAAACCTTCTTTCCATTACTATCATAAAGTTTAACCCAAACCCACTAGCCAAAACCATGTCTTAATTCCTACAAATCCAAACTCATGTCTTATTTCCTGTAAGCCCAAACCCATAAATCCATCAAAATAAAACTTTTCTTTACAAGGATAAATAACACTGGTGGTAACTTATATTTTTGGCCACTTACGCTTTCTATATGTTAAATTGGTCATGAGTGGTTAACTTCGGTTTATTTATTAATGTTACATGTTAACAAAAAAGTTTAATTTCATTTTTTTCTCTTGAACTTTTAAATGTTCATTTTTGCACCCTCTTAGGAAACCGAAAAACTCTCAACCCCTAATATGACTAAAGTCCTAAGTCGCCTCACTACCGTCGTTAATATGTTTGCAGAGACAAAAAGATTTTGCATTTTCAGAGCAAAAACCCCGAATTCAATCAAAAGAAACATAATTGTGAAACGGAGGGAGTATCCTACCATTGTTTCCCCAAGATTAAAATTCAAGAGCTGAAAGACGACTGCGCTAAATTTGAGCTTCACGGTACCAACACCTTCATGGCCAATTTCCTTTGTCACGTTATGATCGTTGAGGTTCACACCAACGATGTGGACCTCGTCGAAATCGATGTTAACTCATATTTCCTTAATGATGTTCTCTCATGACCGCGATACTTGTGACGATAATGGTGAATGCGAGTTTTGTTCCGCCAATTTTTATCTTTGACCGATCAGACCTTGATGTTACCAAAAAGGATCTCTACAGTTCCGATCATACATTTGTTCTTGTCGATTTCACCAATTTTTCTGCTTACGATTCCCCTAAGAAAATGTACTTTAAGTCTTAGGCTTAAAATTTTAAATTGTTCGTGATTTTTAATTGTATGGCGGCTTATGAGATTCTAAGCATGTAGAAAATAATTGTTTCTTTTCAGAGGGATTATTCTTGTGAAGTTACGACAAGAGCAAGAACTGAGGCTGAGACCGACTGTGAGGGAAGTGATAGGGAAAGTTCATGCAAAATGGTCACTTGCTGCAACTGTCACTCTTATGTATGAACTTGAGATTCTTAACAATGAGGATTAGAGATTAGATTTTTGGTTTTAATGGGTTTTTAAATTGAATTAAATTGGGTGCACCATGAATTTATTTGTTTTTGTGATAAAAAAAAATTGGTACCATTCTTGCAAAAACAAGCCGCCATTGCTTTGTGTTTGAATTTTTTGTTATAAAACAATGTTAGGTGGCTTCGTTTCTCATGTTTTCTGGCTCACAAAAGAACAATATTTCAACGATTTCAAGAGCTTGAAGTTCGTTCACCCAAAACCCGTTTTAGTTCAAAAGAGGAATACTTTGGGCACCTATTTTTCATTTAAGCTAAAAATAAAACAAGAGTACTAAATACATATTATGTCTACAATTTATGAGTCATATTAGAAATTAACGTTTTTGACTAATTTGTCACATCATCAAACTAATAGGAGTTAATGGCTCAGTGGTTGAAATATAATGAACCAGTAATGTAAGTGATCAAAACGTAATTTTTCAAAACCGTTGATCGAAATTAAACAGCAAAAACAAATAAGTGACTATTAGTATTATTTACCCTTTTATGAAAACATCCTTGAGATTACAACCTGAAATAGAAACGAGAAAAACAAATATGTTAGTGCTAGGGTTAGTGCTAGATAAGTAGAGTTAAAAAAATTTGATTTGACACATCATATTTTACAAATGAAAATTTATTTGAAATTTTTTAATTTTAGTAGAGTTTATGAAATTCGAGTCGAGTTTTTGAGTTCTTATACAAATTTAAATGTAATTATTTATCATGTTATGGTACAATTTAATTCTAATTTAAACGACTTTCTCTAATCATATGGGATATGCATATATATATATATATATATATATATATATTATTTCTTCATATTTTTTCATATATGGCATATATTTATTTATATTTTTATATCGGTATATGTATATCAGGAAAAATGGAGGGACTCGACTCAAACTTAAAAATAAGTCCACTAACTACTAAAAATTTTGAGTTATTCGAGTTATTTAAATTTTCATTTTACAACTCAAATTTTATTTGAATTTTTTCGAATCAAGTCAAAAAATTGGTTTTTTTTTTCCTCGAGTCAAGTTTTGCTCACCCCTAGTTAGCGCAAACAATCTGTGTTAATCTATTTGAGCGCACCAGTGACCACTGGTATTACCGTTCTGACATTTGTTCGTCCTAGGTTGTTTGATGGGAGTCTAAAAAACGACAAGTCCACGACGCTGCTAAAAAACGATAAGTTTCGAAATCTATCCAATAACCTAAAATGTTAGACTTTTTGATAATATTTTAGGTTGTTTTGTTTTCGAAACTTAAAAAATAAGTTTCGAAACTTGGTTTTTTATAACATTTTAGGTTCTAGGATAAAGTTTTGAAACTTGTAAAAAATAATGAAAAAACTGACCTAAAGTGTTATAAAAAGTCTAACATTTTAGGTTCTTAGACAAGTTTCGAAACTTACCATTTTTAGCCGCACCCTTGTCCTTATTTTTGGATTTAGTTTGAAAAAGTTAATAAATTTAACCCTCATTATGTATACATTATTTCAATTTGTCCCTATTTTTAATTAAAAATAATTTAACCCCAAACTCTTGAACCCTAAACCCAAAACTTGAAATATAAAACCTTAATCCCCCGTTAATGCAACACAAATCTTCCAAAGCAATCACATATTTGTCACTGATATTTTCTCTAAATTAATAGTAAGAATTTGTTGTAGGCATTCTCTAAACCCATTTGAAGATAAACCCTGTAGGTACTGGTTGGATTGTTAGGGGCACAACTTTGCAACTTATGTCCAAAGAAAGTGGTTTCGATGAGGGATTTTACAAATAGTTGAAGTCTAAAATGGATGCAAACCAATGATGAGTCTGTCTTTAATTTATAATGTGTTAACTTGTACGTTTTTCTTAAAGTGGCGGTGTTTATAAATTATATCGTCTCTTACATCATGCATTTCTTTTCTAAAGAATGATTCTCGTTTTCTTTGTTTTTTGAGCTAATTTTTCTTAAGCAAAGATGAGTTAAAAGCCTAGGGTTTGTTTTGAAATTTAGGTTAAATGTGATGTGAAATTTTAACTACTTTTTGAAGGGGAATCTTGGACCGAACAGAACAACTCCTAGCGACTACCGAGAAGTCAAGAAACAAAAACAAAAAAATGGCAACAAAATCGAGAGAGAAAAGGTGCAGTAGGACATGAAGGAGGAAAGAGAGAAGAAGCGAGGTCGGACGGCTTTCGGCAAAACTGAGGCCGTCGGAGAAATGCCCTTCTTAAGCTTACAAAATGAGAGAAAAAAAATGAGCTTGGGGAAGAGTTGAGAGCGTTTTTTTGGGGTGGAGGGGTGGGAGGGAGTTGAATGATTCATAATTGAGTACTAAAGATACGTCGGAGAAATGCCCTTCTTAAACTTACAAAATTTGAGAAAAAAATGAGCTTGGGGAAGATTGAGAGCGTTCTTTTTTTGGGGGGGAGGAGTTGAATGATTCATAATTGAGTATTAAAGATACGTCGGAGAAATGCCCTTCTTAAGCTTACAAAATTAGAGGGAAAAAAATGAGCTTGGGGAAGAGTTGAGAGCTTTTTTTTGGGGGGAGGGGGAAGTTGAATGATTCATAATTGAGTACTAAAGATACATGATTGATTAATTGCTAGTGATGTTAAGAGTGTGTGACTATGAGAACTGTGTAACTAGTGCTTAATGACACCAGGTAAGGTAATTGGTAAGTGTCATTAAGCTTCTCATAATGTGACTGAAATTCCAATGATTTAATCATGATGATTTTCCATTGATAATGTGTATATCTTGCATGATGTTTGGGAACCCAATAAGTGTCTCAGTGAAAAAGTGGATGATGTTCATTCTAAGAGACACAGGTTCAAATCACTTTTTCTACAAGGTGTATGCACATTGTCAAAGGGTTGAGAATACGTATGAACAGATATTATTTTGTAAGAATGTAATATCTATAATACTAAATGCATATGTGATGAAATTGATAATGGTGAAAATGCACTTGTGCATACTAATGACAATGTAATAAGGCTATGTGCCAATGAGTCCTTAATGAAAAAAAAAGAAAAAAAAAATTAAGCGACTACAATAGAATGATTTTGAATAGATTAAATGGAATAAATGTCTTTGTATACTTATGAAAATCGTTTGATATAATTAGCATGACATAGGACAATTTAGAAATGTTTTTACATAGTGTTGTTACTTCCGACTTAAAAAATCAAGTAAAAGGTGTATCGAAAGTGAAGTGATTATGTCTGACGAGTTATTTTATTTTATTTATTACCGAGCTAATGGACAATAGCAGAGAGTGTGGCAAGTGGTTGGAGGAGGTGTCAAGATGGTGCAATTTTAGAATTTTTAAATATGAAATGGTTAAAATTTATTGAATTATTATGAATTGATAGAATGTAAGTTTTGAGAACTGAATTTATTATTATATCAAATCATGTTTCAATTTTAACAATCTAGTAATTTGTTTATAACAAAATTTTAATCAAGTGATGAAATTCTAACTTTTTTGAAAAGTAAATATTGTATGACTTTTATCGGGAGAATCATACAATACAAAGGCAAGGGCAAGGGCATGTGCCTCATTAAAAATCCTCCCTAACCTAAATGGGGAAAAAGAGTACACTATGTTCTTACCATAATTTCGAACTGATGCACCTAACAAAGTACATTAAGGAACCCCATCATAAACCGATACAAAAATTAAAACCTTAAACCCTTGATCTTTACTGCTTCACCAATTGCATCGGCAGACCTTTGCCCAACTTTAATCATCATCGACTAATAGCCTGCTGAGGTCAATTCCTTCCTCTGCTAGTTTATCTGCAGATTCATTCTTGCCCCTGTCAACTAAGACCAATTCCCACTTAATTTCCCGAGCAGCAGCCAAGCATTCATACACAATTTCTTTAAAAACGAAAGGGGTCGTCGAGGGTTCGAGAAGCCACGACACTACATTGTTACAATCGGATTCCACTATTAAAGTAACAGTCTCAGCCCACTCAGACTCAGAGAATAAAACCAAAGCTTCTTTTATTGCCAAAAGTTCGACCGAGGCAGGATCGGCGCAGCCAATTGACTCAGAAAATTTCATTAAAATATTACCAGAGTGATCTCTCAGAACGCCCCCAATGCCTACAGGACCAACGCTCCCGCGGACTGCGCCATCCGTGTTAAACTTGAATACACCTCTCGGGGGGCAGACCAATCATCCGGCACTTTAACACTTTGCAGCTCCAACTTTGTTGGTAGACGACCTTGCAGTAGCTTCCATACAAAGCATTCGACCTTGTAGGGAGCTAACCCTTCCCACACCAGCTTCCAATCAAAAGATGGTTGAGGCATTACTGTCAACAGTTTGCACATATCCCTTGGATTGTAGCAACCAGAAGAGGAATGAAATTCTAACTTACAAAATCATCCATTTATAATCAGATACATAATTAAGTGATAAGCATTTCCAAAACCTCCTGATACATATCTCCTTTTTCATTTTATTTTATTTTATTATTATATGAGGGGGAGAGAGAGTGTTGGTGATATCTGTTATTTACTAGTATAGGAATATCAAAACAGTATCACTACTAAATTAAGTAATTATGAACAAATTTGCTTAGTACTTCATTCATAAAGAAGATGATGTGCCTATTTGTAATTTCTTTACATTATTGACAGATTATTATATAGTTTTATTTTTTTATTTTTTATATTCAATGTTGTGTTATTATCTAAAAAAATGATATATAGAATTATATTTTTTAAAACTAAAATCATTTAAGTTTTTATCAAATATTCAATAAATTTTTTTAAAAGCTATATTATATAAAATCTTACAATATTTTCGGGTGTACTTTGTTCGCTGAATTGCTGCAATATTGCAGCTGAAAAAAAAATTCTTTTAAGTATGGCATCTCTTATTTTATATTCAGATATATGGCATTTACTACAGTAATTTTGAAGTTAGATTGATTACATTCTGATTTTAAACAATATTTTTTTTTATTAAAAAAATTAAAGTCGGATCACCTACAATCGAATTATAAATCGTATTTTCTATATAAAGTACATTTTCACTTTTTATCTTTATTATTTTTTAATTAAAAAAATTAGAATGAATAATAAAATCAAATTAAGTGTAACTGACTTTATTTTTATTATTTAAATTATAATATTTGTGTAAATAATTTTTTTTTGTGTCATATTTATGAGAAAAAAATCAACTGCAATATTTATATAAAACATCCGTACGTTATTGGTGGTGTACCAATTAATGAAATGTGGGCTATAGCAGCCCCTATTTGGTCCAAGTGCAGAAAGGGTGAGTGTGAAAAGGGAAGAAGAGAGGCTGAGCAAGAAAAAATTATTAAATAAGCCTGACTTATTACGTCATTTATAATTTTATATAATAATAATTTTTATTTTATTTTTTTAAGATAAATTTTTATTTATTTCTTAAATGTCATTAAATAAATGAATGTCATTAAATGAATGAATCTCATTAAATGAGACTATAGATAACGTGATGAGCTAAGATCATATAATAATTTTTTTCGAGGAAGAGTGTATAAAAGGAAAGAGATAAGCTGAGAGAGCTGGACAGAGAAAAAAAAGAGACATGAGCTTCACAGCTAAGTCAAACCTCAACCTCAAACAAAGAAAGCAGGAACGCCATCGGTTTACTCCTCCAACACCAAAACTCCACTCCAAATCTCCTCACCACAGCTTTATCAACCATCTCCCTCTCTGCTACTTTTCTTTTCCTCACTCTTCTCCTCTTCACTCTCTCTACTTTTCAACCCACCCCACTAGGGATTTAAATATCGGTTGCGGTCGCATCGCGATTATCGCGTTTTCAGATATAATAGAGGCTATTACGGTCACTGCGGTATCGCGATTGTAATTTTTTTTTAAATTTTACACAATTTATTGTAAAACACAGTAATTATAATTATAAAAACTCAATTTCAATAATTTTTAGAGTATTTTTTAACACATATGAATTTTTATTAATATGAATTTGAATGTGATTTTATTTAAAGAATTTTAGATTGTATTGTGATTTTGTTTAGTTTAGTTTGGATAATAAAATCATATGAATGTTCTAAATTAACAATGTGCACCAATAAAAGGACTAAACATGTGAATAAACCTAAACAAAAATAAAAAATATTAGTATAATAAAAATTAAATAAACATATTATAAAAACTAATAATAAACAATAAACATATTATAAAAAATTAAATAATTATAATATTATTAATAAATAATTATACCACATTAAATATAAGTCTTTATTCTTATTTATTTGATTTTCTTTTCCAATACTTATATTTAATATATACTCTAATTTTATTATTAAGTAAAAGGAAAATAAAATTAATATAATGTTTAAGGACTAGATTTAACAAAAAAATCAAATCTTTAAGGACTTAATTGAGATAAAATAGAAATTTAAAGGCTTAATCAAGAAGTTTTAAAAGTTTAAGGGATCAATTTAAATATGAATTAGAGTATTGAGGGAAAACTAATAATTTTAAAAAGTTTAATGTTACTCCATGTAATTTACTCATTTTTTCCAAAATTTTAAACCCTCACTTTTCTTCTGCCTCCTCGTTCGGCAACTGCGTTCTTCTTCTTCTTCCGGCAGCCGCAATTGTTCTAAACTCAGAAATATCGACCCATTATTGTCGCTATCGCCCGTTTCAACGTTAAATTGCGGCTGCGACAGACCGTTATCGACGTGAATCTGTTATCTATCATAATTTTCGTCAAAATCAATTTCGGACGGCAGCGATACCGAAACTTTTCAACCGAAATCTCAGTTTCGGTCTGAGATTTAAAACCCTGCACCCCACCTCCTCCATTATCGTCTCAAAACCCCCAACACAGTGCTTCATTCGCCTTACAAGGTTTGAGAACTCCGTACAAACGTGGGACCAAAGTCATGAACGATCTTTTTGTTGCCCGTGTTGTTCATGATGTGACCGAAGCTGATCTCAGGCTTTTCTTACGACTTGCGTAGATCGGGTCTCACTTCAACCAGTGACTAAGGTATGTGACTCCTCACCCTCAAATTTTTTTCAGCTTTATTTTCTTATATAAAATTCTTTACAAATTGATTTATTTTTGAATTTGCCTTATACTTTCAAATATTTATATTTTTTCCTTAACTTCAAATTTTAGTTCCGTTGATGACTTCAACAGCCGTCACTGTTTTCCGCTTTGGGTCTTCGATTCAGCTTTGTTATTGAGGAAGAGAACAACTCCTTCTAACTCATTCAACACTACAACCACTCGGGTAGTGGGAGTTTACGTGACTCGGTCTTCAGTTTCGACTCGACCCAGTTTTGGAAACCTTGGAAGAAAGATGTGAAGGAGCCTCTCTGGGGAAAGAAGGGCCGAGGGAATTATGGCAATTCAACTGAAGTTGGTGGTGAGTTAACTCGGTTTACATATGGCTCCATCCTGGGGTTCGATGTGAATGAGTTGGATCCCGAGAACTCGCTAGCTGGGTTTCTTGATCACGTTCCGGTGGGTTTGAGAAGATGGGCCTGATATCCAATGCTATTAGGTAGGCTTCGGCGAAATTTCAAGCATATAATGTTATTGGATGTCGAAAATTTGATGTTACTGAGTGACCCACTCGGCCGTGTCAGGGATCGCAGCCCCGAGTCGATATATGTATTAACAAAGGAAAGCAGCTCCCGCAAGCGGAACTCGGAGAAAACTCAGTCCCATTACCCGGTTAACTCGGAGATTTGATGGGTGGAGCTAGGGGAATTCGAAGTTTAAGCAATGCAATGTTGACTGAGATTGTTAGAGCTACAATGCAGCATAAGAAGAAGAGTTCCATCTGAGTCGGGAATTTTGAGTCAACTCGTGGGCAATGGACACATACTGAAGAATGTAAATTTGATTACATCGACTGAGTCAATTCAGGCAACCGGTTCACTTATGGGGTTGAGTCCGAACGCAGTTTCAGATTATTCAATAATTCACCGTGGGAATAATAATCAAGGTGTTAATTCCGTAATTATGAAGCTAATATGTTTGATTGAAGTAGAATCTTCTGTTTATAGGGATTGTTAGCAAAATAAAAGGAAATTAGGCATTTTAGAAAATTTAAACAAATGTATAGGTCTTGTTTGATAAGTAACGGATAATTGATAGTCGATAGCGGATTACACTTGCTGATTTAACTAGCGGTTTATATTTGTTAATTTTGTAAAAGTGTTTAGTAAAATTAATTGATAGCTGATAATTGTTCGATTATTTGAACAAGCAAAATGACATAAAGACATGATTATATTCAATACATGTTTGAAGAATTTTTTAGTTATTAATATTAGTATCTATTAATTAATTAGATTATGAAAGCTATTCTTTTAATGTAACATTATTAAGCATATTTGAAGGATGTATATATTAGTTTCTTATTTATGAAATTATATTTTTAATATAATTTTGTTAATTATTAAATTTAAATATATATATTAACTTTTTATTTCTGAAATTGTTTTTGAATTTTATTAGTTATTTAAGTTTATGTTATTTAGATTTTTTTTTGTAATTATTAAAGACAAAAGAACTTTACGACTGTTATATTCAATCTTCTAATTCAATAATTGTTAAAATATTTTTTTTTCAATTCGAGAGGTTTCATCGTCAATTTGCTGTTATAATCTTATGTTTACCATACATATAAGTTAAACTTCTAATTTCGACTTAAAAACTGTTTACCAAACCTAACCATAATTTTTGTTGTTTTCCTTAGTATTTCTTTTTCTGAAACATAAATTATATTACACTTTTGGATTGTAGAACTAAATTTGAAGTAGATTATTCATTCTTGTATTCATAGGATTGTTCTTAGAATTTTCAACACGTACCTGGTGATAAGTGTTCAAAAGTACTATTTTTCTTACCCTTTTTACTCATATTACTGTTAGACTTAGGCTCATATTAGTTGCATAGTTAGTCATTCATGCATTAATCCATGTTTCCTTCAAACGTTGAACTTGATTACATAACTTGGTGATTTTTGTGGAAATAGATGCTGCTTTGGTGTGTTTTTGTGTGTGTATGTGCAGGATCACTTGCCAAAGCAATGCCGAGCTAGTTGCCAGGGCAGTGCATGAAGGAGACGTCGAGCTAGTTGCCATGGCATTTGTCGACAAAGACCAAAAGCAATATGGATGTCGAAATTCATGACTTTACAAGCCCAAGATAACATGGAGCAAGGCCCAAGCCCAAAGGAATTTGATTGCCATGCAGAGATTAAAGAAGAATTAAATTCCAAGAGGATAGGAGAAGTTCTAATAGGAATAAAATTATAATAAAGAATTATATTCTTTAAAGATAATTTAATTCCAACTCAAACTCCTCCTCAAAGAAGGACTTTGGCCTAGCCCTATAAATACCAAGGAGATTTCGACAAGATGAATAGAGAGAGCAAGAGGGAAATTTCGCAAGTCCAAGTAGGGCAAGAGGAGAGAATTTTCGACAAGCATCAAGGGCAAGGAGGATTTCGACAAGCCTCTTCCTTCATCTTTGTTCGATTGGGTTCATGCTAGGGATTAATTATCTTGTGTTTCTTTTGGAACCTAGCCATGAACTAAATTTACTTGGCTATGGTTATTGTGTTTTGTGGTTGTGAGAAACTATTGGTTTTTGTTTAGGTAATAAGAGTTTGCACTTTTCTATTTCAAGGTTTATTCATTCTTGATTCTTATTATTGTTTATGAGTGAATTGGGAGAGGATCTCGTGATTTCATCCATTTATCTAATATCGGGAGAGTTAGATTCAAGAAACGAATGAATATGATCTTTATGCAATCCAATGATGGTGAAGATTAATCCGCTTAGGAATAAGTTAAGGATTTCAACGGCTAAGAGGAGCGCAAGATTGGTTGTTGTTCACCCTTGATTCACGCAGGATGTATTATCAAGGCATGCACAAGTAGCTAGAGTTTCGACTTAGGGATAAGAAGAAACCATTGAAGAACGCCCGCCGAACCTTGAAGTTGCTGCCCACGCCGCCCAGTAGTTGCCCAACTAGTCGCCCAAGCAACCATCAATTAGTTGCCAAGGCAACCCGTTGTAAGTCGCCACGGCAACCGAGTTGCCCATGCACTCTTTTTACCAAGACAATCCAATCGGCTATCACACCTCAACTCACGATAACCTAGCCTATCTCTCTCAATTGAATTCATCTTTTATTTTATTTTATTGCTTTCTAGATTAGTAATTAGTTAAACTTCGATAATCCTTTACTTGTGTTTTTACTTTTTACAAAGGTAAGAGACTAGATTCTTGAAGTGGCACCAATCCTGTGGAGACGATATCTTTATACTATAACTTGCGACGTGTATACTACATTTGCATTACAACAAGTTTTTGTTGTCGGGAGACGATATCTTTATACTATAACGCGACGTGTATACTTGCAATTTAAGTTTTTACGCGCAACAAGTTTTTTTTAGCGCCGTTGTGGGATTGGCAATAGCGACTTTGTTTTTATTTTCTTGCACATTCTTTTTATTTTTCTTGTTTAAAATTCAAAGGGCTAACAAACTTTGGTTTTGCATTGGTATATGACCAGGCGAGACCGACTTCACCAGAATATCCCTTTGATCCGTAAATCGAACGAACCTTACAAAGACTTAGACGAAGGATAAGAGAAGCAATGGCAAATCAAGACGGCAATATTAATCAAGATGTTCGAAAGCGGGGAGGAGTGATTCTTGCACGAAATGTAACGATTCGAGACTATCTTGAAGAAGATCTTGATGGACTCAACCCAGAGTTGTCGCACCAAATTGAAGCCGACCACTTTGAGTTGAAACCGTAATGTTTAATATGATCAACACAATAGGTCAATTTGGCGGCTCAAAGAATCAAGATGCACGACAACATCTCAAATCTTTCCTCGAGATTTGCAACTCGCTCAAGATACACGAGTCACCCCGATGTCTTACGATTAAGATTATTCCCTATTCACCGAGGGATAGGGCGAAAAGCATGGCTAAATAGCATTCCCGCCGGATCCATAGCATCTTGACTGATCTTTGTCGTGATTTCCTTGCTAGATTTAATCCTACAAATTTAATCGATAAGCTTCAGAATTTACATTACTTCTTTTCGCAGTGCATGATGAATCCATGTACGAGGCTTGGGAGCGATATAGAGAACTTCTACACAAATGTCCTCTACACGGATTCCCGTGTGGACTCAAGTGACAATGTTTTACAACGCCGTGAATACACCAACAAGGATGATGCTAGATGCCTCGCAAACGGCATACTCTTAGATAAGTCACGGGAGGAAGCAATGCAAATTTTAAACAAAGTCTGGCCAAGAATGACTATCAATTCCCATCCACTAGAAGAGGAGGAGTTAGACGCTGCCACAATACATGAACTAGGATCATCGATTCAATTTCGCACAATTGGCCGCTTTAACCAAGATGGTCCGTAACATGCAAAAACCAAACAACACACATGAAGTCAAGGTAATGGATTCTTTTTGTGAGTTATGTGGTGATAACCATAATTCTTCCGAATGTATGCAGAATCCGAATCTAGCTTCTATGTGGGGAATCACAATCGGGCAACAACATGATGTCAAATACATACAATCCAGCTTGGAAGAAGCACCAATTTTTCATGGAGTAATCCCAACAATGCTCTAAACCGTAACAATCGAATGCACAAGCATCGATTCCAAAGAGAATATGCCACGGCAAATGATGCCGCAAAGAACAACCGACAACATCTAGTTCTTTGGAAAATTCTCTAAATGCTTTTATGATGAAAAACTGAATCTTATATGGCTGAGAATAGTAATTTCATAAAAAGAACTGATGCTTTTATTAACAGACTCAGATGAGATTGCAAAACCAAGAGGCGGCAATCAAATCATTGGAAAATCAAGTCGGACAATTTGCTCAAAATCAACACTAGACCACAAGGAGGTTTACCTAGCGATATCAAGTCGCAAGAGGAACTGCCATGAGCAATGTAAGGCAATCACCACCAGAAGTGGCCAACAACTTAGAGAGGTTCAAACCCGCTCACAAACAAAACTCCACAAAAAGATCAAGACGAACCTAGCGGCAAAGTCTCGATGCTGAATTGCCGCGGCAACTGCGGCAACATGCGGTGACGCGCTCAAACTTGCGATAAGCACGCCGGGCAACCCCAGGCTTGGTAACGATCGGGCAACTCCGATGTCCCCGTAATGCCGCCAATCAGGTTTCAAACCAATGAAAGGATAGAAGATATCCGACTTCCACCACCATTCCCACAAAGATTGAAGCGACAAAAGCAAGAATACCAATTCAAGAAGTTTCTTGATATCTTAAAGCAAGTCCACATCAACTTGCCATTGGTGGAAGCAATTGAACAAATGCCAAACTATGCCAAGTTTCTAAAGACATTGTGTCCAAGAGAACAAGGCTAGAGAGTTTGAAACAATTGCCGCGACAGAGGGATGCATGGCAATGTTGCACAATCGCATGCCGCCTGTTGAAGGATCCCGAAGTTTCACAATACCCCGTTCTATTGGAAATCACTATGTCGGGAAAGCACTATGCGACCTAGGGGCTAGCATAAACTTGATGCCTAAATCGGTTTTCCGTAAACTAGGAATCGGGAAGGCAAGACCTACAACAGTTATGCTACAAATAGCCGACAGATCCTATGTGCATCCGTAGGGAAAAATCGAGGACATACTGGGTAAAAGTTGATAAATTTATTTTTCCCGCTGACTTTATTGTTTTAGATTGTGAAGCAGATGAGCATGCGCCTATCATTCTCGGAAGACCATTCCTAGCGATGTGGAGAACTTTGATTGATGTTGAAAAGGAGAACTCACAATGAGGGTGAATGACCAGCAGGTAAAACTAAATGTGTTCCAAACACTAAGGCATGCAGATGATCCGTAAGAATGCCAACTACTTCATGCCACGGCAGAGTTTAACTGATGAAGAATTTAGTTGCCTCAAAGAACTACATTGCCGAACACGAGGAACATGAGGAGTATGAAGAGTCGGTCGATGAGGAACAACCGTAAGAGGCAAATTGGCTAGTCAATCGACTGGTACATACTTTGAACCACCGGACTACTCGTAAGGAAGGTAAGATCGAAAAACCCTCTATCGAAAATCCACCAATTCTGAGTTGAAACAATTGCCGAGCAACTCAAATATGTATACTTAGGGACCGATAATACATTACCTGTAATTATTTCTTCTAAGTTACAGCCTGAGCAGAAGAGAAGCTGATCAACATGTTGAAGCTACATAAAAAGGCAATAGGGTGGACAATTGCCGACTTGAAGGGAATTAGCCCGGCGTGTGTGCATGCACAAGATCTTGTTGGAAGATGATCACAAACCTTCAATTGAGGCCCAGAGGAGACTGAATCATGCCATGAAAGGGGGGTTGTAATGAAAGAAATCATCAAGTGGCTTGACGCCGCATTATATACCCTATCTCCGATAGTACGTGGGTAAGTCCGTACAATGTGTGCCAAAAAGGGAGGTATAACAAAGGTGGTGAGTAATGAAAATAATGAACTTATCCCAACCAGATCAGACCGGTTGGAGGGTTTGTATGGACTATCGAAAGCTAAACAAAGCCACTAGGAAAGATCACTTCCCATTACCCTTTATTGATCAAATGCTTGACCGCCTTGCAAAACCCTTTTACTGCTTTTTGATGGTTATTCAGGTTACAATCAGATTGCCATAGCACTGTAAGATCAAGAAAAGACAACCTTCACATGCCCCTACGGTACTTATGCCTTCCGGCGGATGCCGCTCGATTGTGTAACGCCCGCAACCTTCCAAAGATGCATGATGGCGCTCTTTTTCGACATGGTCGAAGACTTCCTTGAGATCTTCATGGATGATTTTTCGGTTTTTGGTAATGACTTCGACGGCTGTCTCGGCAATTTAGAGAGGGTGTTGGCAAGATGCGAAGAAACGGATTTAGTCCTCAATTGGGAGAAATGCCACTTTATGGTAGATGAAGGAATAGTGCTCGCCATAAGATTTCATCCAAGGGAATTGAAGTAGACAAAGCCAAGGTGGACGTGATCGAGAGATTACCCCACCAAATTCGGTTAAAAGAATTCAAGTTTTCTGACATGCAGGTTTTTACAGAGGTTCATTCATAACTTTTCTAAAATCACTAAACCTTTGTGTAATCTGCTTGAACAGATAAAGTCTTCGATTTTGATGATTCTTGCACTCAAGCATTTGAAACCCTAAAGAAAAAGCTTGCCTCGCACCCATTGTTGTTCCACCAGATTGACGCTACCTTTTGAGCTCATGTGATGCAAGTGATTTCGCGGTAGGAGCAAATCCTAGGCCAACGCACAGTAAGACATTCCATGTGATATACTACGCTAGTAAAACTCTTAACGATGCTCAAGTGAATTACACAACAACGGAGAAAGAGTTACTAGCAGTAGTTTTCGTGATTTGACAAGTTCCGATCCTATTTAATTGGTACAAAGGTAATTGTTCATACGACCATTCGCAATCAAATACTTATTTGCTAAAAAGGATGCTAAACCTCGCTTTGATTCGTTGGATATTACTTACTTACAAGAATTTGATATTGAAATTAAGGACAGAAAGGAACAGAAAATCAAGTGGCCGATCACTTATCACGCTTGGAACGCAATAGGGAGGAGGACGCGATCTAGAGATATGTGATGCATTCCCGATGAACAAATTTAATCGCCTCGAAACCCTTGACGCCGGCAGCCCATGACGCCTCGAAACCATGGAAGCACACGCCGGCAACTCTTGACGCCGCAGCAGACTTTGACGAGCACGCCTCAAGAATTTTGGGAGCAGACACTACGACAAAGACATGCCCCGCAATACCTTGGTACGCAGATTTAGTTAACTTCCTTGTTTGTGGTATTTTTCCGTATGGCATTACTCACCAAGGGAAGAAGCGGTTCCGCCATAATGCTAAGCATTACTTTTGGGACGAGCCTCTTTTGTTTAAACAATGTGCAGATCAGGTTATACGCCGATGTGTCCCCAAGAAGAAGAGCAATGTAATGTACTCCGACAATGCCATTCTTCACCCTATGGAGGACATTTTGGAGGAACTCGCATCACGCCAAAGTCTTGCAATCCGGGTTGTATTGGCCAACATTGTACAAAGATGCCCAAGACTTTTACAAGCAATGTGATCGCTGCCGAAGACGGGCAATATCTCTAGGCGACATGAGATGCCACCCGCAACATCATCGAGGTGGAACTGCTCGATGTATGGGGATCGATTTTATGGGACCTTTCCCATCTTCATTCGCAACCTCTACATCTTACTCGCCGTCGACTATGTGTCTAAATGGGTAGAGGCAGCTGCAGCTTCCCAACGACGATTCCAAGACCGCAACGATTCCTCGCAAAAAAACATATTTACACGGTTTGGGATGCCGAGAGCAATTATCAGCGACGGGGCAAGCATTTTGACAACAGACTAATTGCCAAGATGTTGCAACGCTCGCATATCACACAAGATCGCCACGGCATATCACCCACAAACCAACGGGCAAGCAGAAATTTCCAACCGGAGTTGAAGGGAATACTCGAGAAAGTTGTAAATCCTCAAGGAAGGATTGGTCATTAAGACTAGATGACGACTTTGGGCATATCGCACCGCATTCAAAACACCATTAGGTATGTCCCCTTCCGGCTTGTCTATGGTAAAACATGTCATCTACCGGTGGAAATCGAGCACAAGGCGACTCGGGCAATCAAGACCGTGAATATGGATTGGGAAAGTGCCGACAAAAGCGCTTGATGGATCTCAATGAGATAGAAGAATTTCGTGCACTCGCCATAACAATGCACGAATATACAAGGAGAAAACAAAGCGATGGCATGACAAGAAACTATTGCCACGGCAATTCACGCCAGGGCAACTAGTTCTCCTATTCAATTCTCGCTAAAACTTTTCCCCGAAAGCTGAAATCAAGATGGTCGGGACCATTTGAAGTCGCAAACCATTCTCCCATGGTGCTGTGATAATCAAGTCCATCTCCGACAACCATGAATTCAAAGTTAATGGACAAAGATTGAAGCACTACAATGGTGCCCATGTGGAACGTAATAAGGAAGTGGTCAACTTAGAGATGCATGAGCATGCTCTCCTCTCAAGATTTCCTTTTCTTTTCTTTTATTTTTATTTTTAATTTTAGGAGATATTTTATTTTTTCTTCATTATCTTTAGTTTTCAGGTTTTTTTATTTTCTTTTTTCACAACAAGACTCACAACTACTATGCTAAGGAAATTTATCACAAGATCATTGCCCGCAAACCAATGAAGAAGATGCCGCGACAACTTACTTCATGCATGCACAAGCTGATGCCACGGCAACTAACCCCAAGATGCCACGGCAACCAAAGTCAAGACATCCCGCAAACAAGAAAACAACCATTGCATTCAAGCAAGAAAATCAAGACGCCAACTAGAAGGAAACTAATCATCTACGATGACGAACTCTCAAGTAAGTCCTCGTATGCATTTTATTTTTATTTTTCGTTATTTTTATGCATGCATTGAGGACAATGCCTCACTCGAGTTTGGGGATTGTTATTAGTAATTACCATGTTTAGTTACATTAATCTTAAGCATTACATTTAGGATACATAAATTGCTTGCCATGCCTTTAATTGGAACAAGAATTGCTTAGATTTGATGAATATTCAATGATGACTTTACCAATGCACTTAATTGATAGAATTTTTATTCTAGGATAACCATGAAAAACTTAGAATTTTACTATGATGCTAAATTTGATGAAACACTGCTGTGGTTTGATTGATTTAAGGAGTTCTAGTAAACTTAGGTTGATAATTAACTAATTGGGGGATTAGAATAAAATTGGATGAATGCTAGAGGTGCCCGAAATTGGCTCTAGCATGTGCTAAAAATTGATCACTAGAGGTGCCCAAACTCGCTCTAGGAGGCGTTAAAATTTTTTTAACTAGAGGTGCCCAAACCGCTCTAGTCGATTAAATTAACTTAAGAAAACTAAAAATAAAACACTAGAGGTGCCCAAAATTGGCTCTAGTTAAAACATGTTAAAAGAACCCAATCAAGTAATTTGAAAACCTATTGTTTGCATAGAATCCGAAAATCAACTTGCACACAACTCCGCACACACTCACAAGCATTATAGTTTGATTCCGAGTAATTCCTCGCTTTTCAAAAAATAAAAAGCCAATCATACTTTGTGCCCTTGTTCGAGAATTGAAATCAAGTTCAAAGCTAAGTTTGTGAAAATTTGAAGTCTTGGCAGTAATTTATGAGTTTGCATTGCTTGAGGACAAGCAATAGTTCGAGTTTGGGGGTGTGATAAGTGTTCAAAAGTACTATTTTTCTTACCCTTTTACTCATATTATCAAGTAGACTTAGGCTCATATTAGTTGCATAGTTAGTCATTCATGCATTAATCCATGTTTCCTTCAAACGTTGAACTTGATTACATAACTTGGTGATTTTTGTGGAAATAGATGCTGCTTTGGTGTGTTTTTGTGTGTGTATGTGCAGGATCACTTGCCAAAGCAATGCCGAGCTAGTTGCCGTGGCAGTGCATGAAGGAGACGCGCGAGCTAGTTGCCATGGCATTTGTCGACAAAGACCAAAAGCAATATGGATGTCGAAATTCATGACTTTACAAGCCCAAGATGACATGGAGCAAGGCCCAAGCCCAAAGGAATTTGATTGCCATGCAGAGATTAAAGAAGAATTAAATTCCAAGAGGATAGGAGAAGTTCTAATAGAATAAAATTATAATAAAGAATTATATTCTTTAAAGATAATTTAATTCCAACTCAAACTCCTCCTCAAAGAAGGACTTTGGCCTAGCCCTATAAATACCAAGGAGATTTCGACAAGATGAATAGAGAGAGCAAGAGGGAAATTTCGGCAAGTCCAAGTAGGGCAAGAGGAGAGAATTTTCGACAAGCATCAAGGGCAAGGAGGATTTCACAAGCCTCTTCCTTCATCTTTGTTCGATTGGGTTCATGCTAGGATTAATTACCACGCCCAAGTAGTTGCCCAACTAGTCGCCCAAGCAACCATCAATTAGTTGCCAAGGCAACCCCACAGTAAGTCGCCACGGCAAATCGAGTTGCCCATGCACTCTTTACCAAGACAATCCAATCGGCTATCACACCTCAACTCACGATAACCTAGCCTATCTCTCTCAATTGAATTCATCTTTTTATTTTATTTTATTGCTTTCTAGATTAGTAATTAGTTAAACTTCGATAATCCTTTACTTGTGTTTTTACACACAAATGTCCTCTACACGGATTCCCGGTGTGGACTCAAGTGACAATGTTTTACAACGCCGTGAATACACCAACAAGGATGATGCTAGATGCCTCGGCAAACGGCATACTCTTAGATAAGTCGCCGGAGGAAGCAATGCAAATTTTAAACAGGCTGGCCAAGAATGACTATCAATTCCCATCCACTAGAAGAGGAGGAGTTAGACGCTAAGCCACACAATACATGAACTAGGATCATCAGATTCAATTTCGCACAATTGGCCGCTTTAACCAAGATGGTCCAGAACATGCAAAACCAAACAACACACATGAAGTCAAGGTAATGGATTCTTTTTGTGAGTTATGTGGTGATAACCATAATTCTTCCGAATGTATGCGAATCCGGAATCTAGCTTCTATGTGGGGAATCACAATCGGGCAACAACATGATGTCAAATACATACAATCCAGCTTGGAAGAAGCACCCGAATTTTTCATGGAGTAATCCCAACAATGCTCTAAACCAGTAACAATCGAATGCACAAGCATCGATTCCAAGAGAATATGCCACGACAATGTATGCCGCAAAGAACAACCGACAACATCTAGTTCTTTGGAAAATTCTCTAAATGCTTTTATGATGAAAACTGAATCTTATATGGCTGAGAATAGTAATTTCATAAAAGAACTCGATGCTTTTATTAACAGACCGAGATGAGATTGCAAAACCAAGAGGCGGCAATCAAATCATTGGAAAATCAAGTCGGACAATTTGCTCAAAATCAACACTAGACCACAAGGAGGTTTACCTAGCGATCATCAAGTCGCAAGAGGAACTGCCATGAGCAATGTAAGGCAATCACCACCAGAAGTGGCCAACAACTTAGAGAGGTTCAAACCCGCTCGTCAAACAAAACTCCACAAAAGATCAAGACGAACCTAGCGGCAAAGTCTCGGATGCTGAACCAGAATTGCTGCGGCAACCGGTGACGCCGGCAACTTGCGATAAGCACGCCTCGGCAACCCCATTGGTAACGCATCGGCAACTCCGGATGTCCCCGTAATGCCGTCAATCAGGTTTCAAACCAATGAAAGGATAGAAGATATCCGACTTCCACCACCATTCCCACAAAGATTGAAGCGACAAAAGCAAGAATACCAATTCAAGAAGTTTCTTGATATCTTAAAGCAAGTCCACATCAACTTGCCATTGGTGGAAGCAATTGAACAAATGCCAAACTATGCCAAGTTTCTTAAAGACATTGTGTCCAAGAGAACAAGGCTAGGAGAGTTTGAAACAGTTGCCGCGACAGAGGGATGCATGGCAATGTTGCACAATCGCATGCCGCCCAAGTTGAAGGATCCCGGAAGTTTCACAATACCCTGTTCTATTGGAAATCACTATGTCGGGAAAGCACTATGCGACCTAGGGGCTAGCATAAACTTGATGCCTAAATCGGTTTTCCAGAAACTAGGAATCGGGAAGGCAAGACCTACAACAGTTATGCTACAGCTAGCCGACAGATCCTATGTGCATCCAGAGGGAAAAATCGAGGACATACTGGTAAAAGTTGATAAATTTATTTTTCCCGCTGACTTTATTGTTTTAGATTGTGAAGCAGATGAGCATGCGCCTATCATTCTCGGAAGACCATTCCTAGCGACAGGGAGAACTTTGATTGATGTTGAAAAGGGAGAACTCACAATGAGGGTGAATGACCAGCAGGTAAAACTAAATGTGTTCCAAACACTAAGGCATGCAGATGATCCAGAAGAATGCCAACTACTTCATGCCACGGCAGAGTTTAACCGATGAAGAATTTAGTTGCCTCAAAGAACTACATTTGCCGAACACGAGGAACATGAGGAGTATGAAGAGTCGGTCGATGAGGAACAACCAGAAGAGGCAAATTGGCTAGTCAATCGACCAGGTACATACTTTGAACCACCGGACTACTCGGTAAGGAAGGTAAGATCGAAAAACCCTCTATCGAAAATCCACCAATTCTTGAGTTGAAACAATTGCGAGCAAATCAAATATGTATACTTAGGGACCGATAATACATTACCTGTAATTATTTCTTCTAAGTTACAGCCTGAAAGCGAGAAGAGAAGCTGATCAACATGTTGAAGCTACATAAAAGGCAATAGGGTGGACAATTGCCGACTTGAAGGGAATTAGCCCGGCGGTGTGCATGCACAAGATCTTGTTGGAAGATGATCACAAACCTTCAATTGAGGCCCGAGGAGACTGAATCATGCCATGAAAGGGGTTGTAATGAAAGAAATCATCAAGTGGCTTGACGCGGCATTATATACCCTATCTCCGATAGTACGTGGGTAAGTCCGGTACAATGTGTGCCAAAAAAGGGAGGTATAACAAAGTGGTGAGTAATGAAAATAATGAACTTATCCCAACCAGACTGTGACCGGTTGGAGGGTTTGTATGGACTATCGAAAGCTAAACAAAGCCACTAGGAAAGATCACTTCCCATTACCCTTTATTGATCAAATGCTTGACCGTCTTGCGGGTAAACCCTTTTCTTGTTTTCTTGATGGTTATTCAGGTTACAATCAGATTGCCATAGCACTGGAAGATCAAGAAAAGACAACCTTCACATGCCCCTACGGTACTTATGCCTTCCGAAGGATGCCGTTCGGATTGTGTAACGCCCGGCAACCTTCCAAAGATGCATGATGGCGCTCTTTTCGATACATGGTCGAAGACTTCCTTGAGATCTTCATGGATGATTTTTCGGTTTTTGTAATGACTTGACGGCTGTCTCGGCAATTTAGAGAGGGTGTTGGCAAGATGCGAAGAAACGGATTTAGTCCTCAATTGGGAGAAATGCCACTTTATGGTAGATGAAGGAATAGTGCTCGGCCATAAGATTTCATCCAAGGGAATTGAAGTAGACAAAGCCAAGGTGGACGTGATCGAGAGATTACCCCACCAAATTCGGTTAAAAAAGAATTCAAGTTTTCTCGGACATGCGGTTTTTACAGGAGGTTCATTCATAACTTTTCTAAAATCACTAAACCTTTGTGTAATCTGCTTGAACAGGATAAAGTCTTCGATTTTGATGATTCTTGCACTCAAGCATTTGAAACCCTAAAGAAAAAGCTTGCCTCGGCACCCATTGTTGTTCCACCAGTTGGGCGCTACCTTTTGAGCTCATGTGTGATGCAAGTGATTTCGCAAGGTAGGAGCAGATCCTAGGCCAACGCACAGGTAAGACATTCCATGTGATATACTACGCTAGTAAAACTCTTAACGATGCTCAAGTGAATTACACAACAACGGAGAAAGAGTTACTAGCTGTAGTTTTCGCATTTGACAAGTTCGATCCTATTTAATTGGTACAAAGGTAATTGTTCATACGGACCATTCGGCAATCAAATACTTATTTGCTAAAAAGGATGCTAAACCTCGTTTGATTCGTTGGATATTACTTTTACAAGAATTTGATATTGAAATTAAGGACGAAAGGAAAGGAACAAAATCAAGTGGCGATCACTTATCACGTTTGGAACGCAATAGGGAGGAGGACGGATCTAGAGATATGTGATGCATTCCCGATGAACAAATTCTAATCGCCTCGAAACCCCTGACGCCTCGGCAGCCCATGACGCCTCGGAAACCATGGAAGCACACGCCTCGGCAACTCTTGACGCCGCAGCGACTTTGACGAGCACGCGCCTCAAGAATTTTGGGAGCAGACACTACGACAAAGACATGCCCGGCAATACCTTGGTACGCAGATTTAGTTAACTTCCTTGTTTGTGGTATTTTTCCGTATGGCATTACTCACCAAGGGAAGAAGCGGTTCCGCCATAATGCTAAGCATTACTTTTGGGACGAGCCTCTTTTGTTTAAACAATGTGCGATCAGGTTATACGCCGATGTGTCCTCAAGAAGAGCAACATGAGAATGTACTCCGACAATGCCATTCTTCACCCTATGGAGGACATTTTGGAGGAACTCGTACATGACCAAAGTCTTGCAATCCGGGTTGTATTGGCCAACATTGTACAAAGATGCCCAAGACTTTTACAAGCAATGTGATCGTTGCGAAGACGGGCAATATCTCTAGGCGACATGAGATGCCACTCGAACATCATCGAGGTGGAACTGCTTCGATGTATGGGGATCGATTTTATGGGACCTTTCCCATCTTCATTCGCAACCTCTACATCTTACTCGCCGTCGACTATGTGTCTAAATGGGTAGAGGCAGCTGCAGTTCCCAACGACGATTCCAAGACCGTGCAACGATTCCTGCGCAGAAAAACATATTTACACGGTTTGGGATGCCGAGAGCAATTATCAGCGACGGGGCAAGCATTTTGACAACAGACTAATTGCCAAGATGTTGCAACGCTCGGCATATCACACAAGATCGCCACGGCATATCACCCACAAACCAACGGGCAAGCGAAATTTCCAACCGGGAGTTGAAGGGAATACTCGAGAAAGTTGTAAATCCCTCAAGGAAGGATTGGTCATTAAGACTAGATGACGACTTTGGGCATATCGCACCGCATTCAAAACACCATTAGGTATGTCCCCTTCCGGCTTGTCTATGGTAAAACATGTCATCTACCGGTGGAAAAATCGAGCACAAGGCGTCTTGGGCAATCAAGACCGTGAATATGGATTGGGAAAGTGCGGACAAAAGCGCTTGATGGATCTCAATGAGATAGAAGAATTTCGTGCACTCGCCTATAACAATGCACGAATATACAAGGAGAAAACAAAGCGATGGCATGACAAGAAACTATTGCCACGGCAATTCACGCCAGGGCAACTAGTTCTCCTATTCAATTCTCGGCTAAAACTTTTCCCGGGAAAGCTGAAATCAAGATGGTCGGGACCATTTGAAGTCGTCAAACCATTCTCCCATGGTGCTGTGATAATCAAGTCCATCTCTGACAACCATGAATTCAAGGTTAATGGACAAAGATTGAAGCACTACAATGGTGCCCATGTGGAACGTAACAAGGAAGTGGTCAACTTAGGAGATGCATGAGCATGCTCTCCTCTCAGTATTTCCTTTTTTCTTTTTCTTTTTATTTTTATTTTTAATTTTAGGAGATATTTTATTTTTTCTTCATTATCTTTAGTTTTCAGGTTTTCTTTATTTTCTTTTTCACAACAAGACTCACAACTACTATGCTAAGGAAATTTATCACCAAGATCATTGCCCGGCAACCAATGAAGAAGATGCCGCGACAACTTACTTCATGCATGCACAAGCTGATGCCACGGCAACCAACCCTGAAGATGCCACGGCAACCAAAGCTGAAGACATCCCGGCAACAAGAAAACAACCATTGCATTCAAGCAAGAAAATCAAGACGCCAACTAGAAGGAAACTAATCATCTACGATGACGAACTCTTGAAGTAAGTCCTCGTATGCATTTTATTTTTATTTTTCGTTATTTTTATGCATGCATTGAGGACAATGCCTCACTCGAGTTTGGGGGGGATTGTTATTAGTAATTACCATGTTTAGTTACATTAATCTTAAGCATTACATTTAGGATACATAAATTGCTTGCCATGCCTTTAATTGGAACAAGAATTGCTTAGATTTGATGAATATTCAATGATGACTTTACCAATGCACTTAATTGATAGAATTTTTATTCTAGGATAACCATGGAAAAACTTAGAATTTTACTATGATGCTAAATTTGATGAAACACTGTTGTGGTTTGATTGATTTAAGGAGTTCTAGTAAACTTAGGTTGATAATTAACTAATTGGGGATTAGAATAAAATTGGATGAATGCTAGAGGTGCCCGAAATTGGCTCTAGCATGTGCTAAAAATTGATCACTAGAGGTGCCCAAACTGGCTCTAGGAGGCGTTAAAATTTTTTCGGTTAACTAGAGGTGCCCAAACCGGCTCTAGTCGATTAAATTAACTTAAGAAAACTAAAAATAAAACACTAGAGGTGCCCAAATTGGCTCTAGTTAAAACATGTTAAAAAGAACCCACTGAAGTAATTTGAAAACCTATTGTTTGCATAGAATCCGAAAAATCAACTTGCACACAACTCCGCACACACTCACAAGCATTATAGTTTGATTCCGAGTAATTCCTCGCTTTTAAAAAATAAAAAGCCAATCATACTTTGTGCCCCGTTCAGAGAATTGAAATCAAGTTCAAAGCTAAGTTTGTGAAAATTTGAAGTCTTGGCGGGTAATTATGAGTTTGCATTGCTTGAGGACAAGCAATAGTTCGAGTTTGGGGTGTGATAAGTGTTCAAAAGTACTATTTTTCTTACCCTTTTACTCATATTATTGTTAGACTTAGGCTCATATTAGTTGCATAGTTAGTCATTCATGCATTAATCCATGTTTCCTTCAAACGTTGAACTTGATTACATAACTTGGTGATTTTTGTGGAAATAGATGCTGCTTTGGTGTGTTTTTGTGTGTGTATGTGCAGGATCACTTGCCAAAGCAATGCCGAGCTAGTTGCCGTGGCAGTGCATGAAGGAGACGCTGAGCTAGTTGCCATGGCATTTGTCGACAAAGACCAAAAGCAATATGGATGTCGAAATTCATGACTTTACAAGCCCAAGATAACATGGAGCAAGGCCCAAGCCCAAAGGAATTTGATTGCCATGCAGAGATTAAAGAAGAATTAAATTCCAAGAGGATAGGAGAAGTTCTAATAGGAATAAAATTATAATAAAGAATTATATTCTTTAAAGATAATTTAATTCCAACTCAAACTCCTCCTCAAAGAAGGACTTTGGCCTAGCCCTATAAATACCAAGGAGATTTCGACAAGATGAATAGAGAGAGCAAGAGGGAAATTTCGCAAGTCCAAGTAGGGCAAGAGGAGAGAATTTTCGACAAGCATCAAGGGCAAGGAGGATTTCGACAAGCCTCTTCCTTCATCTTTGTTCGATTGGGTTCATGCTAGGGATTAATTATCTTGTGTTTCTTTTGGAACCTAGCCATGAACTAAATTTACTTGGCTATGGTTATTGTGTTTTGTGGTTGTGAGAAACTATTGGTTTTTGTTTAGGTAATAAGAGTTTGCACTTTTCTATTTCAAGGTTTATTCATTCTTGATTCTTATTATTGTTTGCAGTGAATTGGGAGAGGATCTCGTGATTTCATCCATTTATCTAATATCGGGAGAGTTAGGATTCAAGAAACGAATGAATATGATCTTTATGCAATCCAATGATGGTGAAGATTAATCCGGCTTAGGAATAAGTTAAGGATTTCAACGGCTAAGAGGAGCGCAAGATTGGTTGTTGTTCACCCTTGATTCACGCAGGGATGTATTATCAAGGCATGCACAAGTAGCTAGAGTTTCGACTTAGGGATAAGAAGAAACCATTGAAGAACGCTCCGCCGAACCTTGAAGTTGCTGCCCAGTCGCCCAAGTAGTTGCCCAACTAGTCGCCCAAGCAACCATCAATTAGTTGCCAAGGCAACCCCGTTGTGCAAGTCGCCACGGCAACTGAGTTGCCCATGCACTCTTTTACCAAGACAATCCAATCGGCTATCACACCTCAACTCACGATAACCTAGCCTATCTCTCTCAATTGAATTCATCTTTTATTTTATTTTATTGCTTTCTAGATTAGTAATTAGTTAAACTTCGATAATCCTTTACTTGTGTTTTTACTTTTTACAGTGCAAGAGACTAGATTCTTGAAGAGGCACCAATCCCTGTGGAGACGATATCTTTTATACTATAACTTGCGACGTGTATACTTGCACATTTGCGTAGTACTTATTACGCGCAACACCTGGTTCAAAAAGGTGAGGAAACTACTTTCTCATATCTTCTTTTCTTTCCCAAGTCGTTTCCTTAACTTTATGATTTCGTCAAAGAACTTTATCAAGCGAAATTGACTTATTTCCTTAGTTCTTTGACTCCATGTTTTTTCATCTTTACCTTATCTTTAACTTCTTTAATTTGCTCAGGGCCAACTATATCTCGATCCTTTGAATTCAATCACACATGCCTTTAACATATCCTCCAAAATCTGAATAGTCCGCTCTGATTGTCCATCTGTTTGAGGATGAAAAGTTGTGCTAACATTAAGTCGAATATCCAAGGCTCTATGTAAAGACTTCCAAAATTTTAAAGTAAACCTCAGATCTCTATTAGACACTATCGAGGCTGGTACTCCATGTAGTCGAACTGTTTTCTTAATATACAACTTAGCATACTTATCCTAGAGTAATCTGTTCGAACAGGGATAAAGTGTTCTAATTTAGTCAATCTATTAACAACCACCCAGATTGAATCCTTCTTATTCGATGTCAAAAATAGTCCTAATACAAAATCCATCATCACTCGTTCTCATTTCCACTAAGAAATGGAAATTAGTTACGATAATTCAGAAGGTACTTGAAGTTCTGCTTTTACTTGTTAACATGTCAGATATATAAACACAAACTCAGTTATAACTCTTTTCATGCCTGGCCACCAATATCGACTCTTTAAATCTTGATACATCTGGTTTCCACCTGAATGTACAATCAAATGACTATAACGTACCTCAAAGATAAGTTGTTTCTTCAATTCTTCATCGTATGAAAAAATTGATTTTGTTGATAATACAAGCACCCATCAGATTAACTTCAAAGTCTTCAGTTTCATCTTCTTCCACTTATTTGAACCTTAACAAACACTTCTCATCTTTTTTCTAAAGATCTTTTATTCAATCTAATAAACTAGACTTTATTCTTATCTCGAAAATCAAAGCGCCATCTTCTTTTAATGCCAGTCTCGCATTCATAGCTCTTAAGGCAACAAATGTCTTTCAACTGAAGGCGTTAGCTACCACATTAGCTTTTCTTGAATCATAGTCAATGCTCAAATCATCATCCTTAAGAAGCTCGATCCACCTTTTTTGCCTCAAGTTTAACTCCTTTTTAGTTAACAAATACTTTAAACTTCTATAATCTGTGTAAATATAACATCATTTACCATATAAATAATGATGCTATATCTTTAAAGCAAATACAACCATTTCCAGCTCCAAATCATGAGTAGGATAATTCCTCACATGCGTCTTAAGTTGTCTCGAAACATAGGCCACTATTTTTCCTTCTTACTTAAGTACACTTCCCAAACCTTTATAAGAAGCATCGTTATAAACCACATACTCTTTGCCCGATTCTGGTTGTACTAATATCGGGGCTTCGATTAATATCTTCTTTAATGTCTCAAAGTTTTATTGGCATTTATCTATCCAACATAATGACATATCTTTCCTTAATAGCTTGGTCAGTGAGGAGGCAATCATCGATAAATTCTTTACAAACTTTCGATAATAACCGATAAGTCCCAAAGAAACTTCGAACCTCAGAAACATTCTTCAGAGGTTCCATTCAACTATAGTTGGTACTTTCTTGGGATTTACTCTTATCTATTCTGCCAAAACCATATAACCAAGAAAAGCAACTTTCGGCAACCAAGATTTACACTTTTGACAACTTAGCATATAACTTCTTTTCTCGAAGAGTTTGAAGAACAATGCGAAGATAGGCATCATATTCTTCCTTTATCTTCAAATTGAATATCTTTTCTTTTCAAGTCTGCATAAGACTTCTGTCGATCATTAGTCTTTTTAAGATTATCTTGTATAATCTTTACTTTTTCTTATTTCCTTTATAAATAATCAATACATGGTCATAAAGAACTATCTTCCTTCTTTACGAATAATTTTGGAGCTTCTCACAATAGCACACTGGATTAATTATAACTCCAGTCTCACAATTCTTACAGCTGAGCTTTCAGCTCTTTTAATTCCTTCTAGGAAATTTTCCAGGTTACTTCTATTGTAAGTACTACTCTGTGGCATTAGTCCACCCAAATACAAACATGTTCCCTTAGTAACAATATTACTTCTGACTTTTCAATTTTCATATCTTTCAGAATTTCCAATATGATTTTTTATCATCCTTTAACTTCAGATAAGTAGTCATCAATTCACCTTTACTATAAAATTCAGGGCACTCAGAAACTTAAACTTTTAACAATCAATGCCCTAATAAATATAGATACTGGAGGTTAAAACCTTTCATGTATTTCTTCTAATATCTAATATAGTATTCCCTACTCTTGTGCTTAAGCTCCCTACTGCAAAAGTAGCTCAGCCAAGTCAGAAGTCGAGAAAAGTACATACTTCATTTATACTACTACGGGTCTCTTTCTGACCCCAAGCATTTATATTTCTCAAGTAAAGATACTTATTCTTCTTCTTACTTCTTTATATCCGAATATTTTAATTTATCAAAGATATTCTTAACATGATTTAATCATAAACTTATATTCTTACGACTGTCTTTTACCTTGAAATGTGAGCCCTTACAATCTAAATTTCTTTGTAACTTATGTTGTTATAAACATAAATGCATAAATAGATGTTAAGGACTAACATCTTATAATTACTGCATCAGCTTCTTACAATGCAGATAACTCAACCCAAACTGAAGTTGATTACAATACTTATTTCACTTCATTGTACTCGCTATGGGTCCTTTATTGACCTCTGAGATTCATCGATTGACGAAATCCGGTAGTGTCTTACTTTCCTTACTATAATCCAATTCTATCGTATACTAATGAGGAGCAACTTCAAGTCATACAATCAACACATCAGTAATATGACATTCTAGGGGTATGTATTTACTGACAACTTATAATAAACTTGGTTTAGCATCTAGAACCGGCTAAACCTGTAGCTCTGATACCACTAAATGTAACACCCTTAACGTATACTCGTAGTATGAATACACATTAAGGATGTCACAATATTATTTAACAGAGTTCTAGACTTGTAAATTCTTTTAAACTTCTGACATAAAACTTGTTTAGAAAATAACCCTTTTCTCGACTTCGAAGTATTCATAGCATATTTGCAGATTGCTAGTTTTGACCCTGAATTGGTTTATAAAATATTTTAGTAGGCTATTAAAATAAGTATGTAACTCAGGGTGAAAACTAGGTACATTGCCTAGGCCTTTTCTTGAATTTAAAATCGTTACGCTATAAACGATAAATAAAATTTTACCGGATTAAATATCATCACCGGTAATTCTTTAAATATGCGAATAATTCATATTTATTTGACTATTAATCAAACTTATACCTTTAAAACAACTAACGAATAAATTGATACATGCCCACTAGAGAATATCATAAATTAGAATGTCTTACTAATGTTTGGCAGATTGCAACTTGATCAACATGCTTGACTCCTCTTCTAGTAAGTTTCCAATAACCTACGTGTGAAACAACACACTCTAAGTATTCATTTAGTGAGGCAAAGCATATAAGGTTATCAAATAACTGACATGAACATAATTCAAGGCTTATTTTTATATCTAGCTTATCTAAGTATAACTGATAAATTACTTGTATTAAGTTCATCATGTTTACTTGACATACTTCAACATGCTTCTCATAGCATAATATAACCAGTTTCTATGACATTTCACGGCAAGCTTGTAATAATTCCAATTCTTTGCCTAACATATCAAACAAAGAAATACAGATATTACTGAGCTTAACATAATCGAGAAAATACCGATCTTACGGAAAATACAAAGATATACAGAGATATACAAAGAGTATGGAGAACCTGTTATTTCTCGTACTTAGTACCAAAACTTTGCTGAAAACTTAGTACATAACAGAATTTGCTGAGCTCTCTAGCTCGATTACCTGCACTTTTATTAATCTTTTAAATTTGCCCAAAGTATACTTTATGAGACCTTATGTACGCGAGTCATCTGAAATATGACACCGTAGTGCCAAATAGAACAGAAAGATGAGTACGTACTCGATGATGCTCTTTTCTCTTCATATAATTAAGGACGCTCTTTGCTCCTTATATAAGCACCTCTTTAGTGCATTTAGCACCATGAGCTTAGATCCCCAAGGTGGATGTGACACTGTAGTAGTCACAAAACAGACAGATATCAGAACAGAATGATGCAGCTGCTAAGACTCTATGGCATGCCAACTATACCCAGGACTCCCTGTAACCTCCTAAATTTGACTTAATTTTTTAAGTTGAAACTTGGAAGTTAAGATTGAAAAACTTGTCCCTCAAGAAAAGATATTAGGTTTAATAATTCAAATTACAACTTAATTATAAAAGATCATAACCACAAAATTATATCATTTAAATAAAACGTAGCCGTTTACCTTTCTGGATCACATACACAATATCAAACTCTAACAACAACATTTGACAACGAGCCATTCTACCAGTCAACGTTGGTGCTTCCATCAGAAATTTCAATGAATCAAGTCTAGATATCAACCAAGTAGTATGGTATAACATGTACTGTCTGAGTGTACGAGTTACCTAAACCAGAGCACACCATAATTTTTGAATTGGTGGGTACCGTACTTCACACTCTGTAAATTTCTTGCTCAGGTAATAAATAGCTCTATATTTCTTTCCTGTATCATCATGTGGCCATAGTACGCATCCTATTGAATTTTCATAGATCGTCAAATAATGAATTAGTGGTCTATCTGGAACTGGTGCTACTAGAATTGGAGCATTTGTCAGATATTTCTTGATCTTGTCTAGTGTCTCTTTGCATTCCTCATCCCATACTCCTGGATTATTCTTTCGAAGCAGTTTAAATATTGAATCACATTTATTGGTCAACTAAAAAATGAATCGAGAAATATAATTCAATCTTCCAAGGAAGCCTTGAACTTTATTTTGTGTAAGAGGAGATCGAAGATTCTGGATAGCTTTCACCTTATCTGGATCAATTTCAATTCTTCTTCTGCTAACCACAAAGCCAGAAGTTTTCCAGATGTAACCCCGAAAACACATTTATTCAGATCGAGTTTCAACTGATACTTCCTCAATCTTTGGAATAACTTTCTCAAGTTCTGAGTATGTTTCTCTTCGGTCTGGGATTAGGTGATCATGTCGTCCACGTACACCTCAATTTCTTTATGCATCATGTCGTGGAAAAGAGTTACCATTGCTCGCTAGTATGTTTACTCCTGCTTTCTGGAGTCCAAATGGCATCACCCTGTAGCAAACCATGCCCCACAAGGTTATGAATGCTATCCTTTCCATGGCTTCTGTATTCATCTCTATCTGATTATGAAAAGCTTGATGTCTTCAACCGAAATTAGTGTCGATAAAAGGTGTAGAGGTTTCTTTTAAAATTGGGAAAACAAAAATCGAAAATGAAATAAAAAGTTGACACATCAGATTTTAGAGTGGTTGGACCTTCTAACCGAGGTCTACATTTACTACCTTAGCATCCACACTAAGGATTTCCCAATTCACTAACATTAAATTCTTCCATTCTTATGGGTTCAATGGGTAACCTTACATCCCTATCTTTTCACGGACTAAGATAGAACATTCTCCCTAGTTTTTATAAGGATAAACTACAACTTATCCCTCAATTACGAGGTCTTGAAAATGTAAACTAATTAACTCTCTAAGTGGGTGTTTACACATTTTGGATCACTAGGATTGGACTAAAGATTTTACAAGAGATTAGAAAGTAAATAATGAAAAGAACAATTCTCTTTATCTTTAAGCTTATATGTCTATCCTCTCATTCTTCAAGTGTCTTTGGATTGTATTTATAGTGTGGAATGAAAAACTAGCCATTGTAAAAATAGCTGTTGGGGACGTTAATTCCAGCCATAAATGCAGTTTTGCAACCTTGAGTATCGATACTCGAAAGTGGGTATTGGTACCTGCCAAAAGAAGAAAGAGTAGCTGCACATAAGTGCAGAGCGTACCGGTACATGATACATCCGTATCGATATGGAGGCTTCTGTATCAGTAAGCGAAGTGCTCTATGGAAATCAAAATGCTTTTGCATATCGGTACGAGGAAAGACCATACCGGTACGAGCAATCAATTTTTAACTTTTAAGACATTTAAAAAATTTGTTCAAGTCAAAAATCTTTTCAAAAATCTTTCAAATGTACTTTTCAAGTTGAATGGACCTTGAATTAATTTTGCAATATTTGTTCAAGTCCAAAAATATTTTTCATTAAGTTATATCAAAACAAATATCTCAACAATCTCCCCTTTTTTATATAACGAAACCACTTGAAAATTTGTTTTTGAAAATGCTCCATCTTAGAAAAATAATTTTAGAGAAAGATAATATTTTAGAAAAATATTTATAGCTCCCATTTTTCTTTTTGAAATTAAAATTTTCAAACTTATCTTCCCTTTTTTTGTTATATAAAAAATAATTCAAAATCATTTATGGTTCAAAATAATAATGGAGAGTAAATAAATTCTTTTGAAATCAAAAGCTCCCCTTACTAAATGCATTCCATTTAAAATTTTAGCTCAAAATACTTTGGCACTTAAGAAAATAATTGAATTTCAATAAAAATAATCAAGTTTTAAAAATCTATGAAATTCAATTTGTCCAAGTCTTTTTAGAGTTTATACAAAAATAAGAATGAGTGTGTTAAACACACTTATGCATAAAAACTCTTTTGATGTCATGCATTTATAAAAATTTAACAATTAAATATGCATAGACATTTTATCATTAAAAACAAGCAACCAAAGAAATAATCTAAAAGATTAAGCTTAGAGGTTACCCATCTTTAACGTGTGAGCATGCCACCATTGCAATTGAGAGGAGGATTGATGGTCCATCTTTGAATCCTTGAGCTTGATGTCGAACAAAATAGCTCTTTCAGGTCGGTTGAATGTAGAAATGGATCGAGCACTCCTAGGATCTTCTCAATGGTTGTTAGATCATCGATTTGAGTCCCGCTCTTATACCAATTGAAAGGCTCGATGTCTTCAACCAAAATTAGCACTGATGAAGGGTATAAAGGTTTCTTTTGAAATTGGGAAAACAAAAACTAAAAAAGAAATGACAATTTGACACATTCAAATTTAGAGTGTTTTGACCTTCTAACCAAGGTCTACATCCACAACCTTAGCGTCCATACTAAGGATTTCCCAATTCACTAATAATGAATTCTTCCCTTTTTACGGGTTCAAGGGGCAACCTTATATCCCTATCTTTTCACGAACTAAGATAGAACCTTCTCCCTAGTTTTTATAAGGATCAATTAGAACCTATCCCTCAATTACGAGATCTTGACAATGTAAACTAATTAACTCTCTAGTTGGGTGTTTACACATTTTGGCTCACCGAGATTGGACTAAAGATTTTACAAGAGATTACAAAGTAAACAATGAAAAGCACAATTATCTTGATATTTAAGCTTGGATGTCCATCATCTCCTTCTTCAAGTATCATTGGCTTGTATTTATAGTGTGGAATAAAAAACTAGCCGTTAGAAAACTAGCTGTTGGGGACTTTAATTCTAGCTATAAATGCATTTATGCAACCTTGGGTATCGGTACTCGAAAGTGGGTATCGGTGCCTGCCAAAACAAGAAAGAGAAGTTGCCCATATATGCATATTGTACCGATACACGATACATCCGTATCGTTACAGTACTTTGGGTATCGGTGGCTTCCGTATTGGTACACGAAGTGCTCTCTGGAAATCAAAATACTTTTGCATATCGGTATGAGGAAAGATCGTACCAGTACAAGCAGTCAATTTTTGACTTTTAAGATATTAAAAAATTTGTTCGAGTTAAAAATCTTTTAAAAAAACCTTTCAAATGTATTTTTCTAGTTGAATGGACCTTGAATTAATTTTGCAATATTTGTTCAAGTCTAAAAACATTTTTCATTGAGTTATATCAAAGTAAATATCTCAACATATTGTATCCTGAAAAGCCATCCATGAAAGAGAACCATGAATACCCTGATGTATTGTCAACCAGGTATTCTATGTAGGGCAGAGGAAAATTATCCTTTGAACTTGCTCTGTTCAGATCTCTATAGTCCATACACATGCGTATTTTCCATCTTTCTTCGGCACCGAGACTATATTGGCTACCCATTCTGGATACTTAGCCACTTGGAGAAACTCTACCTCAATATGTTTTTGTACCTCTTCTTTGATCTTCAGTACCATCTCTGGTCTCAATCTTCTGAGCCTCTATTGAACCAGTTTGGATTCTAGCCTTATGGGTAGCTTGTGTACCACTATATCTGTATCAAATCCAGACATATCTTGATAAGACACTATACCAAGCTTGGTCTATAGTGGCATTTTTAGCGGCAGTTTTTGACTAAATGCCGCTAATGCGCAACATTAGAGGCACTTACATAGAAAACACCATAAATGGAAAAAATTAACGGAGTTTGTAAGAAAACGCTGCAATCTCTAAATCAGTGCCTTACGAGGGGTAGCCGAAGGCCTAGGTATGGCCCTCACATTTTGGTGAAGGGCATTGTACAAATGAGAGAAATAATTGCCCCTCGAACCTATCATCCTCATACATCTCTTTCGAGTCGGGGACATAATCATCATCGTAGCTCCCTTCTCAAGAGCCCCAACTCTCCTCACGATCACGCGCCTTTCTTGGCATGATTTTTCTTTTTGCACTTGCAAACAATTTAGGTTACACCATCGAATACTCAGTTTAAACAAGTACAACTTTAACCTATGGGCAACATATTTTCTTACCTATACAACACTCTAAACATCCCTGAGGTTTCTTAGAATTGGCTAAACCTAGGCTTTGATACCAGTGTTGTAACACCCACGACCTAGGTATCACAATTGGGCCTCAAGCCCAACACAAAAACCATAGAGTTTGTCTTTAGACTTAGCCCCAAACCATCAGATCAAGAAGTCCATTAAGTTAAAGTACTTGGCATGGATAAAATAGTTAAAAGCGTTACATAGGAGCTCCATTTTAAATACATAAAGAAAATTATTCAAATCATAAGTTAAAATCCAAAATAGGAGTTACAATACAACATAGAGTCTTATGAATACATAGCCCAAATAAGTCTAAGTATTGTACTCTGACATAAGTCGATGTTGAGGTCCTACTCTGATGGTGCTCCAATGATGTACGCCAACCTACTAATCTGCGAATGGAAACAACAATTCTAAACGCTAAGCTAACAAAGCTCAGTGGATAAACTTCCAGTCGACCATGATTCATGCAAATCATAAATAAGATCATGCTAAAAATATGATATCATGGTAAGATAAGAAATGGAACTGCCATAATCGCCTAAACACATATCAAGCAAGGATGTACTATCACACACAACATACATACATCATGCCAACAAACCTAGAGTGAGCCCCGATGTTACACAGCCTCGAGAGCATACACTTGTACTCAAAATCTCTCATCGAGTATCATTGGATAAGGCCTGGTGTCACACAGCCTTAGGAATGTACATCCAAAAGCTCAACTCTTGGTGTTGCTACACTCTCACTGGGTATCTGGATCCCATCAGTCAAACAACTCAACCATACAAGTGCCCTTACTTGGCACAGAACCACACACGATCCACCAAGGATCTCTATGATTGCTATTAAAACAAGTCACCCAACATTTATCAAGTTATAATTCATTATATTCGTATATGTGGTTAAGTTCTTGGTTTCTCAGTTTTACTATCCATTTTACTCTATTAGAGGTCTATTGGACCCTAGCCCACAAATTATGAGTCCCTCTAACTCAAATCATAATTCATGGGTAGATTAACCAGCGAGTATCAATACCTACATGAGGGTATCGATGCGACTATAGGTACCGATACTCACCTACTAGTATCAATACTCTGCCTGTGCACAAAAAGGATTTAACTAACACCTGGTACCGATACTCGAGGCCCTGTATCGATACTGTAGGGAAACGCTGGTACACCCTATGGCGCAGCGAAAAATTATCTGGCGAATTTCGCCAGCGATCCATGTACGAGGAATGAATTCATGGTGAAAAAGGGATGAACGTTACGTCAATTAAATCTGATAACTGTAGGGACGTAGGAGAATCTGATTCTTTCAGTCAAGATGTCAAGTTCAAGCCATTCAATTTGTCATTCCCAAGGACGGATTGCAATGATAACGAGTTTGTGTTAGCCATAACAAATCTACAACGATATAATATAATTTATGAATACGTTTCATCATGTTTGTAAATGCAAAATAACATTCCCACTATTAATAACCCTCAAAATTTGAATAACATTCTATAAAGTATTTCTAGTGGGCAAGGATCTATATTTCATTTCATTCTAAGTCAGCTTTGGCTTTACTCCTAGAATTAAATTATTTAGGTCAGCAACACTTGCTAATTACATCTCATGTAATTCCTTTATTTGGTGAACAACTATTGTTCTTAATGATCTCATGATTATCCAAATTATTAGCCTTTAGGTTTCTATTCTCATTAGGACAACCTGGTTTAACCAATATTACAACCTTTGAATATCACTTGCTTATTCTTCGCGTTTAACCAAGACAAGTATGTGTATTTTGCTTTAGCAGAACCTACACAGTACCGATTGAGGCTTTTAACGAGGGCAAATATTGGATGGCTATTAATTAAATATAAAAGGTTTTGTAAAATTAATCTCACCATTCAACTATGATCTAATCAGTTACCATCATGCTAATAAACATACATTGTATCACATACATTTGAAGCAGTAAATATAAATGCAATGATTATAGCCCAAATCCTAAGGTGTCACAAGCCAATGAGAGAACCATATTAACCTAAGGATAAAATTACTTCTCATGCATCTTTCTGTCATCCCATCCTTCTATTCTGCTGGTCCATGCTTCTTCATATAGATTATAATTTTAAAAACTCGTTTTACATACGATGGAGTGAGATGAGAAGAGAATTACAATAGAAGTAGAGAGAGGCACGACACACAGGCCGTATTTAAAAATTACAACCTTTGTAAATAAACTAAATGGACTTACGAGGCTATAACCATGCATTCTCAAACATCGTGCATATCAACCAAAACATATACATGTTTTATCTTGTTTATTAAAATTACCAAAATTGTTCCTACAACCTTTGTTGCCTACGTGGTCCAGCAGATTCGGTGCTGATGGTCCGCCTGGAGAGTACGGGCCAGCGGCCCCAGTCTGCTGAGAAAATTTTTAATTTTAGCACTTCGATTACTATATAAAACCTCACAATTTGATAGCTTTTATCAACAGATTCGTGTTTTGGGATTTTCAATTCTCGATGGTTTTTCATACTAGAATAATTGTTATTCCTGTGCATAACTCGATCAGCACTGATAATCATATAATCAACATGTTAACAATTAACACGCAATATACTAAAATTAATAACAACACTTTCTATGATCAACACATGGCCATCGATTAACAAGATTAACAATTTAATCGTGATTGATTCGATTTGCTTAACAACATATGTTCGTCAAAAAATTGAAAACTAAAACATGTATCCCATTCAATTGCATTACTGAAGTATTTAACCCGAATTCTTATCATACAATTGGCTCTGATACCGCTGTAGGGAAACACCGGTACACCTCATGGCGTAACGAAAAATTATCCGGTAAATTTTGCCAACAATCCATATACGAGGAACGAATTTGGGGTGAAAAGGGGATGAAACTTTACCTCAATTAAATCTAATAACTGCAGGGACGTAGGAGGATCTGATTCTTTCAGTCAAAATGTCGAGTCCAAATCGTCACAACAGTGTTCTGACCTCTACGCAGTCCACCCAAATAAAACAAACAGTATTTTACTTCTCTAACTGTTAGAGAGGTTTTCAGCAATAGGCATATCTTTGGCTGCTAGACCTTATATCTTTATATAGCATTCAAAAACCTAATCCTAATTAAATTCGGATTCATTAATATACAATATATTTCACCGAATATAATTAAATATGTAGAATCTAATTATACTTTAATTAGGTTTCTTTAGGGATATTTCTATTTTAATAGTATTTGATAATTACAATAATTATCTAGTATTAATATATATATATGACCGAAATTATCTATAATTGTAATAATTTCGATTTTAACTAATTTCATGTACAACAAGTTTGCACACATGCTATCTAGTCGATATTTTTTCGTTTCAATCATAGGGTGTGACCCTTGTAGGTTCATGTAACATTAGCAATAATATCTAGAACAATTCTAACATTATAAGCAATGAGTGGCATCTAGGAATACATCATTGCTACCTAAGTTACAAGAAGTCGTGGTTCGACATAACCTCTCTGTGATGAACTCTTCTTCATGTATTAAATACTTTTGTCCTTTATATCTAGATTGGACACAAGTCATGGAATAGTCACACTTGTATAGTCCATCTAATATTTCTTGATATCTTGAGTAGACTACTATAAACGAATAACTATGATACCTCATATGAATTTATTCGAGCATGGCCATGCATTTCTAGTCTCACTCAATCAAGTGGCCTATGATATTACTCCTATTATGTAGGAGGGACAAATCCTATCTTGATCAACCATATCCCGCTACATAGATTATGTCATATCCAATATCAATCTTTATAGTGTAGTCAGTTACACACACGTTTGACATTATCAAAATATGTCACTCACAGTGTTGAAATAATAATGATCTCAAATATGAGGATCATACATGTAGTTATCACTATGAGCAATGTTGTGATTGTCATATAATAATCCAAGAAACATGCTCATAGCGGGTCAGTCTAGTATGTCGTTCTCTAACACATACTTATGTATTGATTTTGACATGTCCATGTCAATGACAAAACTTTGTCATCAATCAACTACATATTAGTCTTAACGCATTATTGTTGTCCATTCCAACAATAATCCTCAACAAGGACATTTAAGAATAGCCATATTATTCTTAGAAATTTATTATAATTCAGTTTATTTATTTATACGAAGAATAATGATTGAGATAATAATAATGGCTTCATATTAATAAACATGATAAAATAAATATGTCTTTTACAATCATTTTATAATTGGTCTTTGGGCATACTCCAACAACCCTATAGGTATCGATACGCCCCCAAATGTATCATTACCGAAAAATGCTACTGGAATTTTCAATGGAATAGTGGTACCAATACGCTTTTAGCCGAACTGATACCCCTTTGCATTTCGTCTGATAGAGGCTTTCACAAAAGGGTACCTATTCTGGTCCTTCCAGCATAGGTATGCGTGCCTAGATTTTGAATTCTAGAGTTCAAAACCCTTTTTCAAACACCCCTTAACCTTGAATTAAAGCACCAAATTAATCCTACAAGTTGCGGAAGGTCTATTATGTGGATTCCTACCAGCTTTACACCCTTTTAACACCAAGTTTAGGATTTACCATGGACGAACACCAAGCTCTAATCCTAATTGAAAACATCATAAAATTAAGCAAACAACACATCGATGATTCCCAAGAATACATAGGAGTTAGTAGTGTACTAACCTCGATTTGTTGCTAAAATGAAGTTCCCAAGATCACCCCCTTTAAACCTTCTTCTTCCCTAGCTCCTTGGAGAATTCTCCAACTTCTTTCACTACAAAAGGGATTGCAAATCACGTTAAGATTGATGGTGATTTCTAGAAGGCTACTAACACAAATCAACCGAAGAATGAGCTCTTAAAACCCCATTCTCGTACTCAAACTTAAACCTCCACTTAACCCATTTTCTATCATCCTTGGTTATTCTTACCTCTTTTTATAGACCCTTTAGTGAAACACAACCTTCCCTCAACTCCAAAACTGAAATTCCAACTCAAAATCTACAAGATTAGACCTTTAACTTGTTTGTGGGAGGAAGAACGGATAGGAGAGTAATGGTGAAAATTAAGCTTGGACAAGGTGATCTCACCTCTTTCACAAGGCTGCCAAGAATTAAGTCTTTGTTCCCCTTATTTTCCCCACCAAAAGCCAAATTACCACACTACCCTTGGGCTTTTCTTCCTAATCCAAACTCCAACTCAAGACAAGCCCAACAACCAATTATTAACCCACTAAGGCTCCCAAGGTCCCAGACTTTGCCCTAAAAGTACAGCCCATGCTTCAGGTAAAAACTGACCCTCGAATTCCAAAATTCGAGTTGTTACATTTTACACGAAGATTGGTGCATTTATATTATTATTATGGATAATTCTACAGTAAATGACATGTACCGCAATGTATCATTATTCTTATAGACCATTAACTATTTTAATTAGAATTGAAATCCAAATGACCTAAATTATTATTATTCCCTTTTAGAATAAAATCTTAAAAAATATTTTTATATTACTTTTTTAGTTTTTCTTTTATTTTTTAATTAAAAAAAATAACTAAAATTTTATTACTACAATATTTCTTACATTTACTTTAATTCCTCTATATTTACACATATCAATAATTTAATACTAATTCAAAAATAAAATAAAATTACCCTCATTATTTACACATTAATTCAATTTAGCCCTATTTTTAATTTAAAATAATTTAACCAAAAAATGTAAACCCTAAACATGAAACTCTAAACCCTAAAACTAAAACACGAAACCATAAACCTTTAAACCCTAAAACTGAAACAATAAACCATAAACCTTTAAACCCAAAAACTAAAACTAGAAACTCAAAAACCCTAACCCTTAAACTTGAAACCCTAAACTAAAAAAATAAGCCACTAAACTATAAACCCCTAAACCCTAAAATTGAAACTAGGAACTCTAAAACCCCAAACCTTAAACTTGAAACCCAAAACACTAAAAATTAAACCCTAAATATGAAACCATAAACCATAAACCCCAAACCTTAAACTTGAAACTTAAACCCTTAAACCCTAAACTATAAACCTTAAACTTGAATACATAAACCCTAAAACCTAAACTTGAAACATTAAATACTTAACCCCTAAACCCAAAATTTGAAACTCAAAACCATAACAATAACCATAAACCCTAAATTTGAATCTATAAACCATAAACTCCAAAACCTTAAACTTGAAACCATAAACCCTAAACTTGAAGCAATAAACACATAATCCCTAAACTTGAAACTTGAAACTTGAAACTTGAATTTGAATCTATAAACCCCAAAACATCAAAACCATAAACTTGAATACCTAAACAATAAATCCATAAACCATAAACTTGAAACTCAAAACCCCAAAGTTAAATGCCTAAAACATAAACCACTAAACCTTAAACTTGGACCTTAAACCCTAAATTTGAATCCATAAACAAACCCTCTAAACCCTTAAAACCTAAACTTGAAACCCTAAACTTGAAGCCTTAAACCCTAAATTTGAAACTTGAAACCTTAAACCCTAAACTTGAAACCATAAATCCTAAAATTGATTTTATATATTCAAGTTTAAGGTTTAGGAGTTTAGGGGTTTATATATCCAAATTCAAGTTTCAAGTTTAGGGTTTAGGGCTTAGTGGTTTATTGTTTCAAGTTTAGGGGTTTAAGGTTTAAGGTTCCAAGTTTAATGTTTTGGAGTTTATGGTTTATAGATTCAAATTTAGGGCTTATGGTTTTGAGTTTCAAATTTTGGGTTTAGAGGTTAAGTGCTTATGGTTTCAAGTTTATGTTTTAGGGTTTGCATTTTATAGTTTAGGGGTTTGAGTTTCAATTTTAGGGTTTGGGGTTTGGGGTTTCATATTTAGTGTTTAATTTTTAGTGTTTTTTGGTTTTAAGTTTAAGGTTTAGGGTTCAGTGTTTTTGAGTTTCTTATTTCAATTTTAGGGTTTAGGGGTTTATGGTTTAGTGAATCAATTTTGGATTTTAGGGTTTTAAGTTTAAGGTTTAGGTTTAGGGTTTTTGAGTTTCTAGTTTCAATTTTAGGGTTTAAGGTTTAATGTTTTAATTATATGGTTTAGGGTTTTAGGGTTTAGGGTTTTATGTTTAGCTTTTAGGGTTAAATTATTTTAAATTAAAAATAAGGCTAAATTGAATTAATATGTAAATAATAAGGGTTAATTTTATTTTATTTTTTGAATTAGGATTAAATTGTTGAAATGTGCAAATGTGGAGGAATTAAAGTAAATGAAGGAATTGTTGTAGTAATAAAAGTTTAATTTTTTTTGAATTTAAAATAAAACAAAGTCTAAAAAGGTAATATAAAAATATATTTTTTTGAACTTGATGAACAAATTGAAGGGTGTTGAAAGGTGTGTTGAAGGATTGGAAAAAAGTAGTTTTGGGAATATTGACAAGCAGTACTTGGATGTTGTTAACGAGATTAATGATTTGGAGAAACAACTTTGTAGAGGAGAGCTATCTACGACTGAATTGCAGATGAAAAGAGAGTTGCATTCAAAGCTATGGAAGATATCCCGCTTGCGTGAATCTATGTGGCGACAGAAATTTCATGCTTCTTGGCTTGCGGAGGGTGATCGAAACACAGGTTTTTTTCATCGTGTTGCAAAGATTTGAAAGCTGCGAACTGTGATTTCTGGGCTGCAAATTAATGGGTGCTGGGAAACAAAACCAGAGCGGCTGAAATTCTTTGTCCATTGAGAGTTTAAGAAATATTTTGATCGAGCACCAGTGGCTGGAACCTTGGATCCTGCTGTGGCATTTTCTCGGTTGTGTAACGCACAAAGAGAGGGTTTAGAAACTTTCTTCACAGGGGTGGAGGTAAAGGAGGCTTTTTGGAATATCGAGGGTGCAAAGGCAGCGGGTCCAAGCGGATACACTTTCAAGTTCTTCAAGAAGAGTTGGGATTTCCTCAAAGGGAATATGATGCAGTTTATAAACAGCTTCTATACAGCTGGTCGTTTGCCGAAAGGTGTGAATTCAACAATTTTGGCAAAATCATAGATGGGATTTTATTGGCTAATGAGATAATACACTCTATGCAAAAGAAGCGTTTTAGTGATAGCGGGGTGATTTTGAAGCTAGATTTTGCAAAGGCATATGATTTTATCAAGTGGGATTGCCTAGACCAAATTATAGTGTGGATGAATTTTGGCGAGAGGTGGCGGCAATGGATTTTTGAGTGTGTTAGTACTGCGAGGTTGTCGGTGTTAGTGAATGGCATCCCGACGAAGGAATTTTTGATGTTTTGGGGCCTCCGACAAGGCGATCCGCTCTCGCCACTTTTATTTGTAATCATAGCCGAAATGCTCCACCAATTTCTGGTTAATACTGAGGAAATGGGGTTGATACAAGAGGTTTGTGTAGCTTTGGCTTTCTTCATCTCACACTTGCAATTCGCGGATGACACGATCATATTTTTGCAAGGTAACGCAGAGTACGCGTAATTTAAAACATGTGTTAACTTTGAATATGCGTCTAGATTGTAAATAAATTATGATAAATCATGTCTCTATGGGATTGAAATTGAAGCCTCATTGCTAGTTGATATTGCGGAAGTTATGGGCTGTCAATGTGGACAATTGTCGATACAATACTTAGGATTGCCGTTAGGTGTACATCCGCGGGGTATAAAACTATGGGATCCTTTGGTGCAGCATTTTCGAAAACATTTAGCGGGATGGAAGAGAGATTTTTTGTCTTTTGCGGGTCGCTTGGTGTTAGTTAACTCGGTACTTTCCTCTTTGCCTTTGTATTATATGGGCGTGTTCCTTATCCCACGCCGTATAATTTTGAAACTGGATCGTATCTGATAGAACTTCTTATAGGGTGGTAAGGAGGAGAAGCGAAAACTAAGTCGTGTGAACTGGAAATTAGTGTGTCAACCGAAAAGATGTGGGGGACTTAGAGTGGTGAATTTACACACACGAAACTTGGCTTTGCTGGCCAAATGGTGCTGGAGGTATGTTCATGCAGATGGCTCACTGTAGAAATCGCAAATAGTAGCTAAGTATGGAGATGATGTGTTGTCTTGGCGTGTCAATTCGATGGGGCAAAGACATATGTCGACCGTGTGGAAGCAACTTATTGGGGTACAAGATGATGACTATGTGAAGCGCTTTATGAATGTCTCACAGTTTACTTAGATTTTGGGGAATGGTGAGAACATATTATTTTGGCGCGACTATTGGTGCCTGGATGAACCTTTGAGAGATGTGTTTCCGTGTCTATTTAGTTTGGCAATCAATAATTTGGCATTCGTATGTGATTTTTTGCATTTGACTTGTAGGGAACGGGGGAGCTACTTTCGCCATGATTTAAGGTCTTTTGAATTGACAGAACTCAGTGAGCTCCATGCGTGTATTTTACGTTTTAATTTGAGGATACATTGTACGAACAGGCTGGTGTGGAAACATGAATCAACGGGGCTATTTTTCGTAGGAGCGCTCTATAAATTGATGTCATCTTTTGGTCTTATGGATGCTTCTAAGGTGAATGTTGTTTGGAAATTACGTTTACCACCCAAAATCTAGTGTTTTGTGTGGTTCATTATCGTGGGGAGGCTGCCAACTTTGCCCATGTTATATGATCGTGGTATTTCGATTGCTGAATCCTTGTTGTGTTGTCGATAGTGCGGTGTTGGAGAGGACAATGTGGACCACATTTTGATGAAATATGAGTTTGCGTGGTGAGTATGGTCCCTCTTTTTACAATGGTGGGAGGTACCGGTAGTGAGACCGAGTACGATTGGGGAATTTCTCCACCATTGTCTACATAGTTTCTTTGGTGGTGATTTTCGAGCTTGGTGGACAATTGGATGCGCTGCTATCCTATGGTCACTGTGGCTTGCAATCAACGACCTCTTTTTTCAAGACAATCAGATGGAGGTTAGTGAAATTTTCTTCTTGGTTCAATTGCACTCTTTTTATTGGACTTGTGTGCATCGGACATAATCCTTAAATCAGCATGGTGGCAGAGTCTTAGGTCATGCATGGTGTATTCTTTGGTAGCGGCGAACATGGTGGGTGTTGTATGGGTTCCCTCTTTGCCATGAGTGTTAAAATTTAATGTGGATGGTGTAGCTCGCTGGAAGCCGGGCTTGGAAGGGTGCAGAGGTGTGTTGCGTGACTCGGATAGTCGTAGCTCTTTTCTCCTGCCCCATTGGTATTGTCGATTCCAATGAAGCAGAATTACATGCAGTCTGTCATGCGTTGTTGATGCTAGGTGACTTCAATTGGGCAGGGGTGAAATCGGTGGTGATTGAATCGGATTCTACAGTTGTTGTGTCATGGATTTTGTGTGCCGAGCGTTGTCCATGGAGGTTTTGGAGATGGTTTCAAATAATTGATGAGGTGTGTGAAACATTGAAGGGTGTTTGCTTTAATAATGTTTATCGGGAAGCGAATAGTGTGGCAGATGCTCTTGCGAAGGGAGGCGTGGATCGATCCTCTTGGATTCGTATGGTAACGTGATTTTGTGCACTTGTGTGATTGTTTCCATTTGTCTTATGCTTTGTTTGTGGGCGTACATCCTTTTTATCACATTCATTGGTACTCTTTTTCTCCACTTAGGCTTAGGGAGGTTTTTAATGAGGTCATTGAATGTGATGGCACTGTATGATTCTTTCTAATAATATCATACGCTTTTGCCGATCAAAAAAATATAAAAATATATTTTTATAATTTTATTCTAAAAGGGGATAATAACAATTTAGGTCAGAAGGATTTCAATTCCAATTAAAACAATTAATGATACATATGAATAGTGGTACATTACGGTATATGTCATTTACTGTAAAATTATCCTTATTATTTTTGATTAATTTCATTAAAATAAATATGTGGTATACTTTTTTGAAAATTGGGAAATTTGGGGTTAGACTCAAATTTTTGAGATAATAATTAAATTTGGTCAATTATTTTGAATTAGGACATGCTTGTTAAAATATATAAATTTTGGGACTAAAACTGCTATTATCTCATTAAAAATGAGCCATGTCACCATCTCCGTTAATTTTTAACGGTAGGTACAAAAACAAAACAAAAACATAACATTAAGTACCATTTTGCCAAATATAGGCGGGGTACTAAAATAGAAACACAATAATAGGTTGGGTATTAAATAGGTAGTTTAGCCTGATTTAAATCACAAGTTTGTCCTTAGGAAGTTTTTTTTTGGAAACTACAAAAGGATAGAAAAGTAAATGTGTCTTGTAAAAATTGTTGAGTTTTTCAAAGGGACAATTTAAGTGTACGATTTTAAAACACAAAAGTGACGACTTTATTGGGATAGAGAGTATATAATTTTTTGTTTATTTAGACTTTACCCATATTTTCATGACTATTTATACTTTGACCCTTAAGTTAGATTTTCAACTGTATCCTTGTGACTAGCTAATGTGATTAGTCTAGGTTAGTTTTTGTATAAAAAAAGAGAATATAATTTTATTGTATTTTCTTTTTTTGTTTATTTCATGAAAATAGGTGCTCTAGACACTAAATTTTATCCTAGCTTAAATTAAAAATACTCGAAAGAAGATCAATTCACATCATCTTTTTAATACTCAAAACCTTATACTTTAAGTCCAAAATTATATGGCTCATTATATATGATTTTTTATAGTAAAAAAATACAAAAAAGAAATAAAAATCCCAACTACTTCCGGCTTTACTCCTATTGGATGGATGAATGCCTCAATCCTATTAAATCAACCACTACTTAGCGAGTAAGGTCTTAAACCTCATTGGTTATATTTTATTAGATAAAAAATAAATAAAAAATAATATATACAAAAATTCCCCGAAAAGACCTCACGGCAGTTTTTGATTTTCCCCTAAAAAAATTTCATTCCATTTCTCATTCCCCTGATCCAATTTCTCCACAGCCTTAACACACGGCGATTTTTTCATTCATTTCCCGTTGTCATTTCCCCAAAACTACGGCATTCCCTTTTTTCCTCCAAAAAACCACCTTCACATTTTCATTCTATTTTCACGACAGCCGCAACACATTTTTTCACTCCCGCTTCCACTGCCGCACCACCTTTTACTTTCCCATTCGAATTCTCAATCCTTAAATCAAGCTTTTCAACCCAACAACAATGATACGTGGATTGATTGACCGAGCATATATTTGGTATTTTTTCCTTTTATTATATATTTTTATGTAATCAATTCTTATAATTTAATGAAAATATTGATGAGATTTTTTGGTATCCTCCTTATTTATTTAAGTTTCTTTATTATATGTTTGTTTAATTTATTTGTTTGTGTTATTGTTTTATCTTATTTGTTGGATGTGATTTAATTTAGTGTTTGCTTGTATGTGTTTTAGGATAGTTTAGCTTTTTAGAATTTATTTTAGTTAATTTAAAACATGCCCTTGGCTTATTGGGATATGTGTTTAAATTAATTAAAATGAATTTAGTTTAGTTTTTTAGGTTGGTTGAGGCCTTAGTTAGTTTAGGGTTTAATTTAATCTAATTAATTTAAATTATGTGTCCGGCTTATTTGAGCATAATTTTAAATTAATTAAATTAAATTTAGGATTAGATTTTTATAGCCATAATTAGATTTAAGGTTCGAATTAATTTAAATTTATCATTGGCTTATTGGGATAAATGTTAAATTCATTAAATTAGTTGAACATCTCTTAATTACCTTTTAGGACTAAATTGATATTTGACTTAGGTAGACACCTAATTAAAATCATGATTAATTAATTCGATTTATTTTAAATAGAATCCTTGGCTTATTGGGATACTAGTTTGAAATCAATCAAATTAATTATTTATGATTCAAGATAACAAATAAAATATTAGGGTTTTCTAGTTTTTAAGATTTAATTAATTTAGGGTAAATATTAGACTAACCTAGTTAATAATTAGATCACTAATGATATTTTCCATGATTTGGGACCTTTTTGGGTTAAGACTTTAGTGGGCTCAGGGCTTTAATTTCAAGCTTTTCCTTGTCATGTATTTTAATTGTCATTCAAACAACTTTAATATTTTAATGGATATGTATATGGTTAATTAACTTAAATTATAAAAATGAGGCATTTATTAATTCCGATATTTGTGTCATAATAATCCTGGCTCATTGGATGTTGACCAAATATTCGAATTAATTCTTATCGTCTAATGGTAAATGCAATTTGAGATAAAATCTTGACAAGTAATAACATCATACTTGACTACTTGCATCATGCATAAAGGTGATGAACGAAGTTCGAACCATAAATTAACACGGCAGTCGAGCTTATTCGATGTCGATTTAATCTATGGTTCGAGGTATTGTCACCCTTATTAATTAAATGTTTAATTAATTTGAATTCACCAATTTGATAAAAGCTCGTCTAATTAAAGTTTATATTCAGCCATGAACCATTTAATTAAAGTCAATTTAAATTTTGATAATTTCCATCAATTAAAAGCAACATATATTTTGGTACTGATTTCCAGGTGCGATGGGGGTGCTAATCCTTCCCCACGCGTAACCAACTCCCGAACCCGTTTTTTTAAAGGAATCTCTGGTTTTATGGTGTCCGACCTACCTTAGTGGCCGGTGGCGACTCTGAGTTTTTTATTTTTAAAAATACGAAAAGAATTACCCGTTTTTATATATTTTCCAGAAAAGAGAAAAGGAAAAGAAACCCCTTTTTAGCGATCATTCAAATTTTCAGGAAAAATGTCGCTACAGTTGGCGACTCGTTGGGGACTGATTTTTTATACAAAACAAAAAAGAGAGTTAGGCAAAAAAAATATGTTTTGCTTTTTTGAAATTTAAATTGACTGCAATTCAGTTGTTCTTTCTTGAAGACGTGACTTTAATTGCACGATCTTTGATAATCGGTGGTTTTGAATTAATTGCTCATTTAATTTCTAAGGAATCACCGACATGTGTTGCATCATGATCATCAAGCTCTATACCTGAGCTTTGTCCTTTGAGTGAGATTGAAATGCCACATACCTACGTGAGTAGCCCTCAACGGGTCGGTAATTCACTTCTAGAATCCACGTTTTTTGACACGTGAGCAGCCCTCCACGTCACTAAGTCGTGTTTTTCCTCGAACCGAATCCAATTCGCAAGCCTGTAACTGGTCAAAATTCAGGGTTTTTGTTGTCTTAGTAGGCGGCAAGATAGGTTCGAGTACCCTTTTAAAACCAAACCTATTTGTGAGAATTTAGGAAGCCCGCCCCGATTAGAGCCATGCGGACAACCATAGTAAGTTAGAATTCATATGGTTAGGTTTTCGCTTTTCTTCGTTGGTTACTTCGCTTCGCTACCTTTTTTCACTTAATTGATTTATTTGTTTTGTCCATTACTAATCTGTTTTCTTCATTCATATATCGTGTCATATTATTAAGAAAACACTAATTTTGAAATAGTCTGAAATTAAAAGCTTGATCAATAGGAGATTCGATACATAACAACGATCAGAAGAATTCTGAGGAATTCCCAAAAAAGAGTGATTGGCTGAAGGGTAGGTTCAGAAGCTCAAGGACAAAGCTGCAAGTTGCAAAGGGGCAACCCAAGAGTATCAGATACCGATGATGGAATGACTCTAAGATGTTGTTTAGAATATTCAAGGGCAAGAACAAGACAGGGCAAACCGGGTGGCTCAAGTGTGAGGAATTGCCCAATGAATTCAGTTCCTAGCACCAGATGCTATTAGACTTCAGGAATACGCAAATGATGAGTTGGAAAAAGAACAAAGGTCGTCTTGGTGTGGGTCATATGTCCAACGATTTTCTTTCATTGTTATAATGGAACAATATCTCCATTAATACAAGTTGTTTAATGAGGATATTCACCAAATCAGTGTTCTTCTTTGCATTCATGCATGTTTACATTATGTCGCATTTGTTTGCAAAAATTGCAAAGTATTAAAATTAATTAAGGGTCTTCATATTTTGGTGTTTCATGTTTGTATTCAGTTGTTTATTTTTAAGTGTTTGCATGTAATCATTTATTCTTATCTTGCATACGATACATAACATGCATTAATTATTGAAACAATAAAATTAATTGTTGGGGGATCTCGTGCCAGTGATTAAAGACCCTACACCGAAAGAAAGTGAATGGAAAGAAGTTTTGCTAAAATGGAATCCATTTTGAGAGAAGCATTCACCTCAGAAATTAGAAAGAACAAAAGGATGACTTCTAGCCAGTACAGCTTCAAAAGCATGAATGACCTAGTGGCTAGGGTTGATAAGCTCGAACAGCTACAAGAACATCTGGTTTGGAATAAAAGAGAGATAACAACACATATGAAGAAGCTCCAAGAGGAAACTAGGGGCAAATCGATGAATTGATGGGTATGATGGCCAAAGGAAAGGGTTTGGCAAAAGGCTCTTTGGTGCAAAATGAGATGGGAAAAACAAGTGAGTATTGGGATTGCGACTTCATAGCGAAAGAGACTTTATCTAATAAAGATCAAGCCATCATCAACCAGTATGAGGTAGTCCGCACTACTTTCGAATGTCCCATCGAATTAGCATTAGATAAGATTGAAGATTCTCTCTTAAAAATCTTGTCTACTCTACAGGACCGAGAACCAGCTCAGAAGCAATTTAAGAAAATAGATCATAAGGTTAACAACACAGACACCTACGAAGCCCCTAAAGAGCCGACGGTCTTCTCACCCCAGGCCATGTCCCCGAATGTGCAAGGCTCAAGTAGAAAGTAGACTAGAGGCCCCAGAAAGGAGATAAAGAAGAAATCCTTCACCCATTTACCAATTTCATACGCGGAGTTGCATTTGCAACTATACAAGGCCGATTTGGTTCAAGCATATTTTGTTTCTCCCTTTCAATCACCTTATCCCCCGTGGTATGATGTTAATGCACACTGTGAGTACCACGCCGGAGTAGTGGGATACACGATAGAGAATTGCATAGCATTCAAAAAAGTGGTGCAAAGCATGTTAAAAGTCAGAGTCTTGAAGTGTGAAGGACCTAGTCTGGAAATTAATCCACCGTCAAACCACAGGGATCATGACGTGAGTGCTCTTGAAGAGGTAGATGCAACGAGGGCAAAGATGGATGTGTTAGGAGTCAAGTATACTTTAAGTCAGGAATTTGAACCATTGTACGTGACAGGGTTAACTGAAGACTCTCTCATGAATGAAGAGATTGAAAAGATAAGTGAAAGCCGGGAATACGAATTTATAGTGGAAAAGACTTTATCTAATAAAAACCAAGCTATCACCAACCAGCGTGAGGTAGACAGTGTCGTCTCTGAATGTCCCACCAAACTAGTGATGGGTGAGACCGATGACTCTCTCTTAAAAGATTTGTCTTCACCAATAAATGGAATGACATATGAGGTAGAACCATAGGGATCTCTCCAGTTGTCGGCAAACCCAACTTTCAGTTCCCAAGAGAAAGGCAAGAAAGTAGAGGGCTTTCAATTTAGTCTTATTCCTCTTACCTATCGGGAGTTGTTTTCAAAGTTGCTAGAAGCTCGACTGATTGCACCATGCTTTGTCAAAGCTCAGTAACCTCTATATTCGAGTTGGTTCAAAAAGAAAGATCATTGCGATTACCATGCCAGAATTTAAGGGCGTTCTCTCGAAAGATGTATGGGTTTTAAGCATAAAGTTCAACATCTTCTAGATCTTAGAGTGATAGAGCTTAGGACAACGGGTCCAGGTCTGAAGATTAATTTCCCAACTATGGCCAACACTATAAAATTGGGGAAAGATAAGGTCACCACGATAGAAAATGAAGATAAAGTAAAATTGTCAATATCATCAAAATCTAAAAATGTCAGCAATTATCATGATCCCAACTATCCCATAGAAAGTGTTGTTCTGAACCCGCTTGAAAAGTCAAGAGCAATTCTAGAAGAGTCCACGAAAGTGACAATACTTGAGAATAGTGACGTTCTCAAAGAAAAGGAATTCCGTTTAAGGAAAAGAATGGCAAGGAAGGCTAAAAAGGCATAACAAAGATGCGAAAAGGAGTAACAAGATGACGAAAATATTATTCCTTATGTCAAATTCTGAGCTACTACCCCTGTTAGTTCAAAACAAACTCTTGAGGTCGTCTCTCATGAAGCAAAATGCTTATTTCAATCCTAATGTGTTTGGTACCAAAGTCACATGCGTATATCATCAAGGTGATCTTAGCCATACAACGGAAGAGTGTGTGTTTTTGAAAGGCAAGATTTATGAACTTTTTAGGAAATGAATACTTTTTTTTTAGAATGAGGGACCTAAGATTAACAAAGGGGTCGAGTTTTCGGGAAAGATTGAAGATTCAGGGTGATTGGCCAGTGTTGCAATGTTCGAGGATTTCTAGTGCACCTTATCCATGCTTTTAAGTTTTACCTTGTTTGTTTTTTCTCACATGTTTTTCTTGCTATCCTTTTTATGTGTGTAATTAGCTTTGCTACTCTTTGCCCCAAAAGTAGCAATGATCTTTTTGTAAGGGCATATGTTATGTTTACCTTTTCATTTCAATGAAATGATGCATCTTTTAATTAAATATATGTATATATTATTTCTTACCCTCATAAGATCCCCAGATATCACGTGCATAATGCGGCATTGATTCTAAATAAAAGATCAATTGAATGTTGTGATCACGATAAAGTATGATTTCCTGCTCAGTCCACTTTGGTCGGTAAAGCGTGAGACGTAAGATTACTACTCCTTCGATAACGTTCGATGATAAGAAAATCTCCTAAGACAGACTAATAGAATAGTTTTAATGTGAGAATTCTTTTAACGTAAAAAAATCTGTCAAGAAATAAACAATCGGTGAAGCTGTAGGGAAGAACAAATCTAATAAGGAACTAGATTCTACCTGTTCAGTACCCCAACATCAAAGATAAATCTCTAAAATCAATGAACAATCGAGTAAGCCTTGGAGCATTCTAATGGAGCTGTAGTGGGAGAAAAAATCTAATAAGGAGATATGCTCTACCTATTCAATACCCTAGCGTCAGAGATGACTTTTTGAAGGCACTGACACTATATTAATTGCAATTGGAAGAATACACTTGTACTAAAAGTCTCGAATTGATATTTTTTGCACTTCATGTGTTAAGCTAATTCAAAAACCAAAATATATTTTGGAGAAAAAACAATAAGAACTAAAATGAGTAGTTTTCGAACAAATAAAGCAAATACCATAATCATGAGGATGATTCGAGCAATCTAGGAAGAATTTCACAACTTTAAATATCACCAGAACATTTAAAGGCAAGCTATTGATCAGCGGGAGATTGAATCTAAGACGCTCTTGCATTTGATATTCGGGGCATTCTATTTTTTTCTATTGGTTTTAATTTTGTATAAAGCATCCTTTGTTGAAATGATAGTTAGCAAACTGGCATATAGATGAAATAAGAAAAGAGAAAAGAAAGAGAAAATAGGAGAAAGAAAAAATAAAAGAAAAGAGAAAAAAATAGAAAGAATAAGGTTTCTCTGTATTGTTGTAAGAAGAGAGTTTAGAATGCATGGTTAAGGATGTACATGATCAACCTAACACCAATGACCCGTTAGTGATCCAGAAATGAATCATAGCAAGCCATGGTATGCTACACGGTTCAAAGACTCAAACTGAGTGTCTATCGTAATGCCTTGGTTGATTTAGAAGAATAAAGATTATTGAAGAATTGAAATTTTGAGACTTAGGGGGCATGTTTTTTGACCTACCATTGAGATAGAAGAAAGATCATCCTGTTGGATCAAAGGCAAAAAAATAATAATAGCCAAGCCCAACGGCGAGATAAGTTATTACCAAAATCCAGAAAGAAAAAAATTGTTCTTCTACATGGCCTCTGGGATAGATTTTTAGGTCAATGATGTATATGTTCGACCTAATACAAAACCCGCCAGTGATCCTGAAGAGAATAATAGCAAGACTCAGTGCACTGCACAGTTCAAAGACTCAACTTGATTGGATCTACAAAATGATGATTGAGTTTTATTGAAGAAATGAAAGTTAAGAGATTTTTGGGGCATGTTTTCAACCTGACATTGAGATAGAATGAAGATTGTACCGATGGGTCAAGGCAAAATAATAGTCAAACCCAAGGGCAAAGATCTAGAAGCGGAAGAATGTGTCTTTGTATGGCTTCAAGGATGAAGTTTTAGGTCTAAATGGTCGGCCCAGCATGAAAGAATAATTTGTCAGTAATTGTATTGAGAATAATAACATGATTTTATATGCTAGACGATTCATGGATTCGTGGTAAATTTCTACCATAATGTGTCATATGACTCAAAATATTGAAGACTTGGGACCTTATTAAAAATAAGCAAAATTTAAGAACTTGGGGGTATTGTGTTCACCCCAACATCAAGATAGAAGAAGGCTCGTTGTAGAGAGTCTTAAAAGAGGTAACAGTTGATCCCAAGTTGGGAAGGGCAATGTTACAAGATGGAATATGATAGATTTTGTATGACCAGTACAAGACAACAATTATCTTTCAGAAGGAGGCAAAAGATAAAGATTCAGTAAAGATAAAAGAAATACTTCATTTGGTTCAGAAAATTAAAAGTTGGACCTTATTGAAGTACGAAAAGCTTAGAAACTTTAGGGGCATGGTGCTCTCTCCAATGTTGAGAATGAAGAAGACTCGTCATGAATAGTTACTAAAAAGACAACATTTAAGCCTAAGTGAAGTGGGGGGCAAAGTTCCAGGGTTAAATTTTATGGAATGATAGATTTTGTTCTAACCGATACAATTCGGAAGTCTCCCTTCAAAACGAGACTAAAGATGAAGATTCTGCAAAGACAAAGGGCCCATGGGAGCTAAGGGTGACCGACCAGAAAGCAAGGTTTTCCCCCCAACAAATTTAAAGATGATTCTACTCATACATCATCTGTAGTTAGATGTCCTTATGTTAGGAGCATGCTAACTCATACCATCATAGCATTTTGTTTATTTTAAATAGGTATTTGAAGATTGATAAAAAATTGATCTATAGCTTCATGAGAAGAGAAGTAGATCTCAAAAAAGAATCAAGAGTCCTTTGACTTATGTGATTAAGATTTCTAACAATATTCTAATATCTGGTTATTCGAGAATGGCGTGTATCTTTTTATGCCAGGATGATCCAAAGTTGATGCATTCAAGAGTTTCTTTTGGTAGTCATGTTGGCGTGAATCCAGTAATTAAATAATTTCTTTTGGTGGCCATATCGGCGTGAATCCAGTTATTGAAGATTTCCTTTTGGTAGTCATATTGGCGTGAATCTAGCTGTTGAAGATTTCCTTTTGGTAGCCTTATCGGCGTGAATCTAGTTATTGAAGATTTTCGATAGGTAGTGCATTGGCGTGAATCCCATTATTTGGTATGCAACCTCGTGTGGACGAGGTAGATCCTATTAAAGATCTGATTGGTGGCCATGTTGGCGTGAATCCTTTTATGTGGTCTGAAGCCCCAGAAGATGAGGTAGATCCGATTGGTAGCCGTGTTAGCATGAATCCCTTTATATGGTCTAAAGACCTTGAAGAAGAGTTAGATCCGATTGGTAGCCATGTTGGCGTGAATCCTTTGATATGGTCTGAAGCCCCTGAAGAAGAGGTAGATCCGATTGGTAGCCGTTTTGGCATGAATCCTTTGATATGGTCTGAAGCCCCTGAAGAAGAGGTAGATCTGATTGGTAGCCATGTTAACGTTAATCCTTTTATATGGTCTGAAGCCCTTGAAGAAAAGGTAGATCCGATTGGTAGCCGTGTTGGCATAAATCCTTTGATATGGTCTGAAGCCCCTGAAGAAGAGGTAGATCCGATTGGTAGCGTGCTGGCGTGAATCCTTTTATATGGTCTGAATTCTTTTATATGGTCTAAAGTCCCTGAAGAAGAGGTAGATCCGATTGGTAGCCGTGTTGGCTGAATCCTTTTATATGGTCTGAAGCCCCTAAAGAAGAGGTAGATTCGATTGGTAGCCATGCTGGCATGAATCCTTTTATATTGTCTGAAGCCCCTGAATAAGAGGTAGATCCGATTGGTAGCCGTGCTGGCGTGAATCCTTTCATATGGTCTGAAGCCCTTGTAGAAGAGGTAGATCCGATTGGTAGCCGTGTTGGCATGAATCCTTTGATATGGTCTAAAGCCCCTGAAGAAGATCCGATTGGTAGCCGTGTCGGCGTGAATTCTTTTATATGGTCTGAAGCCCCTGAAGAAGATGTTATGGTCTGAATCCCCTGAAGAAGAGGTAGATCTGATTGGTAGCCGTGTCGGCGTGAATCCTTTTATATGGTCTGAAGCCCCTAAAGAAGAGGCAGATCTGATTGGTAGCCGTATTGGCGTGAATCCTTTTATATGGTCAACAGCCTCATGAATAATATGAGGGACCCGTCGCTCAAGGACTTCAAGTGAAGAGTTTTATATAGAAGAAACTCACAGCTTCAGGATTTCGGGAAGAGGAAATGCGAACAGTTCTATATAGGAGGAACTTCCAGCTCGGAATCTTCAGACAGGAAATAGGACAAAATTTGTATCTATAATCTTTGCTCTATTCCCATTTCACAGCAATGAGCAAAGAGGGGCAGCTGTAGACACTAAATTTTGTCTGAGTTTAAATAAAAAATGCTCGAAATAAGATCAATCCACATCATCCTTTTAATACCCAAAAACCTTATACCTTAAGCCCAAAATTATATGGCCCATTATATATGATTTTACATAGTAAAAAAATATACAAAAAAAAAATAAAAATCTCAACTCTTTCCTCATTAAGGCTTTACTCCTATTGGATGAATGCCTCAATCCTATTGGATGAACCACTACTTAATGAGTAAAGTCTTAAACCTCATTGGTTCTATTTTATGAGATAAAAAAATAAAAAATAATATATATACATATAATCCCCCAAAAGATCTCACGGCAGTTTTTGATTTTCACCTAAAAATTTTTCATTCCATTTCTCATTCCCCTGATCCAATTTCTCCACAGCCTTAACACACGGCGATTTTTTCATTCATTTCCCATTGTCATTTCCCCAAAACTACGCCCCCCCCCCCCCCCTTTTCCCAAAAAACCACCTTCACATTTTCATTCTATTTTCACGGCAGCCGCAACACATTTTTTCACTCCCGCTTCCACTGCCGCACCACCTTTTACTTCCCCCATTCAAATTGTGAATCCTTAAATCAAGCTTTTCAACTCAACAACAATGACACGTGAATTGATTGATCGAGCATACATTTAGTATTTTTTCGTTTTTATTATATATTTTTTATGTAATTAATTTTTAATGAAAATATTGATGAGATTTGTTGGTATTCTCCTTATTTATTTAAGTTTCTTTGTTATATGTTTGTTTAATTTATTTGTTTGTGTTATTGTTTTATCTTATTTGTTGGATGTGGTTTAATTTAGTGTTTGCTTGTATGTGTTTTAAGATAGTTTAGCTTTTTAGAATTTATTTTAGTTAATTTAAAACATGCCCTTGGCTTATTGGGGTATGTGTTTAAATTAATTAAAATGAATTTAGTTTAGGTTTTTAGGTTGGTTGAGGCCTTAGTTAGTTTAGGGTTTAATTTAATCTAATTAATTTAAATTATGTGCTCGGCTTATTGGGGCATAATTTTAAATTAATTAAATTAAATTTAGGATTAGATTTTTAAAACCATAGTCAAATTTAAGGTTCGAATTAATTTAATTAATTTAAATTTATCATTGGCTTATTGGGATAAATGTTAAATTCATTAAATTAGTTGAACATCTCTTAATTACCTTTTAGGACAAAATTGATATTTGACTTAGGTGGACACCTAATTAAAATCATGATTAATTAATTTGATTTATATTTTAAATAGAATTCTTGGCTTATTGGGATACTAGTTTGAAATCAATCAAATTAATTATTTATGATTCAAGATAACAAATAAAACATTAGGGTTTTTTAGTTTTTAGGATTTAATTAATTTAGGGTAAATATTAGACTAACCTAGTTAATAATTAGATCACTAATGATATTTTCCATAATTTGGGGCCTTTTTAGGTTAAGACTTTAGTGGGCCCAGGGCTTTAATTTCAAACTTTTCCTTGTCATGCATTTTAATAATCATTTATACAACTTTAATATTTTAATGGATATGGTTAATTAACTTAAATTATAAAAAGAAGTATTTATTAATTCTGATATTTGTGTCGTAACAGTCCTGGCTCATTGGATGTTGACCAAATATTCGAATTAATTCTTATCGTCTAAAGGTAAATGCAATTTGAGTTAAAATCTTGACAAGTCATAACATCATACTTAACTGCTTGCATCATGCATAAAGGTGATGAATGAAGTTCGAACCATAAATTAACACGGCAGTCGGGCTTATTCGGTGTCGGTTTAATCTATGGTCCGAAGTATTGTCACCCTTATTAATTAAATATTTAATTAATTCGAATTCACCAATTTGATAAAAGCCTCTCTAATTAAGGTTTATATTCAGTCACAAATCATTTAATTAAAGTCAATTTAAATTTTGATAATTTTCATCAATTAAAAGCAACATATATTTTCGTACCGATTTTCGGGCGCGATGGAGTGCTAATCCTTCCCCACGCGTAACCAACTCTCGAACCCCTTTTTTTTGAACGAATCTCTGGTTTTATGGTGTCCGACCTACTTTAGTGGCAGGTGACGACTCCGAGTTTTTTTATTTTTCAAAAATATGTAAAAAATTCCCCGCTTTTTATATACTTTCCAGAAAAAGAGAAAAGGAAAAGAAACTCATTTTTAGCGATCGTTCAGATTTTTAGAAAAAAGGTCGCTACATCTTTTTAGTTAAAAATATATATAAATAATTTCGCATTCGAATAATCTAAGTTGGGCATCAATCTTGAACTAAGAAACTACAAATGACACTACAATTATTTTGTTCAATATTTACCATTTGCAACTCATTTTATTTTTATGACTGGAGTAAAAGATTCATTTATTGGTCACGAAGTTGCCTTGTCTGGTCCTAGTTGGTGAAAAATTATTGGAAAGAATTCCCCCTAAATGATTGTGCTAAATTTTGGTAAGTAATCCACACCCTTTAATTTTATAATTTTTTGCTATTAATCTATAAAACACTCAGTGATTGCTAACTAACATTGTTAATATTGTAATAATTACGTACTGCTTAAGCGTCTAGTTGAATACAAATAAACAGATTGTGATAATCGTTTCTGCATTTTTATTGAGTTAAATGAAATATTTTGTTGTTTCTTTATGCCTTATGGATCTTTATGTTTTATTTTTCTTTCTATATGAGTTCTTTGTGGATATGGTTCCTAAATTTCTCCTTACATTTTGAAGCATGTTTGATTGTATTCTTTCGTATTTTAATGAAATTTAATTTTTATTTTAAAAATAATATATTTTTTAAAATAATTGTTTTAATTTTAATTATTAAAAAAACACTTAAAGAATATAGAAACTTTTAGGCAATAGAAACAAATAATCATAAATGCAAATCAATCACAACTTACATTAGAAACCGGACATTTAAGTAACATGAGGTGTAGTTTCTCTTCCAATTTTGTACTATATTATAATACATATAGTATATAAAAATCTAAGAAGAGCCGCTATTCACCCTTGGAGAATAGAACAAAACTGTTCTTCCATCCCATGATTGAGTTGGTCTTACATTCTCTTCAAATCCCTGAAAAAAAGAAGAAGCTAAGTTAGATGCCCTTGAAAGTTTCACCAATGGATTCGATCTAAATTAAGTAAAGTTTCGAGTCGTTCGAGCTCAATTTTTTCATTGGGATTCGATTTGATTCGACTCGATCATTTAGCTGAGATCTAATAAACACTTACATCGTGAACAGCATCCCTCAAAGCCTTTACCTGATCCCTCGAAACTGTCCTCAACTAAAATAAGAAATAGAAGGAAATTAATTAATCAACATATAATGATCTATCAAAGCAAATTATTAGGGGTGCACAAATTTTGGTTTTAATCAAATTAAAGGATCGAATCGAAGGTTTTTTTTGTTTAATCAATCGGTTAATTTTAGGTATGATCGGGTAGTGGTTAAGATTCTTTTTCAAACTTCGGTTATTGGCTAATTCGGCTCGAAATAGGTTAATTAATTTAATTTTCCGAAATTATTATATATTAACTATTATATATATCTATAAATTTGGTCACTGAATTTTTAGAATTTAAGAAATTATCATTAAATGTTTTGATTTGTTATAAAATGGTCATTAAACTTTATCAAATTAGTACAAAATTATCATTAAATTTATTGAATTATCACAAAATGGTCATTAAACTTTTCAAAATTTATCAATAATTTATAACGTGCAATGACCATTTTGTAATAGTTTGATAGGTTTTAATAATTGTTTTGTAACTTTTGAAAGCTCAGTGACTAAAATGATCATTTAGCATACTTTGGTGATCATTTGTGTACTTTACCCAAAAACTTACAAATTTCGGTTAATTCGAAACCGAGCGATTTAACCGAACATTATTCAGTTCGGTTAAAAAAAAATTCAAACAAAATTCAGTTCGGTTAACGGTTAAAGCCTAAAAAGTTTCTTGTTAATAGAGTTAAGCTAGTTCGTTTCGGTCGGTTAAACGAACTGACCGATTTAATACCCCTACAAATTATGGGGAAATAAACGAAAAAGAGAAATACCTTGTTGATAACTGTCCAAACAACACCCTCAGTGCATGGAGGAACTGTAAGTGAACCAATGTATCGGAAGTACTTTCTACTACCAAACTTGATATCTCCTGGATTAACAATTCCCAAAGTTTTCTCTTCATTTCCCATTGTTTTTATGTGGGGTAAAAGCTGTAACAAGAAATTAAATTTAAACAACAATAAAGTATCAAATCATCCGAGGATGGATCAAGGTGGCCGGAGGGGTAAGTCGCCCCCTATAAATTTAAAATTCGTATATGATTTAATTTTTTTTTGAAAATTTTCAATGTATTTTCTATTGAAAATTTATTTCTGCTCTGCCCCTAAAATTGTATAAGTTCGTCTCCTAGAATTTTATAGTTTCACCCCTAACATAAAATCCCGGGTCAGTCCCTAAATCATCCAATGAAGCAGTTAAGCAGGCAGACATACGCTAGTGAGGAAGGGATTAGGTCGGCCATATTTGTAAATAATTGCAATAACTGCCAACTCTTCACGAGCATTTACATGAACCAAGTGGAGTTCCAGCTGATATCTGTTTAACAAAATTATATTAGCAGTATATATATGTTTGTGTGTATCAGACATAGAGATATACCTAGTTCCATTGAATGTGTGCTCGGATGGAGAATGCCAATGGCACTGCAACAGTTTATAATCGGTTCCGTTTATACTAAGTTCCCCTGCATCTCCTTTCCAGCGTACCTGATGGTGAATCCATAGTATGGTTGAGAATGTTCATTATCGAATCATTGGCACGAAAGACACAACAATCAACGGATTTAAGAACTATTGTACCATAACGTCATGTCCGCGGTTCTTGACAACAGCAGGAGCAGGCTTATAGTCCTTTTTTAACTTCCCCAGGCTAGGAAGAACGTGCCGTTTTCCACTGAGAAGATCTATAGGAGACTGCAGTTTTCCGGTATCACAAAGTTTCCAATGTGGGTCTAATTGGCTCCATTCCTTTGGCCCCCTACCGCTTCCTTCTGTGTAAGCAAATGTAGTTTCATCCTCTGCCCAAAACAAAACAAAAAAAGTATTAATTGTATTGTTTTTAGACAAACAATAAATGAACTTATTATTGGTAAAGAATTTTCAATTAAATTTTGTGATCATTACGAAGAGATGAAACATACCAACTTCGTCGGAAGATGCAAGGGCTAATGGAAGAAGGCAACAAAGAGAAGATATCAAGAGAATGAAAAATGTGAAGCGTCGTTCATACCTATGAATACACTTCATATTCATTGTCTCGTTATCTACTGATTGTTTCAATTACCTGACATACATTCATTTGCAATGAAGAAATTTATAGGCTTTCTGTTTGTTTGTTTAATTTTTCGGTTTTTCTTTTCTATTTTTGTATTCGGTTTTTATTTTCTATTCTATTTTTACTATTCTTGTGATCATTTGCGTGAAACTGTAGAATGGTTGGCTGTAATTTTTTTGTAAACGATTCTTTTTTAGGGGTTTGATTAGGAAAAATGATATAGGTTGGATTTTATTTGAAAATCTGAATCTATTAAAATGAAAACAGAGTCTTTACCGATCATTTAGGGTTACGAGAGATCAAACACTTGTAAAGTCATTTTTTAAAAGTATGATTTTTGGGGGAAAAATTTCCTTTTGAAAAAATGATTTAACGTTTATGCTTTAAAACCAAACAAAATTAAAATTTGAAAGTTAGTTATGTATGAAAAGGATTAGCACCAACACGACGCTTAAAATTAGCCCCTAATAAATTACAAATCATCTTAATAATGAAAATTATGAGTTCAAGGCTTAAATTTAGAATACGATCATTTATGTAGGTGAGTTTTACTTTAAAAGAGAGAACTTATTTTAAAAAACCACAATCTTTCAAAATGTTGAAGTTCACTTGAATTTAAAAAAAAATGTTCCTTATTTCGAAAAGTCAACGTAGATCGTATTCCTATTATTCATGATACTTTCTCATTTAACCCTAAAATAAAAGGACATTGTCTTTATAATTCGTACATAAAGCAAACTTAAATTATGCAATAGGAAAGCTTAGCATATGTAATAATGTAACTAAATATTTTTTGACATATTAACCAAACAGCTTTATTGATAAATAAAATAAAACCAGAACATAAACATAATAGAGGTTTTAGGACATCTAAAAGAACAACAAAAAATAAGATCATAGATCTAAAAAGAGAAGATAAGCGTTGCACCAGTCAGATCAGACACTTTCTCTTTGCACCAAAGAAAATCTCTACGGTCCATTGTAGGAAGGGTCCATGGGGAGTTGTCAAAACAAAAACTAAAATAAATCCCCAAAACCGGCAAAAAACTTTCACGCCTATTCTCAAAAACAATGATTCGCTATAGATTACATCGGCAAACAACCCAAAAGGGGATCAAACTCTACGTGGTCACCGACAAACACGAATCAGAGACAAGCGGGTCACCGTACGAACACCAAAAACCTGCAAAAGTAACTACAGAAGCATGCCATAAGGCAGAGACGTGCCATAAGGTAAAAACGTGCCACAGGCGCAGAGAAAAGCGCAACAAAATATGCAAAGAAAAAATAAAAATAAATAAAAACAAATAAAATATAAATCATCGACGGTAGACAACCAATATAAAAACGGGTGTCGTCGCCGATTAAACAAAAAAATAAACGGCTATGGATGAGTAAAAATGAAAAGGCTGCTAATAATGTAAATAAATATGAATGCAATGAAAAAGCTGTAATATTCATTTTTTTCTCCGGGCCCTAAATTATATTCGAACCATCTACCCTATTTAAATTAAATCCCAAAAAAAAATAAAAAAGCAAGGCATGGTCTTCACGCAGAGAACCATGCCCTGCAACCCATGCCTCACCTTTCCCCCATGCTTGCACTTGCCACCCCCATGCCCTTACTAAGTTTTCCCCACACTCAACCTCAAACACCATTTTAATTCCCCTCCCCATAATCCATTGAAGGGGACGACAGATTGAGAAAAAAAAAAGGAAGGAGGCTCTCGGCAAGTAGAAAAAAGAGAGGGATTCACTCCCATTTTCTTTTGTTTTTGAAGATACCACAAATAAAAAGAAAAGGTGAAAACTCACTACCATACTTAGGTTTGGGTATTTATTTTTTGGTGTATGTTTATGGTATAATCCTTTTTTATGATCCAATAGAAATGATGTTTTATTAGTAATCTTTTATTTATTTTTAGTTCTTACGTTATATATATATATATGTTCATATGTTTCTATATCTTGTTAGAGTGTGTTTAGATTAATTTTTGGTGGTTGTTTAATATTTTTATTTTTTATCTTCTCATCTAAATATGTGTTTTTTTTATTATCATGATTCGTATTTGTTTTATTCTCTTATTTGTTTCTACATGTACGGTATGTATGTATATCTTTGTTTTTGATATGATTAATATGTGGTTTTGTTGCAATATTTCTTTTGTTTGTTCTTGTATAATTGTTTCTTTATGTATATGTGCGTATATATTTATTTGTGTTTTTTAGTATGTATCTATGTATATTACGTCATGTTTATCTATATATGTATACTAAGTAAGATATATGTATAGATACATTATGTTTTTTATGCATATTTGAGTTGTATATGTTTCTATGTACATATATGTATATGTTTCTAAGTAAGATATATGTATAGATACATTATGTACATATATGTATAGATACATTATGTTTTTTATGCTTATTTGAGTTGTATCTATGTTCATATGTTAATAGTTAAAAAGCAAGCAAAAAAAAGCTAAGTTTATGTTTTTTTGTACCTTATATATGTATATATTATTATATCCATAATTTTTCTATACTATTATTATCATATTTCTTAAGCATATATATATATAAGTTTTTAGGCACATTTGTAAAATATGTATAGTATTCTATTTAATCACTACATAAATAAATACCTTTTTTTAAAAAAAATATAACATATATAAACTATTAACTTTAAATATATCTAGATATTTTTTATAGGTATAAGTATTAAATATTTTACCTTAATTATTATGTTTTTTAAAGTTAGATTGATATTTAGGAATGTTTAGAGTATCACTTATTTATGTTAGATTAGTATTTTATTATGTTAGTATTTATTTATTTTTTTATCGCATTGTATTTATTTATGTTTGCCATGTTTTAAGTTGCATTTCGGATATATTATTGTCAATGCGGTGCCCTTTTATTCGAGCGTAAACGTGACCAGTATCAAACGTAGTGATGGTGGTCTTTCAGTTTACTCTCGAATAAAGGGGCCCTTAAAATTTACTCGCACTTATAACCAAATTTTGATTTAATCTTCACTTTAATCTGGAAAGTTTAATATTAATAAAGCGGTAATTATTAAAGTACCAATTTTGAGCAGTGTGGGGTGCTAATCCTTCCCCATCCGTAACCGACTCCCGAACCCAACATTTTTAAAATCTCTGGTTTTTATGGTGCCCGGCCTACCTTAGTGGCCGGTGGCGACTCAATTTTTAAAATAATACGTTTTTTTCAAAACCCCAATGGAAGACTTTTTTTAAATACCCAAAAGACCCTAAACACCTAAAACCTCGTTTTTTTAGATCGCTACAGATGGCGACTCCGCTAGGGACATTTTTTTGGTTTTCAAAAATAAAAGAGAGTCGAGCTTTTTTAAAATAATTATCGCTTTACTAATATTGGAAATTCTGGATTAAAGTGACTATTAAAGTAACATTCGGTTATAATTGCGCGTTTATTTTAAAGCATTTAAAACTTGGCATATAAACCCGTCTTTTTAAGTGGGGGGAAACGCTAATGCTTTCGTGAGGATATCGTTCCTCCGTATGGGCCTAGCAAGTACCTTCAGGGCTCGAGTACCTTATGCTTTCGTGAGGATATCGTTCATTTGTTGGGGCATAAGCGAATGGGTCCCCCTAAATTGAACCCAGTTGAAATGAGCCTATAATGGGTGATGACCGGGGGCCTTGCTACTCTTAGTAGGGGACAACAAGGACAATTCGGGTACCTCTTAGCACCAAAACTGCATGTAGAGAATATAGAAAGCCCACCATTTTAGAGCCATGCGGATAACTTAGGTGTTTTAAATGGGATAAATAGGTTTGCTCTGCTTGTTGCCTTATCTACTTTGCTTTTTATTGAGTTTATTCGGTACTAACTCGTTTCTTTTCTTTTTTGTTTTACACATACTTTTGTTGCATTAGCATTGCATGACATAAAGTCGTTGGTTCAAGTAGTTTGCCCGAGCAGAAATCTTTCATTTTTACCCTATTTGCTATTTAATTTATTCATTTAATTATTTTAATTCCAAACTGACCTGTTTTTTGTGATCACATCATAATTAAATCTATTCATCTTTACATTAACTACATGACATATCATAACATTTTAATTTTTGCATTCTACTAACATGAAATGTTGATTCACGACTGGTTCTCAATTTGAAAAATTATCATCGGGAGAAAATCTAGCACTCTAGATATCAAGGCAATATTCAAAGTTGCAAATGAATCTCGTGAGTTCGGAAGTTGAGTCACGAGAACCATTTTTGAATTAGTACTTTCACATCTAAGACATGCATTTTGCATTTACATGCATACATTTTGAAAATTTTAAAGTCGGTCCCTAGGTTACCCTATTAGATACAACAAAGTTGGCCGACCTAGCACCTTACAGAACCTTTTACAAGAGCCTGATCTTGGGGCATGTCCACAAGTACCCTCCACATCTTTTACAAATAGTGTGCCTCTAACAAGGCCCCAGTCTGGGAGCATTCTTTGCCAAAGTCTAGTCTTCGTTGTCGAGTCAAACTTTTGCATCCCTGAAATGTCTACATCGACCACAGTCTATAAAACTTCACCTGATCTAAAAATTGATGAGCTGTCATGAACCAACTTATGAACCCAACTTAGGGGTAACAAAATATGCTCCAGGGTTTCAAATTTGCTACAAGAATATTCTCAGACAATGGCATAAAACGAACAAAATTTTAGGGCATGCTCCCAAATGAAAGCTAATTCAAAGAAAGATAATTGAACCCATAACAAAGTCAGGACACAGCCGAATGAAAAAATCAAGATCCTGATAGGACCAGTGAGAAGTCAAGGGCATCCCTTTTAGGGCCACAAAATAAAAAAAATCATTCATGCATTTAGTTGCATTCATTTTGCATTGAATCATTTTTGCATACATCATACATTTAGATTAAGTGCATACACCAAAATCACCATACATTTAGGATAGACACATGCATTTAGGTACAAAATTTAGGCATGCATTTTTTGCTTGTACATACAAACAGGTTCGAAGAAGAGACCGAACATCCTCAATATGAGGGGCAATCATGACGGCCAACCTTAGTATAGGGGAGGCCAAACACAAAGAAGATGCTGAAACATATAAATAAAAGGTATCAGCGATAAATTTTTTTAAACAATTACTGAAAAATACTTTCTCCTTTGTAGGATTTGAATTCTCCGACGATGGTGTGACGGACGCCAACATTTTCCATATCCTTACTCCTACCAACATAGACAACTATTTCTAGATTCCACCATCTATTGATGGTGCAGAGTAAATTTCCCCAGACATTGTCTCGCTGTCAGTGGCACAACAATTCAAAATCTTGCAAATCATGCCTCCGTCAGTGGTGGTAGATCAACTTAATGTAGATCTTGTCTCCGTCGGTGGTGATGCAGATTAAATTTTTAATCCGAATCATATCTCTCCGTCGGTGGTGTAGTGGATCTCATGTTTTGCTGATCTAGTCTTTCCGTCAGTGGTGTAGTAGATCAAATCCTCTCCAGGTCTTGCCTCTTCGTCAGTGTTGCAGCTAGACCAAAATTTTACTCGGAATTTACTTTTTATTATAGTTGTAGAAAAAAAGAAAAAAATTCGATCAAAAAATTAGAAAAAGTAAAAAAAAGTCAAAAAAGATCAATTAAAATAATAAAAAATAGGAATGAAAAAAAGGAAATAAAAAATAAAAAAATCAAAACAAAAATCAAGTTGTTATCATTTACCGATCTTGCCCCTCCGTTGATGGTATAGTAAGATCTAAGTTGCTGAAATCCGATCTTACCCTTCCGTTGATGGTGTGGGTAGATATAACTTTATAAATTTACGGTTCTGCCTCTTTGTCGGTGTTGTAGCTGAACCAAGTTTGCCAAATTATGACCATGCCTCTTCGTCAGAGTCGTAGCTTGATCGCAAAGAAACCAAATCTCCCATCCCGCCTCTTCGTCAGAGTTGTAGCTGGATCAAATCCTCAGACCTTGCCTCTTCGTCGGTGTTGTAGCTTGGTCAAACCTAAATTTTGGTTCTGCCTCTTCGTCGTTGTTGTAGCTAAACCAGGTTTGCCAAATTCTAATCTTGCCTCTTCGTCAGAGTCGTAGCTTGATCGCAAAGAAACCAAATCTTCGATCCTGCCTATTCGTCAGAGTTGTAGCTAGATCAAATCCTCAGACCTTGCCTCTTCGTCGGTGTTGTAGCTTGGTCAAACTTAATTTTCGGTTATGCCTCTTCGTCGGTGTTGTCGCTGAACCTAATTCACTAACTTTTGGTCTTGCCTCTCTGTCGGTTTTGTAGCTAGACCAAACTTACTAACTATTGATCCTGCCTCTTCGTCGTTGTCGTAGCTGGATTAACAATACTAACTTTAGACCATGCCTCCTCGTCGGTGTTGTAGCTTGGTCAAAATTTACTAACTTTCAAGTTTTATCAATGTTGTATCTAAAAAAAGAAGAAAAAAGAAAAAAAAGAAGAAAGAGAAAAAATGAAAAAAAGCGAAAAAGAACAAAAAATGAAGAAAATGGAAAAAAGAGATTGAAAGGTTTTCAATTTTCTGATACTGCCTCTTCGTCAGAGTTGTAGCTGGATTAGACATTAAAATTTTCATCCATCGATTCTGCCTCTTCGTCGGTGTTGTAGCTGAACCAAATTCTTCCGATCCCGCCTCTTCGTCAGAGTCGTAGCTGGATCAAATCCTCAGACCTTGCCTCTTCATCGATGTTGTAGCTTGGTCAAGTCTAACTTTCGGTTCTGCCTCTTCGTCGGTGTTGTAGCTGAACCTGATTCACTAACTTTCAGTCTTGCCTCTTCGTCGGTTTTGTAGCTAGACCAAATTCACTAACTTTTGATCATGCCTCTTCGTCGGTGTCGTAGCTGGATCAACGTTGGTGTTATAGCTTGGTCAAAATTTACTAACTTTCAAGTTTTATCAATGTTGTATCTAAAAAAACAAAAAAAGAAAGAAAAAAAACAAAAAAACAAAAAAAGATGAGAGAGAAAATATGAAAAAAAGAAAAAAAAACGAAAATGAAGAAAAATAAAGAAAAATAAAAAAGAGAAGAAATTCAGAAAAAAATCAAAAAAGATAAAAAATAGAAAAAATAGAAAAAGTCAAAAAAGAAAAAATAAAAAAAAAGAGAAGGAAAATTTTCAAAAGAAGGAAAATTTTCAAGTGTTATATGATCATGTCCCTCCGATGATGGTGTGGCCGTGTTTAAATTGATGTTATCCGATTCTGCTTCTCCATTGATGGTCTAGTGGAGTCTAAATGCTAAAATTTGATCTTATCTCTCCGTTGATGGTGTGGATAGATCCAACAAATATAACTTTCGGTTCTGCCTCTTTCTTGGTGATGTAGCTGAATTAGATTTGCCAAATTTTGATCATGCCTCTTCGTCGGAGTCGTACCTTGATCACACAAAAAGAACAACCTTCTGATCCTGCGTCTTCGTCAGAGTCATAACTAGATCAAATCTTCAGACATTGCCTCTTCGTCGGTGTTGTAGCTTGGTTAAGTCTTACTTTCAGTTCTGCCTTTGCGTCGGTGTTGTAGCTGAACCAAATTTGCCAAATTTCGATTATGCCTCTTCGTCAGAGTCGTAGCTTGATCGCAAAGGAACCAACCCTCCGGTCCTACCTCTTCGTCAGAGTCGTAGCTAGATCAAATCTTCAGACCTTGCCTCTTCTTCGGTGTTGTAGCTTAGTCAAATCCAACATTCGGTTCTGCCTCTTCGTCGGTGTTGTAGCTGAACCTAATTCACTAACTTGCGGTCTTGCCTCTTCGTCGGTGTTATAGCTAGACCAAATTCACTAACTCTTGATACTGCCTCTTCGTCGGTGTCGTAGCTGGATCAACATTACTAAATTTAGACCATGCCTCTTCGTCGGTGTTGTAGCTTGGTCAAATTTTACTATTTTTCAAGTTTTATCAATGTTGTACCTAAAAAAGAAGAAAAAAATAAAATAAAAAAATAAAAAATGTCAAAAAAGGAAAAACAAAAAAATAAAAAAAGTCAAAAAAGAAGAAAGAGAAAAATTCAAAACAAAGAAGAAAAAATGAAAACGAAAAAGAAAATCAAAATAAACTTTCAATCCTTTGATCTTGCCTATTCGTCAAAGTTGTAGCTGGATCAAATATTAGAATTTTCATCCATCGGTCCTGCCTCTTCGTCAACGTTGCAATTGGATCGAATTTTGTAGACCCTGTTTCTTCGTCGATGTTATAGCTGGGTCGAATCTTCTATAGGTATTATCGTCGTCAATAATGTAGTGAGCCGCACTCATTTTGCTTCCCCAACAGACAACCCCCTATTTTGAAGATTTTTGCTCCAAGATTGACAAAGTAGATCCGTCAAGTTTAGAAAAAAGACATGCGCCAAAGAGAATATCTACCGAAGAAAGAAGACACGCGTCAAAAAGGAGAGAAATTCAGCCACACCGGACAAAAATGGTTATTCTTTTGTCTTTGCTCTATTCTTGTTACACAGCAATGAGCAAAGAGGGGCAGCTGTAATACCCATTTTTTGTCCGGGCCCCAAATTATATTCGAACCATCTACCCTATTTAAACCAAATCCCAAAAAAATAATAAAAAAGCAAGGCATGGTCTTCACGCAGAGAACCATGTCCTGCCACCCATGCCTCACCTTTCCCCCATACTTGCACCTGCCACCCCCATGCTCTATGCTAAGTTTTCCCCACATTCAACCTCAAACATCATTTTAATTCCCCTCCCCATAATCCATTGAAGGGGACGGCAGATTGAGAAAAAAATGAGGGAGGCTCTCGGCAAGTAGAAAAAAAAAGAGGGATTCACTCTCATTTTCTTTTGTTTTTGAAGATACCACAAATTGAAAAGAAAAGGAGAAAACTCACTACCATACTTAGGCTTGGGTATTTATTTTTTGGTGTATGTTTGTGGTATAATCCTTTTTTATGATCCAATAGAAATGATGTTTTATTAGTAATCTTTTATTTATTTTTAGTTCTTACGTTATATATATATATATATATGTTCATATGTTTCTATATCTTGTTAGAGTGTGTTTAGATTAATTTTTGGTGGTTGTTTAATATTTTTATTTTTTATCTTCTCATCTAAATATGTGTTTTTTTATCATGATCCATATTTGTTTTATTCTCTTATTTGTTTCTACATGTACGGTATGTATGTATATCTTTGTTTTTGATATGATTAATATGTGGTTTTGTTGTAATATTTCTTTTGTTTGTTCTTGTATAATTGTTTCTTTATGTATATGTGCGTATATATATGTGTGTGTTTTTTTGTATGTATCTATGTATATTACGTCATGTTTATCTATATATGTATGCTAAGTAAGATATATGTATAGATACATTATGTTTTTATGCATATTTGAGTTGTATATGTTTTTATGTACGTACTATGTTCATATGTTAATAGTTAAAAAGCAAGCAAAAAAAAAATCTAAGTATATGTTTTTTTTGTACCTTATATATGTATATAATATTATATCCATAATTTTTCTATACTATTATTATCATATTTCTTAAGCATATATATATATATATATATATATAAGTTTTTAGGCACATTTGTAAAATATGTATAGTATTTATTTAATCACTACATAAATAAATACATTTTTTTAAAAAAATATAACATATATAAACTATTAACTTTAAATATATCTAGATATTTTTGATAGGTATAAGTATTAAATATTTTACCTTAGTTATTATGTTTTTTAGAGTTAGATTAATATTTAGAGTAGCACTTTATTTATGTTAGATCAGTATTTTATTATGTTAGTATTTTTTTTTATCGCATTGTATTTATTTATGTTTGTCATGTTTTAAGTTGCATTTTGGATATATTATTGTCAATGCGGTGCCATTTTATTCGAGCGTAAATGTGGCCAGTATCAAGCGTAGTGATGGTGGTATTTCAGTTTACGCTCGAATAACGGGCCCTTAAAATTTACTCGCACTTATAACCGAATTTTGATTTAATCATCACTTTAATCTGGAAAGTTTAATATTAATAAAGCGGTAATTATTAAAGTACCAACTTTGGGCAGTGTGGGGGTGTTAATCCTTCCCCGTCCGTAACCGACTCCTGAACCCAACATTTTTAAAATCTCTGGTTTTTATGGTGCCCGGCCTACCTTAGTGGCCGGTGGCGACTCCATTTTTAAAATAATACATTTTTTCCAAAACCCCAATGGAAGACATTTTTTAAAGACCTAAATACCTTAAAACCTCGTTTTTTTAGATCGCTACAAAAGTAATGAGCGCATAATACACGAGAAACAAATGTGAATGGTAATGGTAATGAACATATAAATATTAAAGGATAAATTATGCTAGAAAATTTAAAACATACAATTTTAGTAAATTGAATCATTTTCTAATGTTAAAATATAAGAGTTTATTATAAAATATCTTGATTTGCTAATATTATCAAAACGAGCCGCTTTTGTTTGAACGATTTGGGACACTATTTACAGGTCTCTCTCACAAAAATATTTCCATCTCAAGGCAAGAAAATTATACATCAATGAATTGAAAACAATCATAAGATCAGGGCTATGTGAACCAACCATACTAGCATGGTTGATTTGTATGAAGCTTTGCATGTTCAATTGCTGCATATGGCTTGTTTGTATTGTATTGTATTGTATTTTATTGTATTGTATTGTATTATTGTGTGAAGGAATCCAAACCTATAAGTTGTACTTCTGTACTTAGTACTAGGGGATGTGTACTTGAGTTTGTGTGATCCGAGTAACATCCAATGTACTTGGGTGAAGTGAACGGAGTGCGGTTCTCGGTAACTATCGCTCGGTGACCCAAGTAAGTATCTTGATATCCATCTATATTCGGTGAACCAAATAAGTATCACGGGACTTATCTGCGCTAGGTGAACACGGTATGATCTCATTCACTTGTTTTCTTTGTGAACTCATATAACTAAGTTATGTGTGCTATTGTATTATTGTTGTGCGAACAAATATGAATATATTGATGTTTATTATTGTTGCTTGTTAAAGCATGTTTTTAGGCGGCAAGTGGTAGCGCCACTTGTTATCATCTTGACCTTATGATCATACTAACTCGCATGCTTGCGTTTATGATCTGTATGTAGTGTAGTAGAGTGGATGTATTCTAACACGTTATAAGTGCAAGCATAAACTATCGACACAAGTAATAAAGTGGATACACACATGTTGTCGAATCCCTTAAAGATTGAATCAGTTTATAGTTGTTAATGATCAATAAAAGGTTATGTGTGGTTAGGAATGCAGGTGAGAAATATAAAAATTTTCAAGGAAAACTTAAGAGAGATGCCATAGTACTTCCAGATGTAACCAACGAGTTGTGATCAAGAATATTTCGAAAATTAACATAGCATTTGTCGGACTTTTTATCTTTTTACCATGGTACGAAGTAGCTGATGGTAGATACTGTTTTGAGACCTCATAAGAAATGCACCAAAGCTAGTGCCCAAAGTGTTAGTTGACCTAGCCTGTCGGTACACCAACCAATCAGGTGTCAATACGACCATCCCTGGCTAAGCCCCATTGTGTCACTTGACTTAGGCCAGGTGGTAACTTACGTTACTTATGGTGCTTAATCATTTTACATTCTCTACTATTAGAACGTTAAATGCATTCTACAACATATACATGAGTATATAGACGAAACAATATAAGAACAAAGCCACTAGCAAATAACATCAAATCAACGGTAACTATATTAAGAACATAGTTAAGATCTACAACGATAAAAAGAAATAATAGTTCAGAAAAAACCATAATTCATTGATCACTCAGGATCTACGGCAAAAACATATCCCAGTTACAGGCACATGAACTCTAACGAGTGAGCCTCGCGGTATTCGCTATTGCAACTCGTTGATCTAATGGGCTTTTCAACCACCATGTTACTTCTTTCTGCACAGGACCTCCAAGCTCTTTAAGCTTCCATGGCTAGAGTCATTTTTTGGGGGAAAATCTATAAGAAAAAACTCTCCAAAATAGACCTCCTTTCTTTATAAGTTGGGGCCTCTATATATAAGCAGAGGAGGGAGAACCGACACACTAATAGGAATGTAGCAAGTGTTAGCTCTCACTTGTGGTCTACCCTGACAAGTCCTTTTGTCTTGATGCAACAGACAGTTTGTGGCTTTAGATATTGTCTAGTACTTCTTTTTTGGAATTTGTCTTGATGCAATAGGAAGACTATGGCCTCAACCACCAAAGTCGTCTTTCTAGTTTTTATAAGGATCAACTAGAATCTATCTCTCAATTACAAGGTCTTGACAATCTAAACTAATTACATCTCAAGGTGGGTGTTTGCACATTTTGGTTCACTATGATTGGACTAAAGAATTACAAGAGATAAACAAAATATACAATGAAAAACTCTACTCTCTTGATCTTTAAGCTTGGATGTCCATCCTCTAGTTCTTCAAGTGTCTTTGGCTTGTATTTATAGTGTGAAATGAAAAACTAGCCGTTTATAGCCATTGGGGACTTTAATTCTAGCCATAAATGCATTTCTGGTACAGTGGGTATCGATAAGCGCCTTGTTGTATCTGTACTTGCTAAAACAAGAAAGAGCCGTTGCAAATATGTAGAGCGTATCAGTACACAATACATTCATATCGGCATGGAGGCTTCTGTATCGGTACACGAAGTGCTCTCTGAAATCTTGAAATCAAAAGCGTATCGGCACAGAGAAGTGTTGTACAGGTACGAGCATCTTTCGTATCAGTACTGGGAGTATCGTACTGGTATCGAATGCCTGTTTTTTACATTTAAATCATTTTGAAAATGTTTGTCTAAGTCAAAAACACTTTAAAAAGTTTTCAAACATTTTTTTTAAGTTAAATAGAATTAGGATTGTTTTTTTGCAATATTTGTTCAAGTCCAACAACATTTTTCACTTTGTTATATCTTAATAGCATTTCTGCACACAATAGCACAAGAGTTAGCCAACTCTGTTTTGACATTAATATGTCAAGTACCCGACAAAAAGAAATAAAAATACAAAATACCCCAAATGCACGAGAAAGACTAAATAAAGGCAAAAATTTATACAAAAGAGACGAGAACAAAAGCAAAGGTGGCGTAGAAATATATGTATATTCAAGAGTTATCAGTGGACGTGTGCCACTGATCTTTATAAGCTTAGCTTTCGGAAGAATCGTTGTTTTCGTTCATAGGTTTGTAGGTTGGAACTTCGGATTCAGAACACCATCAACTTCAATATTTCAATATCGATTATGTAATTGAATACAAGACTTATTTATGAGCTATATATTCATAGGACATTATGTTGGTTATGCATTTATGGCTCTACTTTGAATATTTGTAATATTGGGTCGAATGTCGATTCTTAGAAATTGGAGCTCCTCATTTGTATGAACTTTAAATATTTGAATGGCGTATTTAATTATGATTATGCTTATTTTGAAAATGAGTTTTCAAACTATTTTCCTAAACCTTGACTTTAAATGGTTGGCGGGTCGGGACCATTGTGACACTTCGGATCTTTTGACCAGTTCGGGGTGTTGCATGTACGTTTTTCCGCTCAATGTTCTTTGATTTTCTTTGTAAAAGATTCATTCGTATTCACTAGCAAACTCCACAATTCCTTGCAGTTGTGTTTACAGTTTGTATACAAGGTAAACCATCTACAGGAAAGGTCCCTTCCCTAGAAAAATTAAGGAACAAAAAAAAAGAAGAAAAAAAAGAAGTGTTTGGTATTACAGTTACAACAGTGGTCCTAATCCAACCGTGGTTCATTGGTGTATCAAACAAATGTCACCTTCAAACTAACTCCATTAGGAGGGGATCGCCTTCCGCCATTATTCTTATTAGCTTTATGAATTCCTCTTCACTTGACACCTTCCATGGATGAACTGCCGGTGCTTGTGCCGAATAATGTGTCCATGAAGAATTTGTTGAAGGTAGATCTTGTTTGTACACCATTGTACTAAGCACCGAATCGAAATTCTGAGGAGAATCCATTGACAAAAAGAACATGGGTACAGCAACCTTTTGATGGATATCTAAATGGCCGACCAGGTTTACGAGATCAACAAAGTCCGCAACAAAGTGCCGAGGAACGTAGAATATCTCGGAACTGCAAATTGTTAGGCTCTGCGCATTCTTCACAACTTCTTTATAGTTTACTTGGAAGTAAACTGGCATTGTACTAACAACTTTGTTTACCATGTCTGCTTGCTTTGAATACCAATCCGAATTTTCTTTGGTTGTCGCCGTTGACCAAGACATGGATACCTAAATCCCATCAAATAGCAAAGAAAAATAATAGCAGCGACTTAGTAGTTACTCATAATCAACTGAATCAAAAAACAAATACTCATAATCAACAGAATCAAAAAACAAATACTCATAATCAACAATTTCGGTTTCTTAGTAACACAATGCACATGATTTTATAACAATTCAAACTGTTTCCTTCATATAAATGGCAAATCTATTGCAAAAAAAAAAAAAAACTACCAAAACCATTTATAATCATTTATAAATGGTTAAAAGAAATGTATAAAAGCCGAGGTTGTACAGACAACAATTACTAATAAAAACTAGTTCTAAATATTGAAAAGAAAATGTCAAGAGTAGGCACCAGAAAAAAAAGCTAACCGAGGAGGTTTAGGTACCTTATCTGTAATCCATAGCTTAGTCTTGTCTGCCTGTAGTAGATTCCAGTAATTAAGAACAGTATCATCTTCAATGAATAAAAAGCCGTCCGCACTAGAAAACCGATCAAATATCTTAGGCAGCTGCCTGTAAAATATGTTACGAGATAAATTAGTAAACATGAAAGACACCTTGTAAGAGCTAAGTTTCCATGATTATCAACTATTAATTGACCATTTAACAACAATTTGCTGCCTTTGGGAAGACTTAGTTCAGAAGAAACGAACACACCAACAACTTAATTGGCTTAGTACCAAACTTAACTTACTCGTGAACATAATAGGAAAAGAAAAGGAAATTACGGTTCAATTTATATTAGAAAAATCCATTTGCAGTATAAGATAAATCCTTCAAGGAGATGATTAGTTATTTAGACAATTAATTTATTCTGAAAATAATATGGATGAGCACTATTTTTTCCCTCCTAGGTTGTGCTTAGGAGGGAGGATTAAACATCGGTAAAGAAAATTCTTAATCCAAAATTAATCATGAATCTGGCTTTTGATTGAAAGAGAGTTCTCCCCTCAATTCCTCCTACAAGGAAAAAATGCCACTGAAGTGAGAAGGGGGAGCCTAGGTATACTGTAGCAACAAAAACCAGAAACGAGAGTGGCTCCACAAGAAAGGAACAGGCTGTTGAGGATGATGAATGAAATCATAAAAGAGGACCCTTTTTGAAATTTTAAAATATCTAATGATACTATCTATAATCAGCAAACCAAAAGGTTGCAAACCCCAGTTTCAAACACTACACTCCATCTAAAATATGCAAGGATTCATTAAAATACAGCTTTCACTGCTCAAGGCTAACAAAAAAGCCCTTTGCAAATATAACTTCGAGTCGAATACAACTCACAAAGTATATCTAGTATACTTTGAGTTAATAGCTTAATTTAATGGCCGTACAAAAGATAAAACCATTCCTGGATATTGGAACAGCTAATCAAACTGGGGTAGGCCCAATTGGAGAAAAATTCTAACACCAAGAACATTACAAGCACCTATAACCTATGTATAAATGATTCCAACATGGAATTCTTGTGAAAGCATCAGAGCATCATACTACCCCAAACCAATGTTAAAAATTTGTATGTTACTTTCAATCGTGCACTTATTTTTTGAGTTCAAATAAAATGATTACAAGTTGCTTTATACAACACATATCACCCTCCACTAACCGATATATTACACACTGCTATTTACTAGTTCTTAATTTCAATACCTAAAATTTTATAAACTAATTTAAAGCTTCAAGATTAACATAAAATCAAAAGTTAAGATCATGACTATCCGGCTAAGGATGAAAGAAAATCAGGCAAATCTACACTCTAATGGCTTGAAGGAAAAGCTATCTGGTAAACCAGAATGTCACTTTATTCTCCCAAGAAAAATTCAAAACATCAAAGTTCTGAGCAAGATGCACCATAGAAAAATAAATTGACACACAAAAAGAAAAATGCCTTGGGTAAGAAACAATTCTTCAGGAAACTTACTTGTAAAGATGATCTAAATGGCCTTCTTCAACAGCAAGATCTGAATTCTTCTTCACAGACCAAATAACCACAGTTTTAAATATCCGCCCGTAAAGCAATCTCCACTCCAAAGCAGTACGTTCCACGGGACCATTGCAGAACATGATAAGCACAACATTTCCAAAATTCTTTCTCCAACGAATCAAATTCGCAATCTCAGAACTAACCGTCCCCGTTTCTTCCACCGCTAGATGGACAGATGGGATTTTCTGAGGGATAAATTCTTTTCGATCACCATGACCAATAGTTGGCCGTGGTCGGTCCAATTCTAACGTCATCAACCTTGGTTGCTGATAACCTACAGCAAGCAAATCTTGAAGCCAAGCAGCAGTAAACATGAGGTCCTGCTCGGTCCAAAACCACTCCTCTGCCATAACATAACTCAATTCCAATATCTTCTCAAACAACCTATGCTTATTTGATCTCCATGACACCAGAAATTTGATCAAACGACCTACATTTAGGTGAAGATCCTTCTCATCTGAAAAGGGGTATGCCTCAATTCTGTCATACCGATGAACAGTAGGTGGATACACAGCTACATAACCACCAATCTCCCACAAAAGTCTCTGTCCCCAATAACCCCTCAATACATCTGAAGCCATTGTACTAACAGAAACAGGAAGCATCAAGGCCCAAAATGCTGATGAATGGTAAATCGTATTAATCGAATTCAATGGCACCATCATACCTTGTGGCAGTGCCACTTTGGGTGCATGCTCATCAAACCGAATATCAAAGGCTTCCAAACCCGACTTCCTAGTAAAATAAAACACCGAATCAACATCCGGCAACCCATTTGAAATCCCTTGCTGTATAAACTGCTTCCCACCAAAAACCTCAGTGTAAAACGCCTCATGTCCAATTTCACCTACATTTTCCAATGGTAATCCCCTAGGCCAAACCGACCGTTGTCCGAAATGAATATAAGGGTTGACTATAGTCCTATTAGGATTATCATGACTATACTGCAATATAGATTCTTGCCTAGCTCCTTCCCCTACCAATTCTACATCAAAATGTTTCCCTAAATCATTATCAATTACTTCACCCCGATCATCGGCATCAAAGATCTTTTTAGCACCATGTTGAATCGCAAACAAATATCCAACACTTTTTCGAACATAAGAATCATAAGGCAAATGATCCACAACACGAAAACCCAAACTAGCTTGCATATCCAAGGACAAAAAAATCGCACCTTTTAAGCTCCAGTCTCTGGGAGTCCTCGAGTTCCCAATTGCCAAAACCTGCCACCCTTTAATCCTTACCATCTTTTGCAACGCATGAGACGGGTAACTCGAAACGGAGACAACGACCCACTGCTCCGATCTGAAATTAGCGTAGGGTGATGTCTTGTCAGCAATGGGTTTTATTGAATTCCAGTTGATATGAGGGAGGGACATGGAATCCATGGCGCGTTGGGTCTGGGACTGGAGGCAAAGTAGGGAAGCCGTGTTGGTGAAACTGTAGAGGAAGAAAACGACGGCGACGGTGGCGACTAGGACGAAGATTGCGATGATTCTGTAGAAATTCTCGGAAGCCCATGTGTAAAAATCGAGCTTTTTCGACTTTGCGAACCTGTTGGATTGAGCCCGGGCAGGCTTTGGAGACTTGGGAGCTGCGCGGTCTTGGACCAACATTTGATATTTTAGCCTAGAATATAGAAAGATAAAATCTGGGTAGATCGTCACTTATGTTCCTCAGCTACACTCATTCAAGAGCAAATGAAATGGAATGGACAGGTAATCTTTCTGAAGGGAAGAGAGGTGGGGGTTTAATGTAAAATTGTATGCAAAGCAACTGCCAGCAGTGTTTATCAAACCGAGTTCGAACTTGAGTCGAGTTCAATTGTGTTGAGTGTTGATCACTAAATTATTCTTGATTTTGATCACTAAGCTATTAGTTTTGACTAAATCATCACTAATGTTATATTTTGTTCTATTTTGGTCACTCGCCGTTAAGGCTGTAAATGAAACGGGATAGATGACGAGCTACTCGAGTTTGATTCAATTTGACTCGACTTGAGCTCGAACTCTGCTCGAGTTCTTAACGAGCCGAGTCGAGATACTCGATACTCGACTCAAAAAGCTTGCGAGATACTCGAAAATATAATATACTATTTTTTAAATTTTTTAAATTTAAAATCTAAATTTCTAAACCTAAAACTTTAAACATAAGTCTTAAACCCTAAAATCTAAATCCTAAATTCTAAACCCAACAACCTAAACCTCTAAACCCTAAAATAAGCAAGCTTGTATATCAAAGTTTTTTTTTTCTAATAGGGCTTTAAATGAGACGAGACAGGTCGCGAGCTACTCGAGTTTGACTCGGTCAAAGCTCGATCAACACTCAACTCAATTGAACTCGAGTTCTTAACGATCTGAGTCGAATTCAGATTATTCGGGCTTGTTAAAACTATTCAAGCTTAAACTCGACTCGAATTCATAAAAAGTTGAATTGAGCTTAGCACTACTCTAGCTAAACTCAGCTCGTTTACACCCCTACCCGCCATTAAAAAACTCACAGAAAAAACAATAATTTGGTGACCAAAACATGAAAGAAGTAATAGATAGGTGACTTGAAACGAGAAAAAAGTAACATTAGTATCAAAATAAGAAAACAAACATAACGTTAATGACGATTTTGTCAAAAAAATAATAGTTTAATGATCAAAATAAGAAAGCGAAAATAATTAAGTGATCAATGGTGTTATTTACCCATTTTTTCGATTTTGTTTTGTTTCTGTACTCTAGTACTAATACTATAAAGTTTTATCTAATTTCTCTTGCATTGACCATTGTAGTTACTAAATTTTAGCCTGAATCAAATGAAGAAGGAAAGTCAAATAAAACAAAGTTCGCCCGAAAAAGAAAAAAGGTCAATCCCTAAATCTAATCAGATATGGACAAGAATAATCAATCAAGTGAATAAAAGGGAAGCTAGCTACCAAATTGAAATCAAGAGCACAAAAAGGAATGAATCGAGCAATCAAGGGAAAATTAAGCCAAATCAGTTAGATTCTTTGTAAATTAGGCATGTAAATACCTATATATATCAATTATTTTCATTGTAATTTTCACTACGAATTTAGGGAGCAATAATACAAGCAAGAAAAAGCAAGCAATTCTTAGGTCATATTTTTTATATTTTTACTTTATTTCAAATTTTAAAAAGAAAGAAAAGGGATATTTTTACCCATATTTTTGAGCCGTCGAAGTTTTTTTTTTTTTAAGATTTGAACGTCTTTTTTAAAATATTTTTGGGATGTTTTAAAAGGTTTTAGGAGGTTTCGAAGGAAGATTTGGCTTGTAGTTTTAAAAAAATCGGAATTTTTTTAAATCATCGCTGTCGATAGATGAAGACCGACATAGTGGACAGTCATCATGTTCTTCATCTCATGAAGAACATGGATTAACACTTAGAGAAAATAAAAGGGGATTTTTGATATAAAATTTTAAAAGGTAAAAAGTGAAAACTGTTTATGAAATTGGGTTTTATACCCACATATTTTAAAATAAAACGGACAAATTATACTCTTTAAATTCCTATGTCCCATTTCTTTTAGCTACGCGAGATACCATACTTTCCATTTTTTCAAAGTGGTCAATATTTTCTTGTAAATTTGGCCTTTTGTTGTGGCATTATCTCAAATTGCTCACTGATTTCAAGTTTTTCTAAATATTCAAGTATATTATTATTATTTTAATTATGCCATTGTTCAAATTAACATTCTTATTATTTTAACTAAATTTCAACAAATATTTTCTCGTGAAATCCGCTCGGCTTCTAAGTGTTAACTCAATTAGGGAAGGATGTATTTTTTAAAAGGATCACGTTTTATCTATTTACCTCGTCGTTATTTTATTTACCTTCTTGTAAATATTTTTTTGTAATTTAATTTTCTTATCTTGTTAGTATTAGTTAAATTCCTTTAAAAAATTTAATTGTCATCTTTTATTTGTTTTTTAGGTTAATTCTTTTAAAAATTTAGGATTAAATTCTTTAATTTAAGCCTTAATTTAGTTAGAGCTTTTAAATATAATCTCTTTAGAATAGTCTTTTCTTTATCTTAAGACTAACAATCGACACTTAACTAAGCTTGAATCTTGTAAATAAAATTTATTTAGACCTTTTTAAGCTAAATATCAATTGAGTTTAATAATTAACATAGAATAATAAAACACTTTAATCCCTAATTTAAATAAATCTGCTTCTTTGATGCTATGATTAACTCCGGGACATTTAATTTGCAATGCGGTGTCCCATCAAAAGGAGATAAACGGGTTAGCGCCAAAAATATTGGCGGTGATTTTAATTTATTCTCAGGATGGTGAGACCGTTAAAATAAACTCATATTCATAAATGGATAACAAGTTAAAATTTACACGAACTCACAAATTTCGACATTAAGACAATTTGTAATCGGCTAGGTACCAATTTTTGGGTGTTGTGGGGGTGCTCACCCTTCCCACGCATAACTGACTCTCGAACCCATTTTTTGTTTTCGCATACCAAAATTATTGTTTTAATAAAATAAATTATTTTTTAAATGACCTATTTTTGGGTGATCCAATTACTCTTAAAAAAAGATTGATGACTCCATTATTTTTGTTTTTTATAAAAAAATCGCGCATAGCCCGTGCTGCGAAAACCATAAGACTTGGGAAGGTGATGATGGCAGTCGGCAGACAAGTTGGGTGACATTAAATGCTAATTGGCAACTGGTTTGAAACAATGACTGATTTCGAGTTCCACAAAGGCACTTTCTCATGTCATGTGATTGCAATATGCAGTGTTGTTAAAATCGGTCTAGATCTGCTGGAATTGAAATTAGTTAGTGTAATGGTTCAGTTGATTCTATTGAGCCATGTATATACTAAACCTTCAAAAATCAAACAATATGAGACCGTTTGAACCGGCTAAAAAACCATTTGGTTCGAAAATAAATTTTTGGTTTAAAGCCCAATAATATTATATGTTGACCCAATAAAAAAACTCATTAACTTTTTTTATTAAATGATGTGGTTTATCTTAGGTAATTTGATTGCTTAAATATATAGTCATAGATAATTTGATTATCAACTCAAACAAAAAGTTTTTGAGATATTGACTTTGTTTAAATAGAGAACTCATATGATACATAAAAGATGTAAGCTCTGTTAAATATGTTTCATTCCCCAGAAAAAGAAGTCAAAATCCCTAAATTCTCTCCCTCCGTTTGCGATTCTCCCTGGTACTTTCGTTTTGTTCACGCCTCGGAGTTGTGGTTGTGCTTGGGTCCCCCGCCTCACTTTCATTTCCGTGAACATAAAATTTTTGACCTAGTTTGGCTCAATCCACATTTAAATTTCATAAATCTAACAACGTTTCAAATCAAACGGAGATAAATAGTTAAATTGTTTACAAAAGGAGCTCCAATTTAAAACAAAATAATTAAAATATTCGACATTATCAAATAAATCCAAAATAAGAGTTATAGACATAAAATCAGGGTCCTACGAATACATTGCCCGAAAAATCTAAGTATTGTACTCTTGAACACGTTGATGAGCTGAAGTCCTCCGCCAATGGGGCTCCTTTAATGCAATGCAACAACCTAAAAACCTGCAAACGAAAACAACAATTTCAAACGTTGAGCTCATAAAGCTCAGTGGATACACCTCTACTCTACTATGCTTCATGCAGAACATAAACATAAGCACGTAGCTAGAAAGGATGACATGGCAATATAATGATACATGGCACTATGCTAGTCGCCTAAATCAGACTCAGCAACAAAACACATCATGCCATCATCAATCACATTGTAGCAATCAAATTCACAAACCTGGAGTGAGGCCCGAGTCACACAACATTGGGACATACACTCGGAGTGAGGCCCGTGTCACACAGCATCAGGACGTACACTCATACTTGGAATCTCCCCTCAAGTATTCTTCGAATGAGGCCCGAGTCATACAACATCGGCCATCCAGATCCCATCAAACAACTGCTCATACGACACACAATGTCAACCAACCAAGAAACCTATGGTTGCTAGCAACATACAAACACACAAGCCATTTACCAAGTTTCTTACACATTAGGATCGAGTAAGAGGGTAATTTCGCGGTTTCTCAGTTTTACAATTCATTTTACCACATTAGAAATCTATTGGACCATCATTCTCGAATTATGAGCCTCTCGAGCTCAAAATTAACATTTCGGGTAGATTGCCTAGTGGCTACTAATACCCAACCTTTTAGTATCGGTATGCCCACAGTATCAATACGCTTTTGAGCATACTGATACTCAATTTGCTCACTGTAATCACATAGGCAAACCATGTACCGATACAGGATGACTCGTATTGGTACAACTTGAATCTCGTACCGGTATTTGTTGAAGCCCGTACTGGTACTCTCATATAGTTTATCAAAACCTTCAGCAAAATTACACGAGATACCGGTACCCAAGCCCAAAACTTTGAGTATGGAGCTCAAAATCACCCCAAGGGTCCTCAAACTGTCCTAAAACATCCCCAAATTAACCCTACATGTTATGGGATTGGTTTTAGATAGGTTTCTATCAATTTTATATGTTTTACCATTTGTAAGCATTTAAACACTCATATCATCAAATCAAGCACACAAGGCATCATCCTTAGGATGTGCACGAAACAAAAGGAGTAGGAAGTGTACTAACCTTACTCCAGCTGAAAATGAAGCTCCTTGCCAAGCTCCTCAAACTTTCTTCTTCCCAAGCTCCTTGGAAGAACTCCCAACTTTTTTCACTACACAAGGAAGTTGTAACATGAATTACAGCTCTATATAAAGAAAAAAGAAAGCCAAAGGAAAGATTTAACACCCCAAAACATGGCTAAATTCTTCACTTCTTCCCATCTCTTCCACACCCCCCCCCCACAAAACCAATTTTTCACCATACCACCATAAGGGATGATCTTTACCTTGTTTGATAGATCTTTGGATGCTAATTCCAAAACCTCAAAACTAAAATTTAACTCTAAATAACAAAGTTTTTATCTTTTACCTTTGAGTTTGAAGAGAGGAAGAATAAGAAGAGAGATATGGGAAAGTAGGGGGAACAAAAGTGATATTACTCTTCCCTTTTTGCAAAATTTTAAATGCTACATCATCCTTCTGATCGGTGAAATAATGTCACACAATTTGTGCAAGCGTACACACGTCGATGCAAGTATAGTTGACATATGCAAATCTGTCAGATATCGATCCTACGAGGATGGATGATCGAAAGTCTGCCAATGTTAATGCAATAAGTAAGAAAAATAAGGTAATTGCAATAAGTAAAGTCGCAGCAATGAAAGGTAAATAATATAGGTATTGTCACAACAATGTTCTAAAATTAAAATAGAAACAATATAATGATGACAGTGGGGTTCCCTTGGTGATTCATCAACATAATAATGAATGCTAGCAAGAAACAAATGAAAAGATGATTATCGATGCAATAAAGTACATGAATATCTTACCAATCTTAATGTAACACTCCCTTCCCGTATTCGTACACTGAACACGAGTCAGAAATGTCACAGTAAAAAAATTATTTTACCTTAAGAATCAGGGCTATTTCAAAATTTCAATTAACTTATGGATAACAATAACATTAAAACTAAATTCTAACATAAAAACGCAGAAATTATACATATCACATACTATTCATTATACATAAACGGAATCATTACAAGGCATGCCAGTTTTATCCTTTAACAAATTAAAAATGTTATTTCGTACATGCCACTATTCACATATAAAACCAGGATGTCATAAGTACTGAAAATAACCTGTCAATTTTGTGTCTTCACAAAAGATTTGATGCAACAGCTCCGTCCAATCCTACTCCGGATTACCTACGCGTATTACAGAAATACACGCTAAGTATAACATAGTAAGGCATAAATAAGTAACATATATAAAATCTTTATAATGCATAATACTTTCCAAAAACCTGATATTTATATATATGAAAAAAATACTTCGTAATACCAGAATATAGCCCAAGGTAAATATTAAGTACTTTAAAAGTACTATTCTTTATTGCTTGTAGACACAATAAAGTGCCTATAACATATATGACACTTTAAAGTATCGTTAACTTTATGATACACATTGAAGTGTCAATAACTTTATAATACTCTTCAAGTGTCATTAACTCGTAGAATGTCTTATATGGTTGATGGTGCCTTTAAACCAACTAACCAACTTATACGGTTGATGGTGCCTTTAAACCAACTAACCAACTTATATGATTGGTGACGCCTTTGAATCACCTAATCCATAATCGAGTAATATATTTTTACATTACCAAGGGCAACCTTAAAAACAATTCCTGCAATTAAGTGCAAATAACACAATATCCATACATACATCACTTAAAACATTTTATATTGGAGTAGTCCATACCCCAAGATGCTTAATAGTATTCATGGTATACTGCCATAATCTGTAAATCATTAAAATAAAGTACTATGCTAAAAACATATATACACTCACCTTAGCCTTGTAATGCCCCTTTTTACTATTCGATTAGTAACGAACTTCTTCTTTTCTCGGTCTACTAGTACGACCTTGATCTTTATCGGTATCTTAATTTTTCTTGTAAATCCCTCAAATAAAGCTTGGAAGTTGACTTTTTTCTTCTTTCCCTTGTTCTTCTTATCTCACGGCTAGTAGAGAAAAATGAACAAATATTTTGTTGATTCTTTCTTTTAAATAATCCACATGTCCCCTATTTTAATCTAAAAATGCCACTTGTCTCATTAAAAAATGAATTTTTAATTCATTTCTATCCATTCACCAATTTGTCCTCCAATCAATTTAATATTTGCAAGTCCTCTTCCAATATGCCATTCCATTACATGGGAACAAATATAGTTCCTTCCTAACCAGTCATCCTTAAGAAAAATCAACAAATTTTTTTTTACGATTTTTGTTCGATCCAATTATCCGAAAATCACTTAATACGATTTTTCCATCAATCGTATTATCAAGTATACTCCAAAAATCTCATATTTCTAGTTTCCATAAATTGATAATATTGTTATAATAATTATCCTATATTTATAGAGTCTAACTCTGAAATTTTGATTCGATCCGATATACCGATATTCATAAAATATTTCTACTGCGATTTACCCCTTTCTCAAACTATCGAATTTTAATCCATACGAATCTTCTCTACTCTTTCTGGGTCCAAAATATCGATAAAAATCACTTTTATAGAACCTTCCCAGAAGTCACCCATTATAAAATTTCTCTGACTTGATCACGCTTAACAATTATATTCGATCCAATATCAGTACCTTTTTCCCATCTCAATTCTAAAAATCGACATTAAGGTACTTAATTTGATTTGATCTACACTTGAATAAAATTACTTAATGGGAAAATTACCATTTTGGTCCCTAAACTTTTCCTAACTTTTCACTTTAGCCACTAAACTTTAAATTTTTACGTTTTAATCACTAAACTAAAACCACTCACTTTTAATTCCTTGCATTTTAGTCACTAAGCTAATATTGGGATATTACAATTCTCTCCCATTAAGAAAATTCGTCATCGAATTTTTAGAACGTACTTGTAACAATATCGAGTTCTTCTCTGTCATCTCTATTATCATATGTCCGAATATGATAAACTCTAGCTGAAGCTCGACCATTTCGTTATGCAGCAGCTTCAGTCTCTTTTCGAGAACTCGTTCTGGACGATCCTACATATCCTCTACTTCTGCCTCTTGCAATCCAACAGATCTTTCTATTTGAACTGATCTATCACATTGATTTGGGCAGTCACGTTTAAAATGTCCAATCTCGCCATAGCGGAAACATGCTCCTGTGATTATTCGACACTCCCCAAAATGTTTCCGGTTACAAGTCTCACATTGAGGAGGACCTTATTGATTTCCAGAATTCTTTATTGTTGTCGAAGTATTTTTGAATTTTTCAGCTTGTATTGCTTGTTCTTGGGGTGCTGAAATTCAAATCTTTCCTGTTGTGAATATCATTTACCTCGCTTTGATGATCGCGAAGTAAAAGATGTCCCGTCACTTCTTCTGGCCTCGAGATTCTTTCTCAGCTTTTTCTTTAATATTTTCCATTGCTTTTGCTCAGTTTACAGCATCCTGGAAATCTCGGGGAGAAAAGCCACTAATACTTCTTGATATCGTGTATCCAAGCCGCTTATAAAGCTGTCCATGATAGCTTTCTCGTTCGGTAGCAGTTCAGAAGCAAATCTGCTCAATCTATTGAACTCACATTCATATTCATAAACCGAACGTCCTTCTTGTTTAAGATCTATGAACTATTGTCTCATCTCTCGAACAAAAACATCTCCAATATATTTCCTCCTAAACTCGAGGATGAAAAACTGCCAATTCACTTCCTCATGAACACGGGTAGTAACATTGTTCCACCAGACCAAAGCTTGTTCCCTCAGCAAGGAAACTACACATTCTAACTTTCCTCGGTCGTCACAGTCGATCCGAGTCAACACGGTCTGTATATCATTCAGCCAGAAATCCGCAAACGTCGGATTTGCATCTATGTCACCTTTAAAATCAGGAGCTTGCAGCTTATTTAACTCTTTAGGCACCGAAATCCGAGGAGGTCTATTTATAATCGCATCTAAAGCATGCAGGAATGTATTCCGGTCATGTACTGGCATTTCCTGCTATACCGGTTGTTGTACCTCTTCTTCGACCTCTGGGCATTTTCAGACCCCATCTGTCGAGTAGCATGTCGAGATCCCCTCCTTCTGACATATGTAGTCAACATATACTTAAAATAATAAGCAATTGAATCAATCAAACAAGTTTCATTTTCAAGTAAATACGACATCCTAGTGGCATGTACTCTTTAAAATACTTTCTTTGAGTTTAAATTACTCCAGAACCAGTTAAACCTATAGCTCTGATACCAATAAATGTAACACTCCCTTCCCGTATTCGTACACCGAACACGAGTCGGAAATGTCACAGTAAAAGAAAATTTATTTTACCTTAAGAATCAGGGCTATTTCAAAATTTCAATTAACTTATGGATAACAATAACATTAAAACTAAATTCTAACATAAAAACGCAGAAATTATACATATCACATACTATTCATTATACATAAACGGAATCATTACAAGGCAGGCCGGTTTTATCTTTTAACAAATTAAACATGTTATTTCGTACATGCCACTATTCACATATAAAACCAGGATGTCATAAGTACTGAAAATAACCTGCAATTTTGTGTCTTCACAAAAGATTTGATGCAACAGCTCCGTCCAATCCTACTCCGGTTTACCTACGTGTATTACAAAAATACACGCAAAGTATAACTTAGTGAGGAATAAATAAGTAACATATATAAAATCTTTATAATGCATAATACTTTCCAAAAAACCTGATATTTATATATATGAAAAAAATACTTCGTAATACCAGAATATGACCTAAGGTAAATATCAAGTACTTTAAAAGTACTATTCTTTATTGCTTGCAGACACAATAAAGTGCCTATAACATATATGACACTTTAAAGTGCCGTTAACTTTATGATAGACATTGAAGTGTCAATAACTTTATAATACTCTTCAAGTGTCATTAACTCGTAGAATGTCTTATATGGTTGATGGTGCCTTTAAACCAACTAACCAACTTATATGGTTGATTGTGCCTTTAAACCAACTAACCAACTTATACGGTTGATGGTGCCTTTAAACCAACTAACCAACTTATATGATTGGTGATGCCTTTAAATCACCTAATCCATAATCGAGTAATATATTTTTACATTACCAAGGGCAACCTTAAAAAAAATTCCTGCAATTAAAGGCAAATAACACAATATCCATACATACATCAATTAAAACATTTTATATTGGAGCAGTTCATACCCCAAGATGCTTTATAATATTCATAGTATACTGCTATAATCTGTAAATCATTAAAATAAAGTACCATGCTAAAAACATATATACACTCACCTTAGCCTTGTAATGCCCCTTTTTACTATTCGATTAGTCTCGAACTTTTTTTCTCGGTCTACTAGTACGACCTTGATATTTATCGGTATCTTAGTTTTTCTTGTAAATCCCTCAAATAAAGCTTGGAAGTTGAATTTTTTCTTCTTTCCCTTGTTCTTCTTATCTCACGGCTAGCATAGAAAAATGAACAAATATTTTTTTCATTCTTTCTTTTAATTAATCCACATGTCCCCTATTTTAATCTAAAAATGCCACTTGTCTCATTAAAAATGAATTTTTAATTCATTTCTATCCATTTCACCAATTTGTCCTCCAACCAATTTCATATTTACAAGTCCTCTTCCAATATGCCATTCCATTACATGGGAACAAATATAGTTCCTTCCTAACCAGCCATCCTTAAGAAAAATCAACAAATTTTATTTTACGATTTTTGTTCGATCCAATTATCTGAAAATCACTTAATACGATCAATACGATTTTTCCATCAATCGTATTATCAATTATACTCCAAAAATCTCATATTTCTAGTTTCCATAAATTGATAATATTGTCATAATAATTATCCTATATTTATGGAGTCTAACTCTGAAATTTTGATTTGATCCGATATACCGATATTCATAAAATACTTATACTGCGATTTACCCCTTTCTCAAACTATCGAATTTTAATCCATACGAATCTTCTCTACTCTTACCGAGTTCAAAATATCGATAAAAATCACTTTTATAGAACCTTCCCAGATGTCACCCATCATAAAATTTCTCTGACCTGAGCATGCTTAACAATTATATTAATCCAATATCAGTACCTTTTTCCCATCTTAATTCTAAAAATCGACATTAAGGTACTTAATTCGATTTGATCTACAACTTAATGAGAAAATTACCATCTTGGTCCCTAAACGTTTCCTACCTTTTCACTTTAGCCACCAAACTTTAAATTTTTACGTTTTAATCACTGAACTAAAACACTAACTTTTAATTCCTTGCATTTTAGTCACTAAGCTAATAGTGGGGTATTACACTTAACTTTTACCCTTAATCAAAGACTTATATGAGCCCACTCACCATACCTTTCAGTGATGGCTAATAAGCAAATACAATAACAATTGAGTCAACTTTCATTGTATTCCCATGCAACTTTTGTTGTAATGGCTTGTTAACTTGAACTGTTATTGCAACTCTCATTGATCGTGGCTACAATAAACACTTTCGTGCATAAAGACATTCAAACCCAAAGATCAAAAGATAAAGGAAAAGCTTAATAAGATAAATATTCAGTCAATATTCATAAAGTATTTTCATACAAAATGAAATAAAACCATAATCATCAGCTTTTAAATAAAAGAAACATTAAGAATCGAATGAGGAAAGCTATCTCTAGCTAACTCAATTGCTCTTTGATGCTTCCTCTTGCTTCACACTCGTTATGGCTACTTAATTCTGCATCGGATTCACCTCGGTTGCCTCATGTAAGCTTTAGGCTACCATAGCAATCAAGAGAGAGCTCCAAAACTAAGGAAAAATATGATAATATATGAGCCTCCTATTTCTAGGGTAAGAATATATGTATATATCCTCATCATCTCCCAATTGGGTGTTTGCAGGTGTCTTTTATAGATTTGTAGCTGTAAATTTCGTGCAGAACAACTATATTAATGAACAGCTCATTGTCCTTTTAATCTTATCCTGACAGCTGCCATTGTGGCGACAATGACTGTTTTGATGTGCTAGCATTACAGTGAACATTCTATCGACATCATGTCCAAACAAAAATTGTTATAACAAAATGCCAGCTCATCATCCTTTGTTCTTATCCTTTTGCCAACGTCATTCGATTTTATCTTTTTTATAGCTATCAATGTTGCGACAGATCTAGACGCAATCTAAACAACGCTTATACAGTGATATCAGTATTACAACGATAGTCCTGGCTGTAATTTTGGAAGAACTCATGTAGCGACATTAGCAGCAAAATTGTGATAAATTCAAGGATAATTCAAGAAGGAGCTACTGAGTTAAGAATATGCAAATACAAAGATAAAAGTGCTAAAATGTATGTAAAAGATAACATGATGGGGACAAATTAATCAATAAATAAGGTGAAAACACATGTCTTTTAAAGTACCATCCCACCCCCAAACTTAAGTCTTTGCTTGTCCTCAAGCAAAATAAAAAATAGCAAGGTTAAATACCAATTGATGAACATTCTAGCAACTTAAATCATCTCAACTATCAAAGAATCAATTACATCTACACGATAGAATATTGCATCAACAACTTAGGAATATAAATGAATGAACTTGCAAATTCATCAATACTTAGCATCATGTCTAACATCACAGATTCTTTCTACCTAAGCAACATTTATTTCACTATACTATATAAGCATATGATTCTTTTTTTTCTTTCTTTCTTTTTTTTGAAACAATGGATATTGAACAATGAATGGACCCTAGATCCTGAGAAGTAGGATGTTGTGCAACGAACCCCCAAGAAGTACTTTATTGCTTCGACACACACTCATGCAACGATAGCCTTTGGCCAGATTCATTTTTCTAACGCATGCATTGGAGTGTTCCCCTTTAAGCTACTTTCATTATGTACCCACATTGGAGTGCTATTTATTTACACATAATATGATCTATAAACATATATAACAACAGCTGAACTAGGAAGATTAATCTAAGATCTAAGAGATGATGCTAGATATCCATTTCTCAAGCAAACAAATTCATTCATAACATAATTCTAATACAACATTCCATCACATGTATCCAACCAATTCATTGACAATCATGATTCAAGAATTACACATCGAATGAAAGAAAAAAAATTTATAGCACAAAGTGAACATTCTATTTGCTTAAAAAATTGAAATGGGGGTGTATTTCAAACCCTAGGTGTATAGCCCCAAACTTAAAGATTGCATTGTCCCCAATGCAAAAACAAAATGCAATTACAATGACAAATGCAATGACAATAAACCTAAATGCAAATATAATGACAAAATGCAATAACAAAAGGAAACCAACAACTACATGAAATGCATGATCAGAACAAACTAAAAAAAATTAAAAACAAACTAACTCAGTGTTCATTTGCTCCCGGTGTGGCTAGATGGTGCTTCTTCTTCTCGTTGCAACATTATCTTCTCAGTAGTTGCATCCATAGCCTCGAATATAGTGACATTTATCGCAACAATATCTTCATCTTCTTGTTCTTCTTCTTTTCTCTCAGCTTAGCTCGGTCTGTAGGTGCCTCATCTGATTCTAGTCAACCTTGGCACCATTAACCTCCTATTATTTTAGTGAAATCCGAATTCACCTATAATAAGCGCCCATTTATTATTTCATTTATTATTTCATTGTGGCAGGGGTTGCCTTGGAGAGTCGTTTCTGATACTTCTTATTGTCCATTCACACTATCCATCGAGTGACAATTTTGCCCAAAAAGAGTTGGGCCAGTGTGATTGCAAATATTCTGGCTTATGTGGCCTTGGTAGAGGTGTTTTTCTTTCATTATCCTTTAAGGTCCATGTGTACCCTCCACCTTGCTACTATCCTGGAAGGCATAAATTCAATGTGAGCAACATATTTCAAATCCAACCATTTGATTACCTCATACTCATCGACTTCTATCATAGTTGAATGTAGCTTTCGTTGCGGTGACATTTACTACTCCAGCCAATTTTCATAGCAATCCTCTACTAGAATTCTGTTTAAATCAAGTGAAAGACCAATTTTCTGAAAATTTTCATAAATCCAACCACCATTTTGTTCAAGCTTTTCAAACATCTCCACTAGTAGAGATTTTGGTATGACAATAAAAATAGAGGGGATCACCATGGATAGAGCATCCTCTCCCAAATGATCATACCCTTCTTTTGATGGCGTCAAGTCTAGCATTGTTGGTTCCTCAAGAGATACATGCTTAGATTCCATTGACAAAGTACTGCCATCTTGTTGACCTTGCATGTAGTCATGAACTTGTCGTGGAAAAGGTAGATGTGAGGATACTTTAGTTTGTGCCAACACTTTGGATTGAGCTGACATTTCAGATTGCATCCGCATATTAGATTTGAGCACTGTAGGAAAAAAGTGACAACTCTTGGAACATGCTTTGCTGGTACATCGGTAATATCTTCAAATGTAATCTTTTCATTATGATCCAGTTCTCCACTTCCTTGAGTTGGTACAGTTGATTCCTTATCACTCAGAAGTGTGCCTTGCAGTCTAGGATTCATTGTGGAAGCAAGTTGTCATAATTGTGCTTCTAATACACGAATCGATGAGGAATTTCCTTGAACAATTACTTCCGTCTGAGTGAAATGCTCTTGCATCAAAGTTGCAAGAGCTGCATAGGGATCAGATATGAAAGTTGGGGTATATTGTGGCTACATAGGTACTTGAGCATGCAGATGTGGCAACCGAAGATATTGTGGTTGCAACGGAGTTTGTTGTGACTGCAGCTGAGTTTGCTGATTGTACTGTTGCTGCAGGGAATTGTAATTCCCTTTTCTTGGATTATAAACGCCTAGGGAGAAATTATTTCCATATCAGAATGTCCCAACAAATTGACCAAAATTTTGATTTCCCCAAGATTGTTGATTGAATACAGCAACATTATATGAATTTTCATACAAGTTGTTGCCTAAGAGTTGTGGATATTCTTCAAAACTGTGGTTGTCATCGCAAATCTCACAGCTGAATGTAGGGACATCGACTCTTTGGGCTACTCTAGGCATTTGCATATATTTGATCTTGTTGTCCAATTCTAAAATTTCTGCCAAGAGTGTTGCATAAATATCCTCTTTGAATATTATGCAATCTCGAATGGTTCAACGTCTACCCTTCATTATATTTGTTGCTCTCTCTTTATAGCTTTCCTAAAAAAATGAACAAAACAAAAAAATAAAGTTAATAAAAAATATAAAAATGCAACGACAAAAATAAACACCAAATGAAAACTGTCATCGGTAACGGCGCCAAAACTTGATCCGTGAAATAATATCACACGATTTGTGCAAGCGTATACAAGTCGATGCAAGTATAGTTGAAAGATGCAAATCTATCGGATATCGATCCTACGAGGATGGTTATTCGAAAGTCTACCAATGTCATTGCAATAAGTAAGAAAAATAAGGTAATTGCAATAAGTAATGTCGCAACAATGAAAGGTAAATGATATAGGTATTGTCGCATCATTGCACTGAAATTAAAATAGAAACAATATAATGATGGCAGTGGGGTTCCCTCAGTGATTCATCAACAAAATAACGAATGCTAACAAGAAACAAATAAAAAGATGATTATCGATGCAATAAAACATATGAATATCTTACCAATCTTAACTTTTACCCTTAATTAAAGAATTATATGAGCCCACTCACCACACCTCTCATTGATTGCTAATAAGCAAATACAAGAACAATTGAGTCAACTTTCGTTGAACACCCATGCAACTTTTGTTGTAATGGCTTGTTAACTTGAACTATCACTGCAACTCTCATTGATCGAGGCTGCAATAAACACTTTCGTGCATATAGACATTCAAACACAAAGATCAAAAGATAAAGGAAAAGCTTAATAAGATAAACATTTAGTCAATGTTCATAAAATTTTCATACAAAATGAAATAAGACCATAATCATCAGCGTTTAAACAAAAGAAACATTAAGAACCAAATGAGGAAAGCTATCTCTAGCTAACTCGATTTCTCCTTGACGCTTCCTCTTGCTTCACATTCATCATGGCTACTTAATTCTGTATCAGATTCATCTCGGTTGCCCCATGGAAGCTTTAGGCTGCCATAGCCATCAAGAGAGAGCTCCAAAACCAAGGAAAAAGATGATAAGATAGGAGCCTCCTTTTTCTAGGGTAAGATTATATGTATATATATATATATATATGTCCTTATCATCTCCCAATTGGGTGTTTGCAGGTTTCCTTTATAGATTTGCAGCTGTGAATTTTGTACAGGACAACTATATTAATCGACAGTCATCTTCCTTTTGATCTTATCCTGACAGTTGTCATTGTGGCAAAAATGACTATTTCGATGTGCTAGCATTGCAACAAACATTGTACTGACATCATGTCCAAATAAAAGTTGTTATAACAAACTGCCAGCTCATCATCCTTTGATCTTATCCTTGCGCCAACGTTATTTGATCTTATCTTTTTGATAGCTGTCAATGTGGCGAAAGATCTGGACGTAATCTAAACAACGCTTATGCAGTGACAGTCCTGGCTGCAATTCTAGAAGAACTCATATAGCGATATTAGCAGCAAAAATATGATAAATTCAAGGATAATTCAAGAAGGAGCTACTGAGTTAAAAATATGCAAATACAAAGATAAAAATGCTAAAATGTATGCAAATGATAACATGATGGGGACAAATTATTCAATAAAAAGGTGAAAACACATGTTTTTAAAGTACCATCACCTTCTCTTACAAATGAGGGTTATTTACCACAATACCCTTCCATTTTCTTTCTACCCAACCCACAAGGCTAAAACTCAAGCCCAGCAAAATAAAGGAAGCCCACTAAGGCTCTCTTGAGCACCCAAATGCTCAAACTCTCAGCTCAACGTACAAGGACCATAGTTTGGGTTAAACTGACCCATAAATTCTGAAATTCGGGTTGTTACAAAAGTGTCAATTGTGGTACTTGTTTGTTTTCAGGTGACTGGTTTCCTTTTTATCTCAGTCCTTGGATGTTTTCCCATCCAAACTGTTTTGTTTCTCTGGTATGGATATCATGTTGGCCTTCACTCTATAGCATATGCTTGTTCTCCATCCTCATTGCTATATTGGGTGTATGAAGTTGTGATTTTTCTGTTTTGATGGCTTGCTTAGGTTGGAATGTTAGGGGACTAGGTAAAAAAGAGACATCAAGAGCTCTCCATTCTTTGATCTGGAACTATCGTCCTTGTATTCTTTTCTTAAGAGAAACTAAACAAAAAATAATTCTTGGAGCATATCAGGGATGTACTTCGTTTAATGGTAGTTGCTATATTGATCCTATTGATAAATCCGGAGGTCTAGCACTTTGGTGGGTTTTGGATGTTATTCTCTCAATTCTTCATGCTGATAAGCATCTGATTGATACTCATATTTCTATTACCAGCGAAGATCTTTGGTTTTACTCCTTTTTGTATGGTCCCCCACGCATAGAGGAAAAGAAGGTTTTTTGGAAGAAAATCTCTACTATCAGAAATGATCTCACGAATCCTTGGTGTTTGATAGGGGATTCTAACATTGTTGTCAACCAAAGTAAAAAATTTGGGGGTAACTTCTATGATCTGTCTCAAGCTAATTGGTTTAACAATTGTGTTAATGAATGTGGATTTTTGGAGATGTATATTAAAGAGGAATCTTTTGCATGGTCTAACCAGAGATCGGATCAAGTTGCCATCCTAGAGAAGCTTGATAGAATTCTCTACAACATAGAACAATATGTTTAAAAGCGCTATTGGAGTTATGGAACCAACCATTTGCTTTGACCATTCCCCAGTTATATGCCTTCTTAATGGGATGAACAAGAAGATCAGAAGAGATTTTAAGTTTGAATCAAAGTGGCTTAAAGAAGAGGAATGTAATATCACATTTAAGGAAAGCTGGAGATAAGGAGCGGGGTCAGCAAGAAGGGCTTCCTTTTACGGTAAATTAAAGAAAACAAGAAGGAAACTTCAAATTTGGAGCAAGGAGAAGTACGAAAGAAACAAAATTATGGTTGAAGAACTATGCAAGAAATTGTAGCTATTCAAGATAAACCATTAACAAAGGATAGTGTACAGGAAGTGAAGGCTCTTAAAAGAGAGCTGGATAAAGAGTGGGAAATGGGGGAGATGTATTGGCATCAACGATCGAGGGGGAATTGGTTGAAATTTGGGGATCGTAACTCAAGTTTTTTTCATGCTAGAACGATTCAGAATTGTAGGAGAAACATCATCGTAAAGATTAAATACAAATACGGAGTTTGGGTTGACAATGAGGATAATATTGCTGCACTTTTTCAAGGATATTATGGAGAGTGGTTCTCTAAGAATTCAGTTGTGGATTTTGAGGGGGTTCTGAGTTGCATACCAGCTATTGTGTCAAGTGATATGAACATAGAGTTATGTAAAGAAGTCACCAAAGTGGAAATTAAGGCTTCAGTTTTTAGTGTGGGGCTCTCAAATCACCAAGACCTGATGGGTTCTCAAGGATCTTCTACCAAACTTACTGGGATGTTATCAAGGATGATTTAACAAAGATGGTGCTTGGCTTTTTTCTATTTTGAGATGCTTCCTCTGGAATTAAACAAAACAAATCTCGTTCTTATCTCAAATAAGCCAAATCCTAAAGGGGTGACAATTTTTTGTCCTATAAGTTTATGCAATTTCTCTTATACTGCTTATGCAAAAAAAGGGCTTTGATGTATAGTGGATTTTTAGGATCAGGGAATGTGCTTCTATAACCTCGTTATCTCTTATCATTAACAGGGAAATAGTGAAAGAATTTAAACCAGGAAGAGGTCTCCACCAAGGCGATCCCCAATCCCCATATCTATTCTTATTCATATCAAACATTTTGTCATGGTTGATAGAAAGAGAACAACAAAACGAGAGATATAATGATTTCCAATTCGGGGAGATGTATCCTATACTTAGGCATCTTCTTTTTGCTGACGATAATATTCTTTTCAAGAAAGCTGAAAAAGAAAACTGTGATAGCATCAAAGACATCATCGATGACTTTTATGATGCCTCAGGTTAAACTGTTAATACAAGGAAATCTTCAGTCTTATTTTCCCCAAACATGAGCCAAAATTCAAGTCAAGATATCATCAATATGTTTGGTGTTAACTTTATAGAAGATGGGAGCAAATACTTAGGACTTCCTTCAATTTAGGGGAAGATTAAAAAGGAGTCTCTAATTTTTACTTGATAGAGTCAAAAGCAAGCTTCAAGGATGGAAAAGTTAGGTAAGGAGGTTCTAATTACGGCGGTTGTCACAGCGATCCTATCTTACGTCATACAACGTTTTATGCTCCTAGTCACCTTCTACAATGACATCAGCTCTTTGATTGGTCATTTATGGTGGGGAAATTCTATGAATAGGAGGAAGGGCATCCATTGGCTTAGCTGGGATAAATTGTGCAAATCAAAGAACGAAGGAGGTTTAGATTTCAGGGATCTTTATTGTTTCAACAAGGCCCTTATTTCAAAGCAAACTTGGTGTATTGTGAAGGAGCTTAATTCTTTGATTGCCCGTGTTCTCAGAGGGCTCTACTTCCCATTTGGAAATCTTCTTGAAGCTCATATTTATAAGAATCCTTCCTGGGCATGAAACAATATTGTAAAGGGTATTGATTTGATCAAAAATGGTTCGTTATAGACTGTGGGTAATGGTAAAGACATTACAATATGGTATGATCAATGGATCCCAAATTTGCCTGACAAAGTTTTTTATCTCAGAAAAACAAAAAATTTGTGATGATTTTAGGGTGGCTAGTCTTCTTGATAGTGCCAATAAAAAATGGAAGGATGAGAAACTAAGGGAACTCTTCTCAAACGATGAAGTGGAAGCATTTAAGACTATTCCTATCGGGGGACTAAATATTGAAGATGTTTTGGTTTGGGCCTCTTCAAAAAATAGCTCTTATTCGGTTAAAACGGGGTCCAAGTCTATCATGTCTAGCAAACCATCTTCTTTAATCCCTTTTGTTATTGATAATCCCAAAACTGATAAAAGTTTATAGCGTTCTATTTGACAGCTTAAAGTCCCTCCAAAAATTCATATTTTTTTATAGAAAGCAAGCCATAATGCAGTGGCCTCCAATGAGAACTTAAAATCCAGGCTTGTACCAATCTCTCAAGTTTGTTTCGATGTCATGATGGGATTGAAGGTCTCAAGCACATCCTTTTCTTTTTTCCTTTTGCTCAAGAGGTATGGAGGGCTTCAACTTTTAGTTACTGTCCAAAAGCTGAAGGTTTTCCGGGGTTTTGCAAATGGATTGTTTCGCTATTTAAGATCTGTGTTAGTGCCGATTGAAAGGAATTCGTTTGTTCATTATCCTTTTTATGCTGGCATCTTTGAAAATCTCGAAATAGGATGATTTTTAGGTTTATGTGATAATCCGATTGATGTGTGGAAAGCAAGCAAAAGACCTTTTTTTAGAGTTTTTCCTTGTATCAGAGATGAGTTCTATACAGCAGAGATCAGAACCTCTAAACGAGGAATGTTGGTGTCCTCCTCCGGAGGGTTGATTAAAAGCAAATTGCAATGCTTCGTAGGATTCTTGTTACTTCTAAACAGGTATTGCAGTTGTTTAACGTGACGGTGTATGTTTTGTTGTTGGTGGGACATCGAGGAAATATTAGCTTTCTTCTGTGTTTGTTTCTGAAGCAGAAGCTGTTCCTTCATGTCTTATATATACTTCTGGCTTGGGTTTTAAAATTTTGATTGTGAATTTTGATAACGCAAGCCTCATTCTTGTCTTAATTCTAGAATCTTTTCTTCATGGGATTCAGCTTCTATTGAGAGAGACATTGTCTCTTTAGCCTCCTCTTTTGTTTTTGTTAGTCGTGTTTATAACAAGGCTGCAGATTAGGTGGCTCGTTCTGAAAGAATGAACCGTTGCCCCTCTTACTGGTCAACTTGTGTTCTCTTAGGATTATCTTGTTTGCTGTAATTTTTTGTTTCATGCAGAATGAATGGTAGTTTATGATAAAAAATGCAACAATGCATGTATTAAAATGTACATGATTATGGATGTAATGTTGGATTTAAATCCGTAATAGTGGGCACATATGTATAATGTATATTGCTATTTTAAAGTATGACACAAAATTAAGTGACCAATTATGTTAGGCGTGTCATGGGTATTAAAATGTCATGGAAATAAAAGTGTAGATACCGTAAGATATATTTATAATTCAATGAGGGGCAGAGTTATAAATATTTAATAGTTGAATTAATAATCAACTATATAAAGAGGTAGTGGTCCCCAAGAAATAGGTTAACTTGTTTTTCTCTCCTTCCCGTTAGAGAGTTTTACGTCAAGAGAAAACCTATCTTCTTGGAAGATCAATACCAAAGATTTGGATTTCAACATCAAGATTCAAGGTTTTCATCTATCGAAAATCCAGTGCGCTTCCGCATTCGATTTTTCATTTATTGTTCTTGATGATTTGACATGATAGATCCTGGGTTTAGATTTCATATCTGTTATGGTTTAATTCTAACAAGCGGCATCAGAGACATGTCATGTTAATTCATTAAGAATCGGTTAATTTTTTTTATTATGGAAAATCACAATCGTGTATAAGGTTCAAAATTGTGATATTGATATGCTTTAATATTCTACTGAATTTATGCTATGCGATATTAGCTATTTGCTATTGATTTTCACCAATCTCAATTGTTTTCTATAACAATTTAGGGCTTTGAAACAATTAATTTTTTTAATGCAAAGGGTAATATATGTATATATTATCATTATTCATGAGGGCCATCATGTTTCTGGGCTCTTTCCTTAATTTCTATCAATGACAATTGAATTTTAATGTCGATAGATCATGATTTTTGGACCATTAAGATCATCATGATTTTTTTATTATTTTTTAGGGTTTTAATTAATGGTTAAAGTAAGGTCAATTTTTGGCTTTCTTTTGTATGTCAAGGCTGCCTTCTACGAATAAAGGAAATTTAGGGTTGTTTTTTTTTATTAATTAATTATTTTGGCCTCTGTCTCATTGTTTCCTTTGATTACAGTTAAAAATTAAGAATTAAAGGTGCATTGACGCATATCATGAGATCAATTTAGTTATGTGTATTGGTGATAGACCAGAAAATTACAGTCTAGTTAACATGGATTTCCTATAACCATTCGCCATTGAATAAATGGGTATTTTATATAAATATATGGGCACAATTTTATTTATTACTTCTCCACGTGCTTTCTAAAGTTAAGTTAGATTGAAGATTGTTTTCTTTATTAATAGTAAACTCCAAGTCGAATGAGATTAGACTATTGCTTATTTGAAATCGTGAGTATTTCTATTCTATTGTTGTGTTTAGTCACAGTGCAAAAGTAATCGATTTATTTCAGTTTAATTTATCAGCTTTAGAAAGTTATGTTTGGTCTCATTGAATTTTGGTTTTGGAATGCATTTGTTGTTATTAATATGGAACATAGATTTAATTTGGTTTGCTTGTAAATCCGGTTTAATGATCTATAAAATTTTGGCATTATGTTTTATAGTATCAATAAAAATATCAAATGCATGCTTAAGGAATTTTTGAGAAACAGTCAAAGATTTCAGTTTTTCCAATTTCTGATAGCCCCATTCAGACAATCTTATGTTGGGTTATTTCGGAAACTTAAGTGTTATAAAAAATTTCAGTTTTGACTGTTACAAAATTTTAAATTTGAATATCGGTATATTTATGTCATATATTTTGAGATAAATTAATTGAAACATTAAGTCACCAAAGTGACCCTATTATTGTGAAAATTATTTTATTTTAAAATATAGAAGGTTTTTTATGTGTGTAAGTCGGATTTTGTTAGTATTAATCGCCCAAATGAAGGTTAATAACTAACATTATTACATGTGCAATCGTGGTAATAAACATATGATAATTATTCATTTAATATGTGAGCAATAAATCGCCCAAAGGAAGATTTACATTTGACATGTTCTTATTATCAATGTTTGATTCTTTGTACCAAGATATCACTTACAAGTTAATATTTTGTCCAAAGATGAAATATTAATGGAGTGTCCTTATCTTGATATGAGGTTTACCTTTATTCAAATTTATTATTATTTTGGTTATCTTTTAATTTGATTGAAAGATAAAATTAAGATAAATATTTTGAAACAATTAAATTCATATTTTGGTTTCGGATGTCTAATATTTTAATGGATTAATTGAAACATAATGTCACCAAAGTGACCGCTTTTTTTGTAGATTAGTTTATTTAAAATATTAAGATAATTATGGGTTTTTGTAATTCATGCGTTTATTAATTGGCCCAAAGGAAAGTTAATATTTGGCGAATTACAACGACAACTAATGGCGATAAATGTGTGACAATTATAAGGTATTTTATGTAAGCAATACGTTAGTCCAAAGATTAATCTATTGTTTGACATAGTTTATTGTCAATGTTTGATTGCTACAACAAGAGTACCGCTTACAGTTAATATTACTGTTCAAAGACTTGATATTAATGTTGTGCTTGGTATCTTGAGGGGAACTAGCCATTATTTTGAATTTATTTGTTTACTTATGAATATTTATGTGGGCTTGTTTTTATTTTATTTGCTTATTTTGTTCTATATTTGGGTAATTTATCTTTCTTTATTACAATATCTCATTAAATACATTCTACACTCATGTTTAGTGAAACTAGTTTCAAGGAATAGAAAAGACACTTACATAAAGTATTTGGTTGTATGAACATAGACCTTGCACTAAGGAATAACAACTCGCACCTCTCATGGCGGTAAGCACCCATAAAAGGGATTTTGAGAGGTGAGTTCGTTCAAATTGCATGATTTTAATGATCGTAAAGTACAACATTCTAGAATTCTTTAGGAGCACAAATCTAAAGATATTACTCATACTAAGGGTTTCCTTGATAAATTTGAGAAACATTTTATTAAAAAATGTTAAGGCTATGACGTTACTTTTGACTTACTTGATGTCTATGAAGTATAAAGATCAAGGAAATGTGAGGGAGTATATTATGAAAATATTTAATATTGCTTCAAAACTTAAGATCGAACTTTCTAACAATTGTTTGTTCTTATGATTTTGGTATCGCTTCCTATACAGTTTAACCAATTCAAAATTAGTTACAATCACAAAAAGGAGAAATAGACTATAAATGAGCTTATTTCTCATTGTGTTAAAGAGGAAGAAAAGTTGAAGCGTTATAAGTGTAAAAGTACTCATTCGGTTAGTGCTCATTTAGTTAGTGTCTCTAAGAATAAGGGCAATAAAAAAAATATTAGAATAAAGTTGCTAAAGGTCCTAATCAAAAGAAACAACAATAAGTTACAAAGTATTGATTCTTTTGTATAAGTTAGGACACATGTGAAGAAATTAAACTTCAAAAGTGAGCAACTACTTCGGTTATTTTGAGTGATCCATGGGCTGTAAATTTTATGATCCCACAATAAGGATTATTTTAAGGAGAGGTTTAACATTTTTAGGATGTTGAGTTTGGAGGGAAAAATAAGGTTAGATACATTGCTATTGAGGGGAAGTTGAATTATAATTTAATTCATACTATCACTTTTAATGATGTTTAGGTTCTTACACCTATCATAATCAAGAAGTGAATCAAGTACCTCAGCAAAACAATGTTGAACAACTTCCATTCAAGATAAGGTAATTGTTTCAGAAGAACAAACTCAACAACCTTAAAAAAATAAGTGTCATTAAAGATATCCACGAGAGGAAGGAGAAATACTATTCTAGATTATTACTTTGTATTTATTCAAGAAAATAAGGATAATAATGGAATGATAGAAAATGATTCAATCATTTTTTATCAAATCATAAAAGTTCTGACTCTCAAAAGTGGATTGATGTCATTCAAGAAGAGTATAAATTTATGCAAGACAATAAAGTTTCGGAACTTGTCTCATTATGTGAAGGTGCAAACCAATTGGTGTAAATGGATATTTAAAACCAAGAGGGATGCAAATGATAATGTGGACAAGTATAAGGCATGTCTTGTATCTAAAGGATATACTCTAAAAGAAGACATTGATTTTGTGGAGACTTTCTCTCAAGTTTTATTGAAAGAATCTTTTAAGATAATCATGACGCTTATTGCTTATTTTAATCTTGAGCTACATAAGATGGATGTTACGCTTGTGTTTTTCAATGGTGACATTGAAGAAACAAATTATATGGTACAATCATAGATTTGTGTCTAATGATACAAAATCAATGATATGTAAATTAAAGAAATTTATCTATGAGCTTAAGTTGGACTCTCATTAACGAAATTATAAATTTCATATTGTTTATCTTATTTGGTTTTGAGATAAATTTGGTTCACAATTCTATATACTACAGTTCAGTGGGAGTAAACCAAGTGATACTCATATTACTAAAGAAGACAAATTTAGTCTTACTCAATGCCCTAAAAGTAACCTTGAAATTTAAAAAAAAATACAAAAGATTCCAAGTGCATAATCTATTGAGAATTTAATTTATGCTCAAGTATGTATGCGTTCGGATATTGCATACATTGTTAGAATGTTAGACAGATATTTAAGCAATTCTAGTTTGAACCATTGAATAGCAGCCAATAGAGTTATGAAATATCTTTAGAGAACAAAAATTACATGCTCACATATCGAGTTCGTAAGTTAGAGATCATCAAGTTTACAGACTTGATTCTATTAGAATATTGATGCAAAAGAATTTTGTCACATGGGCTGCTAATTATAGATTGAATAGAAAGATCACCACTTTATTTATTTTGTGACAATAAATATGCATTCATTTATTCTATGAACAATAGGAACAATTCAAATTTGAAGCACATAAATATTAAATTCCTAGTTGTTAAAGAAAATTCAGAGTGATTGTGTGTCTATAGAGCATGCTGGTACAAACTCCATATTTGCGCGCTTATTAAGAAACTATCACCCTAGGTCTTTCATGAGCACACTACTCATGTGGGTGTAATGTTATATAAAGATATTCATTTTTAGTGGGAGTTTGTAATTTTGAAAAATGCTCATTTGGTTTAGACACAATTTGATTTACTTGATTTAAAGTTATTTTAAGATTATTTTCTGCAGAAATAAAGTTTTTTTGGTTTATGCACACTCTGAATTCAGTAAAGTTTGATCTCACTAAGGTTTAGGAGGACCAGTTGGAAATAGACATGTTTGGTTCACATTTCATGTAATTTTTCATGCTACGCGTCCATGATTGATCTATGTCATTTGACTATATTTGTATACGTGACCATTGATGGGTCTTATCATGATTGATACGACAAAGGCTGCTTTGATCCTATATGAATATAGTTGATGGACGAGATTGTTATAGAATACCTATTATATAATAGCAAATTTTGAGCTCATAAGTTATACATTTGTTAGAAACATATGTTGCCCAAGTGGGAGATTGTTGGATTAAAATCCGTAATAGTAGGCACATATGTATAATGTATATTGCTATTTTAAAGTATGACACAAAATTAAGTGACCAATTATGTTAGGCGTGTCATGGGTATTAAAATGTCATGGAAATAAAAGTGTAGATACCGTAAGATATATTTATAATTCAATGAGGGTAGAGTTATAAATATTTAATAGTTGAATTAATAATCAACTATATAAAGAGGTAGTGGTCCCCAAGAAATAGGTTAACTTGTTTTTCTCTCCTTCCCGTCGAGAGTTAAAAATTAAGAATTAAAGGTGCATTGACGCATATCATGAGATCAATTTAGTTATGTGTATTGGTGATAGACCAGAAAATTACACCTAGTTAACATGGATTTCCTATAACCATTCGCCATTGAATAAATGGGTATTTTATATAAATATATGGGCACAATTTTATTTATTACTTCTCCACGTGCTTTCTAAAGTTAAGTTAGATTGAAGATTGTTTTCTTTATTAATAGTAAACTCCAAGTCGAATGACATTAGACTATTGCTTATTTGAAATCGTGAGTATTTCTATTCTATTGTTGTGTTTAGTCACAGTGCAAAAGTAATCGATTTATTTCAGTTTAATTTATCAGCTTTAGAAAGTTAAGTTTGGTCTCATTGAATTTTGGTTTTGGAATGCATTTGTTGTTATTAATATGGAACATAGATTTAATTTGGTTTGCTTGTAAATCCGGTTTAATGATCTATAAAATTTTGGCATTATGTTTTATAGTATCAATAAAAATATCAAATGCATGCTTAATGAATTTTTGAGAAACAGTCAAAGATTTCAGTTTTTCCGATTTCTGATAGCCCCATTCAGACAATCTTATGTTGGGTTATTTCGAAAACTTAAGTGTTATAAAAAATTTCAGTTTTGACTGTTACAAAATTTTAAATTTGAATATCGGTATATTTATGTCATATATTTTGAGATAAATTAATTGAAACATTAAGTCACCAAAGTGACCCCTATTGTGAAAATTATTTTATTTTAAAATATAGAAGGTTTTATGCGTGTAAGTCGGATTATGTTAGTATTAATCGGCCCAAAGGAAGGTTAATAACTAACATTATTACATGTGCAACTGTGGTAATAAACATATGATAATTATTCAGTTTAATATGTGAGCAATAAATCGGCCCAAAGGAAGATTTCTGTTTGACATGTTCTTATTATAAATGTTTGATTACTGTACCAATATATCACTTACAAGTTAATATTTTGTCCAAAGATGAAATATTAATGGAGTATCCGGTATCTTGATATGAGGTTCACCTTTATTCAAATTTATTATTATTTTGGTTATCTTTTAATTTGATTGAAAGATAAAATTAAGATAAATATTTTGAAACAATTAAATTCATATTTTGGTTTCGGATGTCTAATATTTTAATGGATTAATTGAAACATTATGTCACCAAAGTGACCGCTTTTGTGTATATTAGTTTATTTAAAATATTAAGATAATTATGGGTTTTTGTAATTCATGCGTTTATTAATTGGCCCAAAGGAAAGTTAATATTTGGCGAGAATTACAACGACAAATCTAATGGCGATAAATGTGTGACAATTATAAGGTATTTTATGTAAGCAATACGTTAGTCCAAAGATTAATCTATTGTTTGACATAGTTTATTGTCAATGTTTGATTGCTACAACAAGAGTACCGCTTTACATTAATATTCTTGTCCAAAGACTTGATATTAATGTTGTGCTTGATATCTTGAGGGGAACTAGCCATTATTTTGAATTTATTTGTTTACTTATGAATATTTATGTGGGCTTGTTTTTATTTTATTTGCTTATTTTGTTCTATATTTAGGTAATTTATCTTTACTGTTACAATATCTGTTAAATACATTCTACACTCATGTTTAGTGAAACTAGTTTCAAGGAATAGAAAAGACACTTACATAAAGTATTTGGTTGTATGAACATAGACCTTGCACTAAGGAAGAACAACTCGCACCTCTCATGGCGGTAAGCACCCATAAAAGGGATTTTGAGAGGTGAGTTCGTTCAAATTGCATGATTTTAATGATCATAAAGTACAACATTCTAGAATTCTTTAGGAGCACAAATCTAAAGATATTACTCATACTAAGGGTTTCCTTGATAAATTTGAGAAACATTTTATTAAAAAATGTTAAGGCTATGACGTTACTTTTGACTTACTTTATGTCTATGAAGTATAAAGATCAAGGAAATATGAGGGAGTATATTATGAAAATATTTAATATTGCTTCAAAACTTAAGGTACATAAGATCGAACTTTCTAACAATTGTTTGTTCTTATGATTTTGGTATCGCTTCCTATACAGTTTAACCAATTCAAAATTAGTTACAACTGTCAAAAGGAGAAATAGACTATAAATGAGCTTATTTCTCATTGTGTTAAAGAGGAAGAAAAGTTGAAGCGTTATAAGTGTAAAAGTACTCATTCGGTTAGTGTTCATTTAGTTAGTGTCTCTAAGAATAAGGGCAATAAAAAAATATTAGAATAAAGTTGCTAAAGGTCCTAATCAAAAGAAACAACAATAAGTTACAAAGTATTGATTCTTTTGTATAAGTTAGGACACATGTGAAGAAATTAAACTTCAAAAGTGAGCAACTACTTCGGTTATTTTGAGTGATCCATGGGCTGTAAATTTTATGATCCCACAATAAGGATTATTTTAAGGAGAGGTTTAACATTTTTAGGATGTTGAGTTTGGAGGGAAAAATAAGGTTAGATACATTGCTATTGGGGGAAGTTGAATTATAATTTAATTCATACTATCACTTTTAATGATGTTTAGGTTTTTACACCTATCATAATCAAGAAGTGAATCAAGTACCTCAGCAAAACAATGTTGAACAACTCCCATTCAAGATAAGGTAATTGTTTCAGAAGAACAAACTCAACAACCTTTAAAAAAAATAAGTGTCATTAAAGATATCCACGAGAGGAAGGAGAAATACTATTCTAGATTATTACTTTGTATTTATTCAAGAAAATAAGGATAATAATGGAATGATAGAAAATGATTCAATCATTTTTTATCAAATCATAAAAGTTCTGACTCTCAAAAGTGGATTGATGTCATTCAAGAAGAGTATAAATTTATGCAAGACAATAAAGTTTCGGAACTTGTCTCATTATGTGAAGGTGCAAACCAATTGATTGTAAATGGATATTTAAAACCAAGAGGATGCAAATGATAATGTGGACAAGTATAAGGCATGTCTTGTATCTAAAGGATATACTCTAAAAGAATACATTGATTTTGTGGAGACTTTCTCTCAAGTTTTATTGAAAGAATCTTTTAAGATAATCATGACGCTTATTGCTTATTTTAATCTTGAGCTACATAAGATGGATGTTACGCTTGTGTTTTTCAATGGTGACATTGAAGAAACAAATTATATGGTACAATCATAGATTTGTGTCTAATGATACAAAATCAATGATATGTAAATTAAAGAAATTCATCTATGAGCTTAAGTTGGACTCTCATTAACGAAATTATAAATTTTATATTGTTTATCTCATTTGGTTTTGAGATAAATTTGGTTCACAATTCTATATACTACATTCAGTGGGGAGTAAACCAAGTGATACTCATATTACTAAAGAAGACAAATTTAGTCTTACTCAATGCCCTAAAAGTAACCTTGAAATTAAAAAAATACAAAAGATTCCAAGTGCATAATCTATTGAGAATTTAATTTATGCTCAAGTATGTATGCGTTCGGATATTATACATTGTTAGAATGTTAGACAGATATTTAAGCAATTCTAGTTTGAACCATTGAATAGCAGCCAATAGGGTTATGAAATATCTTTAGAGAACAAAAATTACATGCTCACATATCGAAGTTCTGGTAAGTTAGAGATCATCAAGTTTACAGACTTCGATTCTATTAGAATATTGATGCAAAAGAATTTTGTCACATGGGCTGATAATTATAGATTGAATAGAAAGACCACTTCAGTTATTTTGTGACAATAAATATGCATTCATTTATTCTATGAACAATAGGAACACTTCAAATTTGAATCACATAAATATTAAATTCCTAGTTGTTAAAGAAAATTCAGAGCGATTGTGTGTCTATAGAGCATGTTGGTACAAACTCCATATTTGCACGCTTATTAAGAAACTATCACCCCAGGTCTTTCATGAGCACACTACTCATGTGGGTGTAATGTTATATAAAGATATTCAGTTTTAGTGGGAGTTTGTAATTTTGAAAAATGCTCATTTGGTTTAGACACAATTTCAGTTACTTCAGTTTAAAGTTATTTTAAGATTATTTTCTGCAGAAATAAAGTTCTTTTGGTTTATGCACACTCTGAATTCAGTAAAGTTTGATCTCACTAAGGTTTAGAAGGACCAGTTGGAAATAGACATGTTTGGTTCACATTTCATGTAATTTTCCATGCTACGCATCCATGATTGATCTATGTCATTTGACTATATTTGTATACGTGACCATTGATGGGTCTTGTCATGATTGATACGACAAAGGCTGCTTTGATCCTATATGGATATAGTTGATGGACGAGATTGTTACAGAATACCTATTATATAATAGCAAATTTTTGAGCTCATAAAGTTATACATTTGTCAGGAAACATATGTTGCCCAAGTGGGAGATTGTTGGATTTAAATCCGTAATAGTGGGCACATATGTATAATGTATATTGCTATTTTAAAGTATGACACAAAATTAAGTGACCAATTATGTTAGGCGTGTCATGGGTATTAAAATGTCATGGAAATAAAAGTGTAGATACCGTAAGATATATTTATAATTCAATGAGGGGTAGAGTTATAAATATTTAATAGTTGAATTAATAATCAACTATATAAAGAGGTAGTGGTCCCCAAGAAATAGGTTAACTTGTTTTTCTCTCCTTCCCCGTCAGAGAGTTTTACGTCAAGAGAAAACCTATCTTCTTGGAAGATCAATACCAAAGATTTGGATTTCAACATCAAGATTCAAGGTTTTCTATCGGTTAAATCAGGTACGCTTCCGCATTCAGTTTATTCAATTTATTGTTCTTGATGATTTAACATGATAGATCTTGGGTTTAGATTTCATATCTGTTATGGTTTAATTCTAACATGTAATAGATATTACAGTAATAATTGCTATGAGAACGGTCATAATAGTTACTCTTACTGCCTTAAGTGAAAACATAAATACAAACAAAAGAAAAATAAGAGATCTCGAAGGAAAATAACTTATGCTATTAATGTGCTACTAAAACAAGTCAACGTTAACATAAATTTTGGTACTAAAAGTTTTGTTGAAAGCCCTAAAAGAGAAAACATATTACTACACAAGTGAACAAAATTTTTGATGAATAATATGTTTTTTTCCCTCTATTTAACATAGTTTTACTTATATTTATTTACTATGTTTATCTTGACAAGTTCTACTAAAGCATATAAAATTATTTATTTTATTCAGTTTGTTGTGTATATATTAAAAGTCGAATCGCATGTTATGATAAATCAGAAATTTACAAGTTACATATACATCAAATTTGAATCGCATATTATGGTAAACCAAAAGTTAACAAGTTTAAGATTTTTTATTAGTTGCATGATTGGTTAGACCATCCCGATCAATAATGTTTCGAAAAACTTATTGAGAGTCACATGACCATTTGCTAAAAGAACATGAAGTTCTTTGTGTTGTTTGTTCCCAAACAAATCAATTTATTATAAGTGTTAACTAGATTATGTTAAGACAAACAAAGTATAAAATAAGCAAATAATAAACAAAAGCTATAACACAATCAACATGCACTAGGTCGACAAGTAATAAAGTAGTGAGTTGATTTATCGTCTCTATATGGATTAAATGAGTCATTCTTACTAAAATTATTATTGATTGAAAAGTAAAAAAAATCAATTGTGATGATTGGGGAGTAAAAGTAAAACAAGAATATGAAGTAAACTAATTATAACACCTCGATCTCGATCTAGATCCGAAGTACTACATTTGGGTAGCCTGAAAACTGACCATCAATTTCCATTTTAAAACCATAAGTTTGGCTTCATTTAAAAATATTAAACACCCATAATTTCATATAGTAAAATCAATCTATATAAATTAGCTTACAAAATAGGAGCTCCGAGTTTATAATACTGTATATCTAAAATAGTAAAGCAAATAGAGTTTACTGACTCAACATTTCTAAGGTCCTATGAATATATAAGCCCAAAACTAAATGCTAAGCACTGTAATCTCTGGGAAGTATCTTCTCAGTGTGTTCCTCGGTCACGATCAACCTACAAACCTGCAAACAGAAACAACGATTTCGAACACTGAGCTTACAAAGCTCAGTGGTACATTTCTACTCTACCATAATTCGTGATTATCATAAAATAAGAATGTGAGATAAATATAGTTTAGAGAGCATTGATAAGGCCTCACTATCTATGAGTTATTATCTAGCCTACACTAGATAGAGTTCTTAGATCACCTATCTCAAGGCATCAATAAGTCTACAAGAAGTCTTACATGTTCTACAATGCTTCAACTACTCAAGGTTACTCGGCCCCTCAAGGTTAATACATCTATAAGCTAACATACATGGCACATAAGACTCAAACATACCCGAGATCTCATTAGATCATCGAGGCTAAAGCACACAAAGTTGAACCACAAACCTAGAGTGAGACCTAGGGCCACACAGCATCGAGAACGTACACTTTGAGTGAGACCCATGGCTACAAAGTATCGAGAATGTATTCTTTAAACTTTGCAATGTCTGAGTGAGACTCGGGGCCACACAATCGGGAACATACACTCTATACTTGGAATCCTCATCGAGTATCTTCGAATGAGACCTAGGGCCACACAGCGTCAGGAACGTACATTTGGCATCTTTGACCGTGGTGTTGTTACACTATCTCACTGGGTATCCGGATCTCATCAATCAAGGTGACTCAACCAGTCAAATGCCTACCTAACATATGAGCAACGTGATCCTAATGATCACCTTATTGTCACTAATCATCAACATATCTTTTATTTTACATTAACGAGTTATTAATTTATTATGGAAGAGTATATAATTAATCTCATTAATTATCTCTATTAGTCCATGATATCTCATTAATCAAGGTGAATTAGCCAACAAGTGTCCGCATGACACATACACTTCAATATAGCATCAAGCGATCCTACGGTTGCTAACAATTTACGAGTCACCCATTTGAATTACCAAGTTCTTACATATTATGCTCGTTAATAAGGGTAAACTTTCAGTTTTACAATTCATTTTACCACATTAAAAGCCCATTGAACCACTGTCCTTGAATTATCAGCCATTTGAACACAAATTCACATTTTCGGGCAGATTGCCTAGTGGGTACTGGTATTGGTCGACCCGTACCGATACAACTTGCAATCGCGTACTGATACAACTTGAAGCTTGTATTGATACACCCTTCAAAGTTCATATGTGTTCTTCAACCCAAAACACAGGGTACTGATGAATGTGTAAATAACATATTTTCCATACCATTTTAGCTTAGCTTTTGCATGTGTTTAAGCTCATTTAGTTGTATTTATGAGTAGTTTGCAAATAGTTTGTATGTAGTTAGGGAGTTACACTGCTTGTGCTTACTTGTTACATACTTTGGTGATTTTAATGGGAAAGGTGGTGTTTTTTGGTGTATGTGCATGGTCTATTGGAGCTAGAGGAATACTGGAGCATGAAGGATAACACACTTCTCGTAGGAGTTGACGGGGAAGAATAGTAGGAGATAAATCTACCTTTGTCTTATGTGGATCCTCCTTAGATACGGAACACATTAAAGATAATGGGAAAGCAAGATCCTCTTAAAGGATGTTGTGCATGCTTTAGGGTTACAAAATCGTGCTTTCTCACCTATATAAAGGAGAACTTAAATAGATAATAGAGTTGTTAGGGTTCACAAAAATATGTATTACCTTAGCTTCATTGTTATCAACTTCTAGGCATTGAGAGAGTCAGAAGTTCATTAGAAAATCATGTCGAGTAGATAAAGAACTTAATGGTTTATGCAGACATTTGTTGCGAATTGCAATAGCATTGAAATAAGTAATCACGCATAGTTCCTAGGCAATAAACCCAACTTCCATAATTATCTGAATATTTGCTTCGACATCTGTTTGTCTTGATCATAATTGCTTTACTTTATTTGCATTTAGTTTTGATAAATCTCCATCAAACCAATACTTACTCAACCACTCTTAAGTACGATAACTTCTTATTTATCGATCCAATCCTCGTAGGTTTGACACTCTACCTCGTCACTTTATTACTTGATCGACAAGTATACTATTTCGCAAGCATCAAGTTTTTGGTGCCGTTGCCAGGGATAGGCAATTGATAATTATGTTTTAATTGCACTTAAGATTTTATTTTATTTGCATTTAATTTTTGTTTTTGTTTTCTTTTTTTAGGTACATTCTAGTGCATGACCAGATGCACGAATCGTGAAGAACCAATTCTTCCTTGTAATTTAGAGATCGAGAAATACTTATGAGACCTATGTAAAGAACAAAGGATAATGGAGAACAGATTAACAATGCATAGAACGACCAAGGCAACATACTTAACGATGGCGTTCCACCGGTAAATGCGCGAGTGATTGCTGACAATGCAACCCTCAATGGAGGTCAGGAAAGGCAGAAGGATATTCCACCAGCCCGACCTAGAAGACACATTTGCAACAACATTGCACCTGTCATCAACAATCTCAACCCATCGATCGTTATGCCAGATCTAAGGACAACTCACTTTGAGTTGAAGCCTATTATGTTCAACATGCTTAACTCTATTGGAAAATTTAGTGGATCGGCAAGAAAGGATGCTAGAGAACACATTCAAGCTTTCTTGGAAGTTTGTGATTGTTTTAAATAACCAGGAGTTCCTGATGATGTGTTGAGACTTAAACTATTCCTCTACTTCTTGTGGGATCAAGCTCGAGCATGGTTGAAGACTATCTCCTTAGGATCCATTACATCATGGGATGACTTGTACAATAATATTTTGCACTGATATGATCCACCAAACATGCAAAATTAGAACTGAAGCGAGATCATGACATCCACGCAACGAGATGATGAATCTATGTATGAATGCTAGGACAAATACAAATATATGCTCCGCAAGTGCTCGATTCATGGATTCCATGACTGGCTACAAATAATGACGTTCTATAATGGCGTCAATGCACTAACAAATAATTACCTTCAGCCAATGGTATTTTGCTCGACAAAGATCCTGAAGAGGCTTTTGAACTACTTGATCAGGTAACCAATAACAACTACCAGTTTCCTATGGGGAGATTGAAGTCAGGCCCTAAATCTTCTGGAACACTCCAGTTAGATGATTTTTAGAGTGTGGTAGCTCAACTCTCCACCATTGCAAACCTGTTTAAGAACATGTAACCGATATCCATCACACAAGAGGCTAAGGTAATTCAATATACATGTGAGCATTGTGATGGGAAACACCAGTCAAATGAATGTCCCCAGCAACAAGAATTTGGATGCTAGATAGGGAATGCCAACCTCAATAAAAATCCTTACTTGAACACCTACAACCCAAGGTGGCGTCGATATTTAAATTTTGGTTGGGAAGATAATACAGGTAATTCAAGATAGAATGCTAGAGCATAACCTCTTGGATTTCAACAGAAAACTCAGAGGTAGAACCAGGGAGTATCTAAATCTAATTCTAATTCCTTTGATTCTTCTTATCAAAGTTTTATGGATACTGCATGAGTTATTATGCAGGATCAGTCAGTACATATGAAAAATATTAGTGATATACTCACAACGCAATGCGCTATGTTGCAAAACTAGCAATCTATCTTGTAGAATTACACCACTTCCTTACGGTCTTTGGAAACACAAGTCGGGCAGATTTCCCAAGTCTTGAAAATACGACCACAAGGCGATTTACCTAGTGATACTGAAGTCACTATAACTTTTAGCGCAGAGCAGTGCAATGCCATCACGTTGTGTGGTGGCATCCGATTGATAAAAGATGACAAGTTTATGGGAGGGTCCCTTGTTGATTCCACTCCAAGCAAGCCATCCACCAATGCTCCAACATCGAAGGGTATAACTCTTGTATTTGATACAGTTAAAGATCTTGCTAGTGAAGGCAAGAATGATAAAGTTAAGAATGCCACCACATCTAGTAAACCACACGATAAACCTAGACCACCACCTCTATTTCAACAATGATTGAAGGCTCAAAAGCAAGATGCACAGTTCCAAAAGTTTTTGGAGATGTTTAAACAGTTGCACATCAATGTCCTATTCTTGTAGGCCATTGATCAGATGCCGATATATTCAAAGTTTCTAAAAGAGATCTTGACCAAAAATAGAATAGTAGGAGAAGTTGAAACTATTGATACAGTGGGCGAGTGTGTGGTTGTGCTAAGTGATTTACCACTCAAGATGAAGGACCCTAGCAGTTTTACCATTCCATGTTCCATAGGCCAAAATTATGCTGGCCGTGCTTTATGCGATCTCAGAGTAAGTGTTAACTTGATGCCGAAATCAGTGTTTACAAGACTGGGTATAGGAAAAACTAAGCCTACATCGGTAATCCTTCAATTGGCCGATCATTCTCAAATCTGACCTGGGGGTAAAATTGAAGACGTCCTATTTAAAGTTGATAGATTTATCTTTCTAGCAGATTTTATCATACTTAATTGAGAAGCTGACGATAATGCCTCAATTATTCTTGAGAGACCATTCCTTGCCACCAAGCGTATTGTGATTGATTGTGAGAAGGGTAAATTTACTACAAAGATGAATGACCAAAAGATCACACTCAATGCATTCAACACTCTCAAGTACGCGAATAATTATGAAGAATGCCAGCTTGTGCAAAGACATGAAACCCTAGTCGAAGAGAATCGTCTAGAAATATGTTGTAACAATATGCTTAGCGCTGCAGAACAATCTAAATTCGACGAAGCTATGCAAGAAGCTTAAGAAGAAGGTAAGAGAGAGATTGAACAATCCAATGATGAGCTTACCAGGCCAGGTATGTTTTTTGAAACTTTGGATTATGCTAAGTTTAAATCTCCCAAGCCATCACTTGAGCACTCGTATGTACTTGATCTAGAACCTCTTCCCCACAGTTAAAATATGCATATCTAGGGGAGAATAACGCGCTGCCTATTTTTATATCTGCTAGCTTAACGTCTGACCAAGAAAATAAACTATTGTATGTCTTATCTCAACATAAGAAAGCTATATGTTGGACTATTGCTTACTAGAAGGGTATAAGCCTTACTTTTTATATGTATAAGATTTTGCTTGTAAATGATCACAACAGCTCGATAGATCCATAGAGGAGACTCAATCTAAACATAAAGACTATGGTTATGAAGGAGATCATCAAATGGCTCGATGCTGGGATTATCTACCTTATCTCGGATAGTTTATGAGTTATTCATGTCTAGTGTGTGCAGAAAAAAGGAGGGAAGGCTTTGATAAAGAACAATGCTGATGAACTACTACCAACCAAAACTGTCATTGGATGACAGATCTGTATTAAATATCGAAAGCTAAACAAAGCCACGAAAAAAGACCACTTCTTATTGTAATTATTGACTAGATGCTCGACAAGCTTGCAGGGAAACCGCACTATTGCTTCCTGAAAGGTTACTCTGGGTACAACCAAATTGCTATCGCACCGGAAAACCAAGATAAAATGACGTTCACGTGTTCATATGGCATTTATGCCGTTTACCGAATGCCCTTTGGCCTATGCAATGCTCCAGCAACATTCCAGCATTGTATGATGGCCATCTTTTAAGACATGGTAGATGATTTTTTAGATATATTCATGGATGATTTTTCTATCTTTAGAGACTCATTTGATTAATGCTTAGGTAATCTGGCCAAAGTGTTAAAACGATGTAAAAAATTGACCTTGTACTTAATTGGGAAAAGTGCCACTTCAAGGTGACCGAGAGCATTTTTCTAGGCCATCTGTATCTCTGAAAAAGGCATCGAAATGGACAGAGCCAAGATTGAAGTTATAGAGAAGATTCTACCCCTCTGCTAATGTTAAAACCATTAAGAGCTTCCTTGGCCACGCCGGTTTCTACAAGAGATTCATTAAAGATTTTTCCAAAATCTTGAAGCCCTTATGCTTGTTATTGGAGCAGAATAGAGCATTTGAGTTTGATGACCAATGTCGTGTAGCGTTCGAAACCTTGAGGACCGGTTGTAGTGCCCCTCGATTAGTCACAACCATTTAAGCTTATGTATGATGCTAGCGAATATTTTGTTGGCATTGTTCTTGGTCAGTGTCGAAATGATTTTTTTCATGTTATATATTATGCTACTCGTACCCTAAATGAGGCACAAGTAAAGTACACTATCACTAAAAAATAACTGCTTGTTATAGTTTTTGCATTTGATAAATTTAGTACATTCCTTATAAGAACTAAAGTTATTATGCATACTGATCATTCTGCCATAGAATACTTAGTGACTAAAAATGATGCTAAACCTAGACTTATTAGGTGGATATTACTGCTGCAAGAATTTGATATTGAGGTAGTGGATAGAAAATGTACTGAAAATCAAGTAGCTGGCCATCTTTCTAAGCTTGAGAATACATGTGATACTGATATTGTATGTGATATTAAGGAGGAATTCCGTGATGAGAAACTTTTGAAAGCTATGGCATTGATGTGGTATGCTGACATTGTTAATTTTCTTATTAGTGGTATGTTTCCTTGTGATCATAGCAACCAGGGGAGGAAGAAATTCCATCATGATGCATACTACTATTATTGGGATAAGCCCTACCTTTTCAAGCAATGCGTTGTTCAGATGATCTGGAGATAAGTACCCGAGGAAGAACAAGAAGACATCCTCTATCATTGCAATTCCACTCCACGTGGAGGACATTTTGAAGGTCAAAAGATTGCTACAAAGGTCCTATAGTCTAGATTATTTGGCCAACCTTGTTTTGGGATGCCCATGCATATTACAAGGCTTGCAATAGATGTCAAAAAATAGGGAACATCTCTTAACTTAACGAGCTGCCCATGCAAGTCATCATTGAAGTTAAACTCTTTGATGTTTAGGGCATTGACTTCTTGGGACTATTCCCATCCTCCAATGGACAATTACACATTTTGCTTACGGTTGATTATGTATCCAAGTAAGTAGAGGCAATTGCTACAACCAAGAACGATGTAAATACTGTCTTGAGGTGTTTGCACAAGAATATATTCACTCAGTTTAGAGTACCTCAAGCTATTATTAATGATGAGGAAAGTCCCTTCGACAACAAGTTGATTGCCAAGGAATTGTGTCGATATGGAGTCCATCATAAGATCGCCACGACATATCATCTGCAGAAAAATGGACAAGTAAAAGTGTCTAACTGGGAGATAAAGAAGATCATTGAGAAAGTGTTCAAGCCAAACTGCAAAGATTGGTCCTTGAAACTGGATGAAGCCTTATAGGCCTATCAGACCGTATTTAAAACACCGTTGGGCATGTCACCTTATAGACTTGTCTATGGCAAGGCATGTCACCTACCGGTCGAGCTTGAGTACAAAGCCTTTGGGCTATTAAAAAGATCAACATGGATTGCCAACTAGATGGAGAAAAAAGATTGCTCGAGTTGAATGAGTTAGATGAGCATAGTCTGGATGCTAATGAATATGCCAAAATCTACAAGGAAAAGACCAAAAGATGGCATGATGCTAAACTGATGCCTCAGCGTTTTGCTGAAGGCCAAAAAGTCCAACTCTACAATTCTCACTTAAAGCTTTTACCGGGCAAGCTGAAGACATGTTGGTTAGGCCCACTCCAAGTTGTCAATGTGTATCCACATGGTGTTGTGGACATCAAGGATCTCAAAGACGACCCAATCTTTAAAGCCAATAGACAATGTTTGAAGGCTTACAAAGGAGCACCGGTTCATCATGACAAATCTTCAATCACGCTACTAGATGTCTAGAACATCTAGATCTATCATTTTATTTTTATACATTTTTAATTTTTAGTATTTTAATATTTTTGCACTTTATTTTACCATATTTTATTTTTATATTTTCTCATCTATGACTAGGTTTTCTTTAATGAGTTTTGTTTATTTTGCAATTATCAAGCACACGGCAAGTTGGAAAAAGCCCTCCACAAATCTAGGGACGCAGATTTCTCATGGAGCTGACCAAGTTGACTTGAACTAGAACTTTTTGGTAGCCACTCGAGATAAGGGGAAAGTTATAAGGCCTTACAATATTTTATCCTTTTTTCCTTAATGATTATGACCATACCCAATCTATCCCTTTACCCTACACCTCTTCTCCATATACTGCCACACATCGTTCCCCTATTTCTCACGCCACCTATACCTCCACTTTCTCACTTCGCGGGGTATCTAAATTAATTGTAGATATTTCGCTCTATGATAACCTAACCATTCTCCTTTCCATCTCTTCCTCTTCTTCATTCACATCCCGTATAAAAGAAAACAAAACACAGTTCCCTAAACTCTTTGCTACCTTCTATCATCTCCTTACAAAACTCTACCTTGTCCTCCTCAGCCTCCATATTGAAAACATGGTCAGAAAACTCAAGGTAACCTGCTACATCCAACAACCACCCCATCCTGAGAGAAACCCTAGCCCTCCATCTTCTCCCTCACTTCTATCATCCTTTGACTCAAATACGGTGGCCTCCAGTGATACAACTCCCACAGAGCTTGACAATTTTGACCGCCACTCATACTCTCTGGACAATCCATTTAAGGAGCATTATAGATACATGAGCAAACAAGAACTAATCCTGGAAGAAGTCTTGGAGTTCACTCCAAACTGTCGCTACAAATTTGAGGTCGTCATACACGTTGTGGTCACTACACAGGGTTGGGAGGATTTTATTCACCAGCCAAGGCAAGTCGACGTTGACTGGGTGTAAGAGTTTTACACTCATGTCGGACAGCTCAAGAATATATGTGTCTATATTCGAGGAAAAAAGTAGAGTTTTCAGCTCTTGTGATTGTATGTCACTACAAGTTAGCGGTGGTCAGTGGCAACCATAAGGATTTTATGGCCACTACCACAACTAAGATAGATGCTCAAGTGTTGAACGACCTCTGCATCCCTAGCACTACATGGGTCAAAATGGAGTCAAATAATAGGATTGTAGGATGGGAGTAGCTTAAGTCAGGCTCCAAGTTTTGGATGCATTTTATCAACAACCGCATCCTACTGATGAGGAATTAATCCACCATCTCATGCCGACGGCTAATGCTCCTCCACTTCATGCTCAATAGAAGGAGGATTAACCCGTTTGAACTCATCTATGTGTCCATTATGGCAAGGATAGCCTCGAAACAGAAGTACAAGGATTTACCTTTCCCCAATCTTATTATAACCCTTTCTCAATGGGTTAGGGTCGACGAATTGAGAGATAATCAGATTATCAAGTTATTCACTGGATGGCTCCCTCACCATGTTCAGACTATGAAAGGTCTAGGAAGTCCTGAAGGCACATCTGTCACCCCTGCTCATGATCTCCATTGTTCCTTTCAAGAAGTTGTCGACAGCTTCGTAGAACCCTATTTTCAATATGTTCAAACAAGGAACAACATTAAGCGAGCACTCTTCAACAAGCTCCTCCCCAACTCACCAAAGGTGTTCCCCTTGCTGTCTTTTGAACTTTTCTTCATCCCTCCTCCTGTTGTTGCTGCTGCACCATCGCCCACCACCCAACTTCAAAGAAGAGAGCAACTGGATACTAAAGTTTGTGCCTCTTCTCGCCCTTCGAAGAATACAAAGTCCGCCCAGGACAAAGGCAAGTGCATCTTCATCTGAGAACTTTCTCCCAGTAACTCTATGGGTTAGTTTTCTTTTCTTTTCTACTCTTTTAGTTTTAGTTTTTATTTTTTTCATACTGCATTGTATACTTTCTTTTTGTTTGTTTTTCTTGTTTCTATTTTGCATTAGGGACAATGCTCTTCTCAAGTTCGGGGGAGTACTATCCCATGTATATATTAGGTTAAATTTAGGTAAAGTTTAAAAAATTTTACTTCAATAAATAGCCTAGTTTGTTTTTAAAGGTTTCCTTTGCTACAATCACATTGATTCTAAAATTGTTGCTACGTTGATCATGATTTCCTATGATTATTCTATGCTTAATGTTTTGCTTTGTGTTAAGAGCTTTCGTGTTTTGAACTTAGTGTTAAAATTGTTGTAGCTTTTATTTCACATATTTGAATGCCTTCTAAAAACTTAAGAAACCTTAGGGGAATTCTAGGTCGACTCTTTGATGCTAAAGCATAATTAATATGAATGAACTGGATGGTTAATGTAGCAATTAAAGGCTTAATTAAATTCCCAAAAATATCGAGAAAATAATGAAAATTAATTGAAAACTCAATGTCATAGGCAAAACTATTGAGGGGCACTCTTCCATGCATCTTGACACCTTAGTACACTAGGTGAGTTGTGTTTACTCCATTTAAGTTTCCCTGGTAAGACTGGCATAAGAGTGAAAGAAAGTCTTCACATGATGGTTCTGCTCGTAGGGCTCAGGGATGGGTTGTTTGCTCTACTTCATCTTCAAGTCTAAAGAGTAGTCATAATAAGATGAAGCCCAGTCATACAGTTTTTAAACTTAAAAAGAATGAAAATAGTAAAATATTGTGCTTAAAAGGAAAAAAAGAAATATGCTAAGGCAACAATAGAAAGCAATCCTTAAATTTTTCTAAGGCCATTAAGTGATGAATACATGCGACACAGCACCCGCTACATCTACAGTAGAATTAATCCTTGGAACAAAACTGTGAGCACTGATGCACTACATTTCATTAAAATAGCTGATAAATGAATTACTGTTGTAGCATATCTTGGAATTCTTGCCATCGTAGCTTAGTTGGAACCTTGGAAATTATGGGTTATTTATGTTTTTGTTTTGTTTCTAGTCTAATCTGCATTGCTTGACAACAAGCAATAGTTCAAGTTTGGGGGTATTTGACTAGTGTGTAAATAACCTATTTTGTATACTCTTTTAGCTTAGCTTTTACATGTGTTTAAGCTCATTTAGTTTCATTTAGGAGTAGTTTGCATATAGTTTGTATGTAGTAAGGGAGTTACACTATCTGTGCTTAATTGTTACATACTTTGGTGCTTTTAATGGGAAAGGTAGTGTTTTGTGGTGTATGCGCATGACCTATTGGAGTTGGAGGAATGCTAGAGCATGAAGGATAGTACACTTCTCGTAGGAGTTTACGAGGCAAGAAGAGTTAGAGATAAATCTACCTTTGACTTACGTGGACTCTCATTAGATACGAAACTCATTAAAGATAGCGGGAAAGCAAGATCCTCTTAAATGAGGTTGCGTACGCTTTAGGGTGATAAAACCCTAGCTTTCTTGCCTATATAAAAGAGACTTGGGGTACAATTAAAGAGAGCTCGATCATATACGGTAACCCTTAGTATTCAGCTATCGGAGAACCACTGGAGTCGAAGTGCTAGGGGAATCTCCACACGACAGAAGCCATCGAGAGAGTCTGAAGGAACGCAGGACCTGTAGTGACAGTTAGAAAGCTTAGAGGAGATCATTGAGGATGCTTGACCCTTTTCAATCCCTTGCTTGATAAATTGCTATATTTTTAATTATTTTTATTATAGGTGTTTTAGGCTCGACATGAGCTAAATACTTTTATTTGGGTTTATTGCTCTTTAGGATTTTATGCTTTGAATACTTTGTTTTAATGTTATAGTTCATTTTCTTTATCTATTATGTTCATCGTTCTCTATACCCAACATCCTGGACAGACTCCTTACCGAAGTTTTTCGCTTGAGAGACATGTCTCTCTTCACAACTTTCATGGTCGTGTTCAACGTCACCAGCCATTGAATTGCTAAAATCACAGGGAAACAAATCAGCACCATCAAGATTCCACTCTTGGAAGAGTACAACTTAAATTTAGGAGCTTGTATTCACTAGACACCTTACCACGCTCTCTATACCACCTCGGGGTTTCCTGAATTGACTAAACATATGCTTTAATACCACTAAATGTAACATCCATGATCCCGATCCAGATCCAAAGTGCTATATTCAGGTCACCTAGCCTTCATTTGAAAACATTAAACTTCCATAATTTCACATAGTAAAATCAATCCATATAAATTAATTCAAAAAATAGGAGCTCTGAGTTTAAAATATTGTATATCTAAAATAGTAAAGCAAATAGATTTTACAAACCCAACATTTGTAAGGTCCTATGAATACATAAGCCCAAAACTAAATACTAAGCGATCTACTCTGAAGCAATGCGGTGCTGGGAAATCCCTTATCGATGTGCTCTTCGGTCACGATCAATCTAAAAACCTGCAAACGGAAATAATGATTTCGAACGATAAGCTTACAAAGCATAGTGGTACATTTCTACTCTACCATAATTCGTGATTATTATAAAATAAGCATGCGAGATAAATATAGTTTAGAGAGCATAGACAAGGCTTCACTATCTAAGAGTTAATATCCAGTCTACACTATCTAGAGTTCTTAGATCACCTATCTCAATGCATCAATAAGTCTACAAGAAGTCTTACATATTCCATAATGCTTTACACTACTTGAGTTCACTCGGCCCCTCAAGGTTAATACATCCATCAGCTAACATACATGGCACACAAGGCCCTACCATACCCGAGATCTCATCAGATCATCAATGCTAAAGCACACAAAGTTAAACCACAAACCTGGAGTGAGACCCAGGGCCACACACCATCGGGAACGTATGCTCTAAACTCTGCAATATCTGAGTGAGACCTGGGGCCACACAGCATCGAGAACATACATTCTATACTTAAAATCCCCCTCTAGCATCTTCGAATGAGACTTGGGGCCACACAGCGTTGGGAACGTACATTCGGCATCTCTAACCATGGTGTTATAACACTTTCTCACTGGGTATCCAGATCCCATTAATCATGGTGACTCAACCAATCAAATGCCTACCCGACATACGAGGAATGTGATCCCAAGGATCACCCTATTGTCACTAGTCATCAACACATCTTTTATTTTACATCATCGAGATATTAATTTATTATGGAGGAGTATATAATTAATCTCACTAATTTTCTCCATTAGTCAATGTTATCTCATTAATCAAGGTGACTTAGCCAACAAGTGCCCGCATGGCACACACACATCAATATAGCATCAAGCGACCCTACGGTTGCTAACAATTTACGAGTCACCCATTTCAAATACCAAGTTCTTACATATTATGCTCATGAATAAGGGTAAATTCTCAATTTCTTAGTTTTACAATTCATTTTACCACGTTGGAAGCTCATTGGACCATCGTCCTCAAATTATCAGCCCTTCAAACTCAAATTCACATTTTTGGGCATATTGCCCAGTGGGTACCGGTATTGGACCTCGCGTACCAGTACGGTACCCTGGGTATCGGTACTCACAATGTACTGATATGAAATTAGCTCACTAGAATTTCAATAAAATAGTGAGTACCGGTACTGATTGACCCTTACCGATACAACTTGCAATCGTGTATCGGTACAGCTTAAAGCTCGTATTGATAAGCCCCTCATAGGTCATATGTGTTCTTTAACCCATAACATAGGGTACCAGTACGGGCTCCACGTGTACGGTACCAAAGCCCAAAAATAGCTTCTTAGGCTTGGGAAATCGCTCCCAAATCTCAACCACTAACCCCTTAACTTGATCTAACATCTTATGGAAGTTAATTAGGGTGGTTGGCTACCATTTTTACGCATTAGTAACAATTAATCCAGATTTTATCATTAGCAAGGCTTTAAGCTACCAAAACACCAAACTAGAAATCATAAACCACAAAATCAAGCAAGGCAATCACTTTATGATCTTCAAGAAGAGTAAGAGTTAGAGATGTACCGACCTTAAGCCAAAACTCTTGAATTGTGCTCTTACCCTTAGCTTCCTTAACCCTCATCTTTGTCTCAAGCTTGAAGAAGCCTCTTAACCACTTTCTATTTCCAACCAAACATGAAAATCGGATAAAAGCTTAAACTAACCATCATGCTAAGCTTAGCAACGAAAATACAACCTTAAAATTATGCGAAAGCTCCATGGGAAGCCCCAAAGCTTAAACCTCTCAAAAACCCATAAATGAAGACTTACCCCTTTTTCAATAAAATTATATTTATCTTGAAGCCCATGGAGAGGAGATCAACATACTCAAATCCTGGACCTTGGTTGGAAGAAATGATGCATAAAGGTGAGATTTTTAATTTTTTGGAATGGTATTTGGGTAGAGAGAAAATATGAGTATATGAGGGAAGGAAGAAGAAGAAGAAAGATGAGTGATCATCTTGTCTCCCCCCTTTAAACTCACGTGACCAACCAAGAATTAAAAATGCATTCAGCCTTTTGATTTAAAAAGGGTAAAATTGTAACATAAAACCCCCAAGCTTCTCCCCTTTTTACAATGGTCACTTCCCAAGCCCAAACAACCTATTTCTCATCCAGTTAGGCCCAAACTTGGCCCAACGGGTCCAATTACCTAAACCAACACGAAAGTCCATAACCCAAGTCAATGCCCAAACGTTGACTCAAAAATTCGAATCATTACACTAATGACTTGTAGCAAAAAAAATATAATAACAAAGAAAACCATGCTTGTCAAAGATACGATTGATGTTGATTAAATTAGACTGAAACTTATTTAGAATCCACTTTAGTTGTCAAAGAATGTCATGATATTAATACTTATCTTGTTGTTCGAGCATATTCTAATGTGGTTTTCATCTCCGATGGTGAAACTTTGAAAGTCGCCCCTATATTACTATATGTGACCTAACTTGTCAAATTTCTCCCAAGTATCAACATGTTAATTCTCATATAAGGCAAGCATGTACGCCTAGAGTTGCAAAGAATTGTCTCATGGCAGAGGTTCACACATATTATCCTACTTCAATCTAACTTACTTCTAACTCTATCGGTATTAAAACAAGTATAAATACCATTTAAAACATTCGTCAATGCATAAACAACAATTAAATATAAACCATATGATAGAACAATTAAATATAAATCATGAGGGCACTTGGCTAGTCGGTTTTAATCGGCACCTTGGCTTCTCATCCGTCCTCCAAGCTGAGTTATGGGGAATATACGAGGGTCTTAGCTTAGCTTGGAATCAAGGTTTTGAAAGGATACAATGTCAAATGAATTGTGCCGAAATCTACCATTTGATCACCTCAACATCTGCTATTTCTTCTCCGATTGCACTAGTTCGCATGATTGCCTGTTTCCTTTCTCGACCATGGTTATTGGACTTCAAATTGATCAAACGAGAAGCTAATTCAGATGCAGACCACCTTGCAAAACTTGAGGCGAACCATGATGGTTTTGTTCAAATCTTTCATGTTATCCTCATTACTATTAAAAAAACCAAATAAGAAAATAAACAACTAAAGCTTCATCAATTTATTTCTAACCTTAAAAAGGTTTACTACATGACTGGACTAAACAAAGAATTGTTATTATTTTACATCAACATCATAAAACGGAATAAAGAAAAGAAAAGAATAACATAGACAATCTTATGTGTAATCCTTCAACAGTCCTTGTCCCAACATTTGGATACGTAGATGAATTCAATAACCTTCCTAGGTATGGACTACTATGTTGTGCGTGGTCAGCCACTTTCTTGCTACTTTGGTGGAAGGTGGGAGATGATCTATCTCTATGATAACGTGCATGTACGCTTTCTTTATATAGGCACATACCTCTCCCGTAATTAGGAAAAATTATTAGATTGGTCTGACTCACCATGTCATCCATGGTCCCATCCAATAATAGTTTTCTATCTCATTTTTTTTTCAAAGTGAATCTTCACCTCTTTTCTACATGTCATTAAATAAATGAATCTCATTGGATGGGACCATAGATGACGTGGTGAACCGGGACTATATAATAATTTCTCCGTAATTAGAGTTTTTCTGTGGGCTTTGACTTCATGCGTTTTCTTTTCAAGTAGACTTTCCTCTTTTTGGCTCCTAGGGCTGACTAGTTTTCAAGATTATATCATCTATCCTTGCGTACGAAAAACCTCTCGGCATCCTCATGATCAAATTTCTACGACAATGAATCAATTTTAAGCTTATTTCATCTACATCATATGCATGTACCTGCAATGATAACAACCACAAATTGTCTTCCACCAAGTGTAAAATCACACAAATATGAAAATTAAGTTCTTAAAGCTAGCCCATTTGAGAAATATAACTAAAATGCATGAAAATTAATCCTAATTGAAATAAAGTACAAGCAATTTAACTAAGATTAGGGTATAAAATATCTCTTTTCAAAAGTTAACAAGAAACTCACTTAGAGAACCTAAAGTTCTTGGACTGAAGTTGAGACTGAATGTCTTGCATATCTAAATAAAATAGAACCCCCTTTATCCATATTGTGAAAAGTTCTGATATAATTTTATTAGATGCATCTACAAGATAATCAAATATATATTATCAACTCAAAACCAGAAGTTTGTGAGATTGCTTACTTGAATAATTAGAAAAAAAGAAATTTTACGTGTTGCAATTAAGATCATTCATCTTGCTAAAGCTAATCATTTTTATTATATGCTTTTAAAGATTATATTGCATATTAGTTGAAGTAACTGTTACAAAGCATGTTGTTTATGAACAAAACAGTTTAGCCTAATTTTGATTGAATATCTCCTTTTTAATAGTTAAACTATGAGAACAAAACTTCTAATATTTATATATTATTTCACTTATAGCAGCACTTATATGCATCAAGCCAATAAGTTACAGTAAATATTCATTGACTTTTGGTTAAAAGTCATATATATTTTTTTGAATTTTTGGATGTGCGATATATGTTTGAATTGACCCATCACATTGCACTAAATGGGTATTGTTGAGTGAAACAATCAATCGATAGAGGCTTAGAGGGGGTGAATTGGCAAATTAAAAATTGGTGGAAACTAATTGCAAAAGGATAGAAATGTGCAAGGAGATTTAGAGTGGTTTAACTCTCTAAATGGAATCTACATTCACTACCTTCGTTACCACACTAAGGATTTCACAAATTCACTAATTTATCTTTCCTTTTAGGAGAATGAGATAACCTTACACAATTCAACAAGATTTATATTCAAAATCTTGTGAACCCATTTTCAAAATTCAATACAAATAAGAAAACTATAAAAATCCTCAGAAGAAAATTGTTTGCAAAACTTAAGCTCACAACTCCCCAAACACTTGATAATAAAAGATTACAATAAAAGCTCAAACAAGTGCTTTACAAGAAATTTGACAATAAAGCTCTAAAATTCTTTGAAATTGGATTGAATATTTTGTGAATGTTTTCTTGTTGTTGTAGAAGCTTTGGAAACTTGTTTTTATACCCTATCATCAATTTCTAACTATCTGGGTTGCTGGAGACTTGATTATAGTCGTTGAGAGAATTTTTCTCGCATTTAATGCACTTGGGTAACCGTCGGTATCGGTAATCGACTTGGAATATCGATACCTGTTCAAATAGAAAATAATCATTGTCTAATACATAGTGTATTTGTACTCGAACAATGAGTATCGGTACGGGGCTAAGCGTACTGGTATTGATGATCATACCAGTACTGAAATGGCTCACTAAAAAGTTTTAAAACTAGGCGGATCGGTACTCGAAGAAGCAATATCGGTACTAAGTTGATTCAACATCAGTACTTGGAGCAGTACCGGTACTGAAAGAGCCTACTGGTTTCTAAAATAAAATATCATATTAGTACGCTTTCAAGCCGTACCGGTACTCAAGGCCTAAAATGGAATTTTGAGTACTTTAAGCTTGTAAACTTATTTGAAACCATTTCAAATTACTTAGAAATATTTTGGTTATTTAAAACAAGTTATTTTGATCGATGTCCTTATACCCTTCCAAACTAGCTAGATCATCAAGAGCAAACTTTTTTCTGGGCATAAAGTGCAACGTAGGGATGGGCACGGGTCGGGTTTTTGGCCCACCCGACCCGAACGTATTCTTTAAAAAAAATTTGACTCGACCCAAAAATAAATACACTAAACTCGATCCTGACCCGACCCAACCTATAGAAAAAAATTAATTTTAGGGATCTAATTGTAAAAAATATAATTTTAGGAGACTTAATCATAAAAAATTATAATTTTAAGGACTAAATTATAAATAAAAATTCAATTTTAATGATCTAATTATAATATATATATATATAAGGACGGAGTATTATTATAAATATCCCTAAAAAATTAGAGAAAAATTACACAATTATTCTTAGGTCGGGTCGGATACTTTTTGCCCTAAACCCAAACCTTACCCGACTTCACCCTTAATAAAAACCCGACCTGACTTGAACCCAATTTTTTATTAAAAAATTGACCTAATCGGGTCGGGTCAAGTAAAATCCCATCCCTAGTGCAACGACCAAATATTTTGTTGTACCGTTCTTGGACTTCATCATTAGCAAACCTAGTTATCTGCCCTGCCGTTGAACCAGATATAATACGTTGCATATCCTGCCAGTTAGCTTGCTTGATCGGACAAGCAACCAGTTGACAATCTGAATCCATGAATTTATTTGATTGAGGCTTAACAACAAAGTGTGAGATAGAAGAGTAAAAACAATATAATAGCCGAGAATTAGAATATTAAAGGAATAAGGAAATATAAAGGTAAGTTCTTTTTTGGTATTTAAAGGGAAATATGAGAATACAGGTTTAACCAAAGCGTCGTTTTGTTGGTCCACGCGGCGTCAAATCAGCAGGCGCGTCTTTTTGTCTTAAATGCTTCAACGGTGATAAAATTTTACCGTTCTTACTGCTTACCTTATGTTACCATTAAACTGTTAAAATTAAACTTTGAGAAACTATACGGGTGGTCATCCAACTATCACTCTTTTTTATTTTAGTCACTGAATTAATTTTTCGTCAAAAACGTCCTTTCTATTAGATATTTTTTTCTGTTTTGATCTTTCCGTTAAAAAACTAACGAAATCGCTAACTTAGCATTTTTTGTTTTTTTATAGTATTTTTTGGTCTCTCCCTTCAAACCTAATGATATACTATATTATTTTTTTATTCGACCAACCAAGAGGGGACTAAAACAGGAAAAAGGTGATAGTTAGATAACCAAAACAAGGAAAAAGTGATAGTTGGGTGACCAAAAAAATAAAAATAAAATGACAAGTCAGCGATTTCTTTAGGTTTTTAACGAAAGGAGACCAAAACAAGAAAGATATTTAGCGGGAGGAACAATTTTGACAAAAAATAATTAGATAACAAAAACAGAAAAAGGTGATAGTTTAGTGACTATCCGTGTAGTTTATTTATAAATTTATTTATAAATTTGTACCACACTTTTGAATATTTATGTTTTATTCTCTCAATCTCAAATGCTGACTGTATCCCCGATCGAAAACATGCTCACGTTAGAAAAATTACAGTAAAAAGACAGATTTCATTAGCGAAATAGCTCATTTTTTGTTTTTCTAGTGGGGGTTAAAGATTCATCATGTTTAACTGGTTACAGTTTAAGGATATTGCATCTGGGAGGGAGCTTATTCGATTAATGCAGTTCTTTATACGGGGTATTCAGATAAAAAAACATTCTTTAAAAACTATTTTAAAAGAGTTTGAAGTTCGAATTTCAACATCTTTAATTCTTTAAACTGTTTGCTTGAGCTGTCTTTTCGGCCAAGAAAATAAATGTGCAATTCTTTAAATGAGACCTTTGGAGGGAATCTACAATCAGTTGAAAGAATCATACAAAGGTAAACCATCTAGAGGGAAGCTCCCTTCCCCTGAAAAAAAAATAAGGAACCAAAAAGAAAATAAAAGAAAAAGAAAAGAAATACAGCGTTCGGTATTACAGTTACAACAGTGGTCCTAATCCATTGGTGTATCAAACAAATTTGTCACCTTCAAACTAACTCCATTAGTAGGGGATCGCCTTCCGCCATTATTCTTATTAGCTTTATGAATTCCTCTTCACTTGACACCTTCCATGGATGAACTGCCGGTGCTTGTGCCGAATAATGTGTCCATGAAGAATTTGTTGAAGGTAGATCTTGTTTGTACACCATTGTACTAAGCACCGAATCAAAATTCTGAGGAGAATCCATTGACAAAAAGAACATGGGTACAGCAACCTTTTGATGGATATCTAAATGGCCTACCAGGTTTACGAGATCAACAAAGTCCGCAACAAAGTGCCGAGGAACGTAGAATATCTCAGAACTGCAAATTGTTAGGCTCTGCTCATTCTTCACGACTTCTTTATAGTTTACTTGGAAGTGAACTGGCATTGTACTAACAACTTTGTGTACCATGTCTGCTTGCTTTGAATACCAATCCGAATTTTCTTTGGTTGTCGCCGTTGACCAAGACATGGATATCTAAATCCCATCAAATCGCAAAGAAAAATAATAGCAGCGACTTAGTAGTTACTCATGCTCAACAATTTCTGTTTCTTAGTAACACAATGCATATCATTTTATAACAATTCAAACTGCTCCCTTCGTATAAATGGCAAATCTATTGCAAAACAAAAATACCTACCAGAACAATATATAATCATTTACGAATGGTTAAAAGGAACATATAAAGGCCAAAGTCCTAGGGAAAACAATTACTAATAAAAATTAGTTCTAAATATTGAAAAGAACATGTCAAGAGTACACACACACAAAAAAAAAGGCTAACCGAGAAGGTGTAGGTACCTTATCTGTAATCCATAGCTTAGTCTTGTCTGCCTGTAGTAGATTCCAGTAATTAAGAACAGTATCATCTTCAACGAATAAAAAGCCGTCCGCAATAGAAAACCGATCAAATATCTTGGGCAGCTGCCTATAAAACATTTTGCGAGATAAATTAGTAAACATGACAGATGCCCTGTAAAACAGGCATGACTTGACTTAACAAAAACGTTTCCATGATTATCAACTATTAATTGACGATTTAACAACAATTTGCTGCCTTTAGGAAGACTTAGTTCAGAAGAAAGGAACACACCAACAACTTAATTGACTTAATACCAAACCTAACTTACCTGTCAACATAATAGGAAAAGAAAAGGCAATTATGGTTCAATTTATATTAGAAAAATCCATCTGCGGAAGAACTTCGAGTCAAATACAACTCACAAAGTATATCTAGTATGTTTTGAGTTAATAGCTTGATTTAATGGTTGTACAAAATAAGAAACCATGCCTAGATATTGGAACAGCTAATCAAACAGGGTAGTGCCCAATTGGAGAAAAATTCTAACACCAGAAATATTCCAAGCACCTATAACCTACGTGAAAGCATATCACCCTTCAAATGTTCAAATTTTGGATGTTCCTTTCAATCGTTCACTCGTTTTTTTATTTTCAAGTACAAAAAAAATGATTAAAAGTAGCTTTATACAACACATATCACCCTTCACTACCTAATATATTACACACTGTTATTTACTAGTTCTTGACTTCACTAACTCAAATTTTATAAGCTAATTTAAAGCATCAAGATTAACAAAAAATCAAAGGTTATGATCAAGACTGCCCAGCTAAGGATGAAAGAAAATCAGGCAAATCTACACTCTAATAGCTCGAAGGAAAAGCTATCTGATAAACCAGAATGTCACTTTATTCTCCCAAAAATTCAAAAATCAAAGTTCTGAGCAAGATGCACCATAGACAAATAAATTGATAAACTAAAAGTATAATGTCTTGGGTAAGAAACAATTATTCGGGAAACTTACTTGTAAAGGTGATGTAATGGACCTTCTTCAACAGCAAGATCTGAATTCTTCTTTGAAGACAAAATAACAACAGTTTTAAATATCCGCCCATAAAGCAATCTCCACTCCAAGGCAGTATGTTCCACAGGACCATTGCAGAACATGATAAGCACAACATTTCCAAAATTCTTTCTCCAACGAATCAAATTCGCAATCTCAGAACTAACCGTCCCCGTTTCTTCCACCGCTAGATGGACAGATGGGATTTTCTGAGGGATAAATTCTTTTCGATCACCATGACCAATAGTTGCCTGTGGTCGGTCCAATTCTAACGTCATCAACCTTGGTTGCAGATAACCTACAGCAAGCAAGTCTTGAAGCCAAGCAGCAGTAAACATGAGGTCCTGCTCGGTCCAAAACCCCTCCTCTGCCATAACATAACTCAATTCCAATATATTCTCAAACAACCTATGCTTATTTGATCTCCATGACACAAGAAATTTGATCAAACGACCTACATTCAGGTGAAGATCCTTCTCATCTGAAAAGGGGTATGCCTCAATTCTGTCATACCGATGAACAGTAGGTGGATACACAGCTACATAACCACCAATCTCCCACAAAAGTCTCTGTCCCCAATAACCCCTCAATACATCTGAAGCCATTGTACTAACAGAAACAGGAAGCATCAAGGCCCAAAATGCTGATGAATGGTAAATCGTATTAAACGAATTCAATGGCACCATCATACCTTGTGGCAGTGCCACTTTAGGTGCATGCTCATCAAACCGAATATCAAAGGCTTCCAAACCCGACTTCCTAGTAAAATAAAACACCGAATCAACATCCGGCAACCCATTTGAAATCCCTTGCTGTATAAACTGCTTCCCGCCAAAAACCTCAGTGTAAAAGGCTTCATGTCCAATTTCACCAACATTTTCCAATGGTAATCCCCTAGGCCAAACCGACCTTTGCCCGAAATGAATATAAGGGTTGACTATAGTCCTATTAGGATTATCATCACTAAACTGCAATATAACTTCTTGCCTAGCTCCTTCCCCGACCAATTCTACATCAAAATGCTTCCCTAAATCATTATCAAGTACTTCACCCCGATCATCAGCATCGAAGATCTTTTTAGCACCATGTTGAATCGCAAACAAATAACCAACACTTTTTCTAACATAAGAATCATAAGGCAAATGATCCACAACACGAAAACCCAAACTACCTTGCATATCCAAGGACAAAAAAATCGCACCTTTTAAGCTCCAGTCTCCGGGAGTCCTCGAGTTCCCAATTGCCAAAACCTGCCACCCTTTAATCTTCACCATCTTTTGCAACGCATCAGACGGGTAACTCGACACGGAGACAACTATCCACTGCTCCGATCTGAAATTAGCGTAGGGTGATGTCTTGTCACCAAGGGGTTTGATTGAATTCCAGTTGATTTGAGGGAGAGATATGGAATCCATGGCGCGTTGGGTCTGGGAATGGAGGCAAAGGAGGGAGGCCGTGTTGGTGGAACTGTAGAGGAAGAAAACGGCGGCGACGGTGGCGACTAGGACAAAGATGGAGACGATTCTGTAGAAATTCTCGGAAACCCATGTGGAGAAATCGAGGTTTTTGGAGTCAGCAAAGCTGTTGGGTTGAAGTGTAGGGAGGGTTCTGATCTGGCGAGGCTTTGAAGATTTGGGAACTGCACGGTCCTGGACCAACATTTGATCTTTTGCTTAGAATTTACAGAGCTAAAATCTAGGTAGATCTTCAGTTCACTTATGATCCTCAGCTGCACTCATAATAGCCAGACTCCATCTTTTTTTGTTTCGTGTTGAGTGGATGAAAAAGAATTGACAGGCAATCTTCCTTGTAGTTGCCGACAAGTAGAAGCGAAGGGTGGTGCGTTTGGGCAGGCTTTAATGTCAAATTACAACTGTTGGTGAGTCGTTGTCGTGTCGTTTTCTGGAATATTTTTCCTATTTTATTTCGTTTTTGTTTTCCAATGTGAGTTTATTTTTCTTTGTGATTCTCATTTCTCAATGCATTTAATATGCTAGTAGTAAACTCTAGCTTTTGTTGGTTTATGGTTGGAGCAGGATGATTGAGCATTTGAGGCTAAGAATCAGCCCGGTTTAAAAATTTTGAGAGCCTTGTATCATTTTTAAAATATGGTCATTAATTTATAATCGATAAGAGATATAATTTTTTTAAAATTATCTTAATAAAAAATGTTATTATATTATTCTCTTCAGCAATAAAAATTTAACTTATAACTTCTAAAAATTAAATATTTTCACTTCAAAGATGTTATTGTTTTTGTATGTGTGAAGTTTTAGATAATTGTTATATATATGCACATATAATTATATATATAAATTTATAATTTTTTTACAATTATTTAACTTAAATTCTTTATTTTTTTATTCTTTTTCTCGGAAGCTTTGTACAATCGCTTTTATTGTACCTCTCCAAACCCCCTATTGCTAAGAATGTGGGGGAAGGTGAGGCATTTCCCCCTGGCCCGGGAGCTTGGGGTGGTGATGGCAGTCGGCAGAGAATTTAGAAGCTGTTAGATGCTGCAAATTGGCATTTGACTTTTAACAGTGACAGCTTTCAAGTTTTGGATAGGTTCCTTGACTTATAGGGATGGATCTATTGCATACGTGGTGCTGTGGTTTTCAATTTTTTTTAAAAATAGTCTATGGATTATAGGGTGTTTTTTTATCGAGTCTCTCGGCTATAAAAAATTATAAGATGGTTCTATGACTTGTAAAAATAATAAATTAATTTAATGTTGGTAAAAGTTTGACGACAGATAATATAGCAGTTAATAAAATTTGATATTATAATAAATTTGGAGGAATGACCTAAATATTGTCCTCTAATTTTTTTTAACAATGTGGTCCTCCCAAGTTTATTTTTAGAAATATAATTGATTACTGTAGCAATTAGAAGTCGGACTACTTTTACCTTTTTGAACAGTATTTTACTAAAAAAATATTTAAAAAATGAAGTTGCAGTCGTCCTCTATTAATCCGTGCACGCCATGTGTGAAAAATACTGTTTAAAGTCGAACTGCAATCTATCAAGTTCATTATTTTAATATTAAAATAAAAGTCACTGTTTGAAGTCGGACTGTAATCTGCCCGACTTCTGACTTGCTAAAATAATCAACCATATTTTTTTTAAAAAAATTAGGAAGACCACATTATTAAAAAAAAATTGGTGGACAATATTTGAGTCATTCCTCCATAAAATTTATTCAAAATACATATTTATAATAATATTTTGGTTAACTTGAGTTGGTAACCTTAGCCGCTGTCAGGTGTTCTCCCTTTTTCTTTAACAACTATTTTTTTTTATGTGATCGATGACGACATTAATTTTGGTGTTTGTTGTTAATTTTTCTGTAATTTTTTTCTTTATTTCTTCCTTTGTTTTCTAGTTTTAAAATTCACTAATTTTTTTTTATCAGGGTTAGATTTGATACCGTCATGACTGATTAAGATGGTAATCTTTTGATTATCATGTTGATATTTCTGTGTTTGGGCCCTCAAACTGAATTTGAATACAAGCTCACAGTCTCTGCTCTTATTCACAATTGAGTTTGGGTATGATCGTATTATCAACATGCCTTATTGTAATATATAATTTTTTTAGTGTTGTTTGTTGTTGGTTTTTATTTTTTATTGTCGTGCTTTAGTTATATTTGAATCTATTTTGTTTCGAGTATTTGAGTTAGATTTTTACCTTTTCTTTCTATGATCCTGTTTACGATCTAAAGTATTAATTTTTGTGTTTCTTTTGTTTATAGGAATATGTTTGGATCATATTTGTTTATCCAATTATAAAATCTCATTGTATTTTAAAAATTTTCCTCTTTTAACAAAAACTAGTACACTTATATTAAAAAATTAGAAATAATTTTATATTTTAATATTAAATATAAATTGATTTCGTAATTGCCGATCAAGTCAACCAAGGCCAAAAACTAATGTACACAAAAAATACATATATTTTTAATTATTTTGAATAGAAATATATTTTTTTAACAATGGAATAGAAATATATTTTTAATGGGATATCCAGTTACACAATATAAACGTTTTTAATTTTTACATGTTTTTTTAATTGTTTGATGAGTGGAACAAAAAACTAAGATTAACAGTGGGTTATTTTTAGATTATTACTTAAAAGAAAGTAAGTGTTAATCACAACCATCCATTTTTTCATCAAACATCCACAAAACGTGTACTACTATAAATTCTACATTGTGTAAGTAGGTTATATCCCATTTTGAATTATTAAAGGTAAGAGACGTCACCAACAAGTGTTGGGTGCATTGGTAAGGTACACTGTACTTTCAAAGTGAGGACATAAATTCAAACTTTAGAGAATACATTATTAGGAGGGACAGTCTCGTACCTCGAAAATGAACTATAAAATAAACATGCATATTATAAAAAAAAAAATAAGAGACGTCAATAACACTTACAATATGAATACAATTTTAATATTCATATTAAAGGATATCCATTTATTTGTTAACGTGGGTTTGGTACTAACACTGGGACCCGCAATCAAAATCATGCTTTTTTGACCAAATAAATAGCATTTTCATTTCATGCAATCGCAAACAAACAGTCAACATAAATCTCCAAAGATATAGTCCCACAGGGCCTAACAATTTTCCCACAATTCCATGGGACAACAAAAGGAAAGCTGCAAAACCTAACAGACCATACACGGTCAGCAAACACGTCCAACAGCCACCATCGGCCATGAACCAGCAAATCTTAAAAACAAAAGCATAAAACCAAGAACGAGCAAACGGAAAGAGATGAAAACGTCCCATAGCTTGAACGAAAACATTGAAATAGATTGAGGCCATTGTGGGAGCTCTATTCGGAGGCAGCTCCCTCAAAAGAGGATTTTGTCCGGTGTTATCTAATTCGCGATTTGTTTTGATTCGCGAAACAGATACAAAATCGTAATTCGTTAGTTTTACCGTTTGCGGTTCGTTGGGAGTAGTCTTCTATGGAACGCAGTTTTGAATCATAATTCGTTATGATATTTTATTTGAATCGTTCATAAATTTTTAATAATATATTTAAATATTCATTATTTTTTTTTGCAATATAATTATTATTATCCAAATAACTTTCAAATGTCTAAATACATTTAATGGTAGATAACATTATATAAAGACAAAATACCAAAGTCCAAACATTTAAACTCAATTATTGGACCCAGGCTGAATATGGAGGAATAGGGTCCATTTGAACATTTAAAGTCAAATTTTTTCGTCTTTCCCCATTTTTAATTTCATTGTTTTCTTCAAAGATATTTTTTTAATATCAAACTTTATCAGTCGACACCATCCAATCCGCCGCCGGTCACATCGTCGGCGACTGTTAAACTCGAAAACGTATCAGAAAACTCAACTCGATACGCTGAACATGAATCTGGTCACCATTTTACGAAAATCTACTTTTATCACCACGAGTAACGCTAAGAACCCTTCGGCTTCCTACTTTCCGATCTACTCTCTCCACCGTAAGATCAACTTGATTTTAAAGCATGTGGTTCTACTTGCAAAAAGAAAGCTATTCACCGTTGGGATTCGCCTTCCGATGACCGGAGCCACCGCTGACAGCAACTCAAAGGTAAGTATTTTGGTACATTCATTTCTTCGTTCTAGTTCGAGTTCCTAAACGAATTGAAACGAAAACTAACTGTGAATTGGAACGCACAAATCTAAACGGAATTCGTGGGGTGGTGTACGAATTGTTAGAATTAAACCATAACATATATGAAATCTAAACCCAGGATCTATCATGTCAAATCATCAAGAACAATAAACCAATGCGAAGCGTACAGATTAATCGATAGATGAAAAAAACTTGAATCTTTTGATGAAGATCGCCTAAAAGGTGGTTGTGATCTTCCAAGAAGATAGGTTTTCTCTTGATGTAAAACTCTCTGACGGGGAAGGAGAAAAAAATAAGTTAACCTATTTCTTGGGGACCACTACCTCTTTATATAGTTGATTTAATAATCAACTATTAAGTATTTATAACTCTGCCCCTCATCGAATTATAAATACATCTTATGGTATCTACACTTTTATTTCCATGACATTGCTCCTAACTTGTTAGAATTAAACCATAACAGATATGAAATCTAAACCCAGGATCTATCATGTCAAATCATCAAGAACAATAAACTGAATGCGGAAGCGTACCTGAATTAATCGATAGATGAAAACCTTGAATCTTTTGATGAAGATCGCCTAAAAGGTGGTTGTGATCTTCCAAGAAGATAGGTTTTCTCTTGATGTAAAACTCTCTGACGGGGAAGGAGAAAAAAATAAGTTAACCTATTTCTTGGGGACCACTACCTCTTTATATAGTTGATTTAATAATCAACTATTAAGTATTTATAACTCTGCCCCTCATCGAATTATAAATACATCTTATGGTATCTACACTTTTATTTCCATGACATTTTAATACCCATGACACGCCTAACATAATTGGTCACTTAATTTTGTGTCATACTTTAAAATAGCAACATACATTATACATATGTGCCCACTATTACGGATTTAAATCCAACAATCTCCCACTTGGGCAACATATGTTTCGACAAATGTATAACCTTATGAGCTCAAAAATTTGCTATTATATAATAGGTATTCTGAACAATCTCGTCCATCAACTATATTCATATAGGATCAAAGCAGCCTTTGTCGCATCAATCATGACAAGACCCATCAATGGTCACGTATACAAATATAGTCAAATGACATAGATCAATCATGGATGCGTAGCATGGAAAATTACATGAAATGTGAACCAAACATGTCTATTTCCAACTGGTCCTCCTAAACCTTAGCGAGATCAAACTTTATCTTCAATTCAGTGTGCATAAACCAAAAGAACTTTATTTCTGCAAAAATAATCTTAAAATAACTTTAAAATCAAGTAATCAAAATTGTGTCTAAACCAAATGAACATTTTTCAAAATTACAAACTCCCACTAAAACTGAATATCTTTATATAACATTACACCCACATGAGTAGTGTGCTCATGAAAGACCTAGGGTGGTAGTTTCTTAATAAGCGCGCAAATATGGAGTTTGTACCAACATGCTCTATAGACACACAATCGCTCTGAATTTTCTTTAACAACTAGGAATTTAATATTTATGTGATTCAAATTTGAAGTGTTCCTATTGTTCATAGAATAAATGAATGCATATTTATTGTCACAAAATAACCGAAGTGGTCTTTCTATTCAATCTATAATTAGCAGCCCATGTGACAAAATTCTTTTGCATCAATATTCTAATAGAATCGAAGTCTGTAAACTTGATGATCTCTAACTTACCAGAACTTCGATATGTGAGCATGTAATTTTTGTTCTCTAAATATATTTCATAACCCTATTGGCTGCTATTCAATGGTTCAAACTAGAATTGCTTAAATATCTGTCTAACATTCTAACAATGTACGCAACATCCGAACGCATACATACTTGAGCATAAATTAAATTCTCAATAGATTATGCACTTGGAATCTTTTGTATTTTTTTTTTAAATTTCAAGGTTACTTTTAGGGCATTGAGTAAGACTAAATTTGTCTTCTTTAGTAATATGAGTATCACATGGTTTACTCCCACTGAATTGTAGTATATAGAATTGTGAACCAAATTTATCTCAAAACCAAATGAGATAAACAATATGAAATTTATAATTTCGTTAATGAGAGTCCAACTTAAGCTCATAGATGAATTTCTTTAATTTACATATCATTGATTTTGTATCATTAGACACAAATCTATGATTGTACCATATAATTTGTTTCTTCAATGTCACCATTGAAAAACACAAGCGTAACATCCACCTTATGTAGCTCAAGATTAAAAAGCAATAAGCGTCATGATTATCTTAAAAGATTCTTTCAATAAAACTTGAGAGAAAGTCTCCACAAAATCAATGTCTTCTTTTAGAGTATATCCTTTAGATACAAGACATGCCTTATACTTGTCCACATTATCATTTGCATCCCTCTTGGTTTTAAATATCCATTTACAACCAATTGGTTTGCACCTTCACATAATGAGACAAGTTCCGAAACTTTATTGTCTTGCATAAATTTATACTCTTATTGAATGACATCAATCCACTTTTGAGAGTCAGAACTTTTATGATTTGATAAAAATGATTGAATCATTTTCTATCATTCCATTATTATCCTTATTTTCTTGAATAAATACAAAGTAATAATCTAGAATAGTATTTCTCCTTCCTCTCGTGGATATCTTTAATGACACTTATTTTTTTTAAGGTTGTTGAGTTTGTTCTTCTGAAACAATTACCTTATCTTGAATGGGAGTTGTTCAACATTGTTTTGCTGAGGTACTTGATTCACTTCTTGATTATGATAGGTGTAAAAACCTAAACATCATTAAAAGTGATAGTATGAATCAAATTATAATTCAACTTCCCCTCAATAGCAATGTATCTAACCTTATTTCTCCCTCCAAACTCAACATCCTAAAAATGTTAAACCTCTTCTTAAAATAATCCTTATTGTGGGATCATAAAATTTACAGCCCATGGATCACTCAAAATAACCGAAGTAGTTGCTCACTTTTGAAGTTTAATTTCTTCACATGTGTCCTAACTTATACAAAAGAATCAATACTTTGTAACTTATTATTGTTTCTTTTGATTAGGACCTTTAGCAACTTTATTCTAATATATTTTTTTATTGCCCTTATTCTTAGAGACACTAACTAAAGGAGCACTAACCGAATGAGTACTTTTACACTTATAATGCTTCAACTTTTCTTCCTCTTTAACACAATGAGAAATAAGCTCATTTATAGTCTATTTCTCCTTTTGACAGTTGTAACTAATTTTGAATTGGTTAAACTGTATAGGAAGCGATACCAAAATCATAAGAACAAACAATTGTTAGAAAGTTCGATCTTATGTACCTTAAGTTTTGAAGCAATATTAAATATTTTCATAATATACTCCCTCACATTTCCTTGATCTTTATACTTCATAGACATCAAGTAAGTCAAAAGTAACGTCATAGCCTTAACATTTTTTAATAAAATGTTTCTCAAATTTATCAAGGAAACCCTTAGTATGAGTAATATCTTTAGATTTGTGCTCCTAAAGAATTCTAGAATGTTGTACTTTATGATCATTAAAATCATGCAATTTGAACGAACTCACCTCTCAAAATCCCTTTTATGGGTGCTTACACCATAAGAGGTGCGAGTTGTTCTTCCTTAGTGCAAGGTCTATGTTCATACAACCAAATACTTTATGTAAGTGTCTTTTCTATTCCTTGAAACTAGTTTCACTAAACATGAGTGCAGAATGTATTTAATGATATTGTAACAAAGAAAGATAAATTACCTAAATATAGAACAAAATAAGCAAATAAAATAAAAACAAGCCCACATAAATATTCATAAGTAAACAAATAAATTCAAAATAATGGCTAGTTCCCCTCAAGATACCAAGCACAACATTAATATCAAGTCTTTGGACAAGAATATTAATCAGAAAAGCGGTACTCTTGTTGTAGCAATCAAACATTGACAATAAACTATGTCAAACAATAGATTAATCTTTGGACTAACGTATTGCTTACATAAAATACCTTATAATTGTCACACATTTATCGCCACAGTTGTCGTTGTAATTCTGCCAAATATTAACTTTCCTTTGGGCCAATTAATAAACGCATGAATTACAAAAACTCATAATTATCTTAATATTTTAAATAAACTAATCTAACCAAAAGCGGTCACTTTGGTGACATTATGTTTCAATTAATCCATTAAAATATTAGACATCCGAAACCAAAATATGAATTTAATTGTTTCAAAATATTTATCTTAATTTTATCTTTCAATCAAATTAAAAGATAACCAAAATAATAATAAATTTGAATAAAGGTAAACCTCATATCAAGATACCGGACACTCCATTAATATTTCATCTTTGGACAAAATATTAACTTGTAAGTGATATCTTGGTACAAGAATCAAACATTGATAATAAGAACATGTCAAACAAAATCTTCCTTTGGGCGATTTATTGCTCACATATAAAAAACTCAATAATTATCACATGTTTATTACCACGATTGCACATGTAATAATGTTAATTATTAACCTTCCTTTGGGCGATTAATACTAACATAATCCGACTTACATGCACAAAACCTTCTATATATTAAAATAAAATAATTTCTACAATAGAGGTCACTTTGGTGACTTAATGCTTCAATTAATTTATCTTAAAATATATAATATAAATATACCGATATCCAAATTTAAAATTATGTAATAAATAAAACTGAAATTTCTGATAACACTTAAGTTTTCAAATAACCTGAAATAAGGTTGTCCAAATGGGGCTATCAAAAATTGAAAAACCGAAATCTTTGACTGTTTCTCAAAAATTTCTTAAACATGCATTTACCAAAATAAAAGTTGAATTCAAAACAACCAATCTTTAACTTAAATTAAAAAGTATCATATAAATGAACAATTCATAAAATGATCACATGAAACTTTAATATATTCATATAACCTAATGATTTTTTTTTTGATCAAACAGATTCAAATATAAATTCTATAAGATTAACGACATTGCGACAAATAACAATATACCCCAAATAAATCTAAAGTTAAAACCGAAGTCATGCAATTAATAGCATACTTTTAGAAAACACGAATACAATTGCAATTGCAATGCAATTGCAATTGATAAAATTAATCAATTGCAAACCTTAAACTAAACAATAGTATTTGTATTCATGTGAATACCAACATCCTAAATATGATACATATGGTCTCAAATCCAACAAAATATATTCTATTAATTGTTCGTAATTCCAAAGAAAGAAGCAAAGTCTGGACTGAATTACAAAAAACAAAAGCTGCATGAGACTAAAACTAAATTACAAAAACAAATATGGACCAAATTGCATGAATTCACAACATAAAGAATAAAGGGTGTCATTAACCCATTCCTTAATGTAAGTGCACTTGCCGTCATTGTCTCTGTAGCTTTTTTTTAATGATTTAAAACCCTAAAAAGCAATATATTGGGAGGGGTAGGCAAGTAAGAAGCCGCATATAGATGAATTATAATTCTCAAAATTTCTTAAAACTTACTGTTGGCAATAAAGTTTAATTGAAATCATCAATGTTTGCATAACCGTACATGGACATTCAAGAATGTAATCGTATCTATAATAAGATATAAAACCTTAAAACCTTCATTCGTCATAAATTAAAACTTAAAATTTCAATATCCGTATTTAATCTAAATACCAAATCAAAATAGAATCGATCAAAAAAAAAAAAGTAAATCCGTTTTCAATGATTCAACATGACGAGGCGCTGATGCCACTTGTTAGAATTAAACCATAACAGATATGAAATCTAAACCCAGGATCTATCATGTCAAATCAAAAACAAGAACAATAAACCAATGCGAAGCGTACACAGATAATCGATAGATGAAAACCTTGAATCTTTTGATGAAGATCGCCTAAAAGGTGGTTGTGATCTTCCAAGAAGATAGGTTTTCTCTTGATGTAAAACTCTCTGACGGGAAGGAGAAAAAAAATAAGTTAACCTATTTCTTGGGGACCACTACCTCTTTATATAGTTGATTTAATAATCAACTATTAAGTATTTATAACTCTGCCCCTCATCGAATTATAAATACATCTTATGGTATCTACACTTTTATTTCCATGACATTGCTCCTAACTTGTTAGAATTAAACCATAACAGAAATTTATGAAATCTAAAAAGATCTATCATGTCAAATCATCAAGAACAATAAATGAATGCGAAGTATGCGTTTGGATATTAATCGATTGATGAAAACCTTGAATCTTTTGATGAAGATCGCCTAAAAGGTGGTTGTGATCTTCCAAGAAGATAGGTTTTCTCTTGATGTAAAACTCTCTTTAGAGAAGGAGAAAAAAATAAGTTAACCTATTTCTTGGGGACCACTACCTCTTTATATAGTTGATTTAATAATCAATATTAATATTTATAACTCTTGCCCTCATCGAATTATAAATATATCTTATGGTATCTACACTTTTATTTCCATGACATTTTAATACCCATTCATTTATAACATAATTGGTCACTTAATTTTGTGTCATACTTTAAAATAGCAACATACATTATACATATGTGCCCACTATTACGGATTTAAATCCAACAATCTCCCACTATTAAGGTTAGAGCATGTTGGTACAAACTCCATATTTGCGCGCTTATTAAGAAACTACCACCCTAGGTCTTTCATGAGCACACTACTCATGTGGGTGTAATGTTATATAAAGATATTCAGTTTTAGTGGGAGTTTGTAATTTTGAAAAATGTTCATTTGGTTTAGACACAATTTCGATTTACTTGATTTAAAGTTATTTTAAGATTATTTTCTGCAGAAATAAAGTTCTTTTTGTTTATGCACACTCTGAATTCATAAAAAGTTTGATCTCGCTAAGGTTTAGGAGGACCAGTTGGAAATAGACATGTTTGGTTCACATTTCATGTAATTTTCCATGCTACGCATCCATGATTGATCTATGTCATTTGACTATATTTGTATACGTGACCATTGATGGGTCTTGTCATGATTGATACGACAAAGGCTGCTTTGATCCTATATGAATATAGTTGATGGACGAGATTGTTACAGAATACCTATTATATAATAGCAAATTTTTGAGCTCATAAGGTTATACATTTGTCAGGAAACATATGTAGCCCAAGTGGGAGATTGTTGGATTTAAATCCGTAATAGTGGGCACATATGTATAATGTATGTTGCTATTTTAAAGTATGACACAAAATTAAGTGACCAATTATGTTAGGCGTGTCATGGGTATTAAAATGTCATGGAAATAAAAGTGTAGATACCATAAGATGTATTTATAATTCTTGTTAGAATTAAACCATAACAGATATGAAATCTAAACCCAGGATCTATCATGTCAAATCATCAAGAACAATAAACTGAATGCTGAAGCGTACCTGAATTAATCGATAGATGAAAACCTTGAATCTTTTGATGAAGATCGCCTAAAAGGTGGTTGTGATCTTCCAAGAAGATAGGTTTTCTCTTGATGTAAAACTCTCTGACGGGGAAGGAGAAAAAAATAAGTTAACCTATTTCTTGGGGACCACTACCTCTTTATATAGTTGATTTAATAATCAACTATTAAGTATTTATAACTCTGCCCCTCATCGAATTATAAATACATCTTATAGTATCTACACTTTTATTTCCATGACATTTTAATACCCATGACACGCCTAACATAATTGGTCACTTAATTTTGTGTCATACTTTAAAATAGCAACATACATTATACATATGTGCCCACTATTACGGATTTAAATCCAACACGAATTAGGTAACACTAGTTTTGTCATCAACAGAACAATCTGAGAATCTTTATCCACCATGGTTTGAATCATATCCTCGAAATCGGTTACAACGAACTAAGAGAAGTCCATAATCACGGTAGGTGAAAAAGCAAATCCACCTTAGAACCGTCTGAAGCACCAATGACATCTTTCTTCGAGCACTGAAAAGTGGTAGACAAGGTGATCACTGAGGAAGGAAAATTACGTACGACCATCCATTGGGCCTTTCCCCCACCATGGATGGAAGCAGTAATGGCGATCATGGGTTCTGCGGATGGTTCAACGAGGAACCATCCGCCATCAACAGCATTCCATTATTTCGGTACCATTCTGAGATGGTAACATCAATAATGGAGAAATCAGGAGCAATCGAAAGAGACTGAACTTTCGCTAAATCCATACCATACGGATCAATTCCCAACTCGATAACCACATTCTCCTCAAAAACCACCCTAAAAATATCGAGAGAGTGCCTCCTCCTAGCCTCCTTCTTAAAGTTGGCTAGTCTTCTTGATCCAAAAGTTTGGCTTACGTTAAAAGCACATGCACCTGCATGGAGTTTGTTGTGGGCCACTGCCTTGCCTTTGGAGTTGACCTTCCTACTTATTTCACTTTTCTTCATTTGTCCGAGGAATATCTGTTGAACAAAAAATTATTATATAGTTCCGGCTCACCACGTCATCTATAGTCCTATACAATGAGATTTATTCATTTAATGACATGTAAGAAAGATGTGAAGATTCACCTTGAAAAAAATGAGATAAAAAATTATTATTGATGAGACCATAAATAACGTAGTGACTCAGACGTATCTAATAATTTTTCCCGTTAACACTGGCATAACCCCCCTTTTCCCGAAAAAATGCATAGCCATCTTGCTTTTTCCCTTCTTCACCCAATCAACTTCAAAATCTTTATCCATGAGAAAGCTAGGCTCCATAGGTTGAGATTGATTCTTCACGTCAACCGTACCATCTTTTATCTTGTCCGTTCGATTAGCTTGGCTCTCTCCTTCCTTTGAAACTAAAACATTTCCAGTTTCTTCGTTAGGTTGTAAAGCAACCATTAACGAGCTTGAGCTGTTGCCAGATTCCTTTGACAAATTTTCATCACTAAACCTGACCCATGATGATGAAGCTCGCATCCAAGGACCGAACCTCCCTGCTCATTTGAACATCAATGGATCGAACCAGCATTTCCTTTCAGCATGGCCAAAGCTTCCACAACCATAACAAAACTCCAGGATCCTTTCGTATTTGAAAGCAACATATATCGGGTTGAAAGATTGCACCTAGGAGGCTGCACAAGGGAAATCTCTCTCTTCGAGTGTAGCTTCCATAGGGCAAACCTTCAGGACCGTTAACATAACTTGAACGGGCCATGGAGCTTGTTGGCTTTGCCTTGTGTCCTCGTCGAGAGCCTTCAGTGGCCGGGACCTGGGCGCACACCACCAACCTCCTAGGAAAAACATTGGTCGCATAAATCAACACAACCAATATCCGGTGAGAGCCAAACCGTTGAGCCAGCCCGGCCTCCACCCCACGATCAAAAGACCAGAGGAAATCATAAGAGACGAGCCCATCTCGTTCCATCGAATCTCTTCTGAGAGCAAAATAGAGAAAAACGAAAACCCCGCCCTACAGCCAACCCACGTCCACCTTGCTCCTAAAACCAAACCAAAAACTCTAATGGAGACAGGCGATGTCTCTCGGTTGGGGAAGTCCACATTACCGAGACCACTATCGAGCAAGACACCACCGAAAATTGAAAATTGAGGAAGGAAAAGGGGTAAACGGGAGGAATAGAGTTGGGGAGATTCTTTTCGAGAGCCATCAACAAAAACTTAGGAAAATTACCTTGTCATTATCAATTTATCATACGTTTGATTCTTAAATGTATTCTTTGTATCATGTACCACGAGTCATTATCATTTTTTTTAAAAAAAATTTATTTAAATTTGTCATTTTTATATTTTAAAATCCTTATTTACTGTAGGGTGGGAATCATGTGGGATGGTTTTGTATTTCCCACTCTGTCTCTAATATTTGTGAGGAAGGTTTTCGAAAAATCCATATTACATGCTTCGGAATTTTTGTCCCCATACCCATCGGATCTCTAATGATTTAGGAGAATCTCCATCTAAAAGAATTAAACAAGTATTACTACTCTACTAACTAAAATATATGACCAATTTTAATTTACAGTTCATACATTCAATACACTTAAAATATCTAAATCTTAATACATTAAAACAAATATCCAACATTAAATCTTCATAAAAAAACATGAGCTAAAAACTTAAATAACAAAAAGAAGAGGTGTTGGTACTCCCAACTTTTTTATTCAGGGTATGAAGAGATGCTTCATTCAATATAATTTTTCAGCTTTGCTTTGTAGGAATGAAGCAAAATCTTTGTAATAGGATTGTAAAAATATTTGGGAATTGGGACTGAGAAACAATATAATCACCCTTTTACCAGTGATCATAATATTAAATTGTGACCGCAACGCAACGTAATAATTGCATCGTAACGATTTTAGAGGTGGTCGCAAAAACACAAACCGTAACCGCATTCAAAATCATAGTTATTTTTAGAGAAAAATTATGCCGCAACGACCGCAACATTGCAACCACAACCACATCCGCAACTACAATCACAACTTAATACTATGCCAGTGATACCTATTTTAGACTCATATATTATACATTACAGAACATGCAGAAGCTTAGCCAACTCATAGATGTTAACAAGAAGTTGCACCATACGTTGCAATTTAGAATAGCACCCTTTAAAGATAGAATTTTGTGATAATAACACATTACCACATACCAAGTTTATGTAAACATTTAAATTACCTTGTCAAGAGAGAATTTTGTAAAAATTTAAAGATAGAATTTTGTAACAATAACTCGTTACCGTTCAAGTCAAGATCAAAATTTTAAAATTTAAAAAGTACATACACTTAAAGCGACCAAATTAAAGTAAAAAGACTAATATGTAATCTTGGCATAATATGTGATAGCAAAATTTTACATTGTCAGCAACATCTACAGCAAGTGGTTAAAAGCTTTCAGTGGACACCTTTCCCTCACCCTAAGTTGTGGGTTCTAGACCCATTATGAGCAAATTTCCCCCCTCCCCTCCCCCTAGGTAGGAATTGTTCAAAAAAAAAAAATACCTTGTGAAAAATTTTACACTTGATATTTATTTTAACTTTTCTTGTGGAGTTATCATTTGCATTGTCAGTATACCGAATAATTATCACATAAAGGATAATTTTATCAATAATTTGAATCAAATTAAATTAATTTATATAATTAATTAAAATATATTATTTAATACCTAATATTTAGTAGTTTAGGTGTAAATCTTAATATTCATAATGTTTATATTTTAAAATCAACTCAATTATTTTTATATATTTTGTTCAACAAGGTATAAGAAACCATAGAAAAATTAATTAAATTATTATTATAATAATTAGAGTTATAATTCATAAATATTTTTGAAATAAATAAAGTTAATTTCAATTACAGTTTAACATAAATACCATTTTTATTTTAAAATAATATTAAATATCTTGCTTAGCCTAGTGGATAGACATTGCACTCTCCCCTAAAAGTTCTAGGTTCAGAGGATGACCGCCCTCCGGCTCTTATCAGTCCATCCTTTAACCCACGCAGAAAAATCACAGAGCGCTCCCTAAATTTCTCCATCCCTTGTTTATTTTCACAAATAAAGCGCCAAAGTTATAACACCAACCACAGACAAAGCTAAATTATGCATGACAATGCTCAAAGCTTCAGAGTTCTCAGCAACATCAGCAGTATTCAAAGACTTTCCCGGTGCTGAAGGGTTAACACCAAAGATTTGCAAAGGTTGAAGCACCTAATCCACCCGATAAATACCAAGCTGACCGTCGGTATAAATGGTGCCGGCAACATTGGTTTTCGTCACCCCCGTCATTAGAGTTACCGTTTTCCCCGGAGTGGTGACATTGAGAGGGAACTCACCGTCGCCGCTATCTCCAGCTTCAGTTTTCATAGGGCTACTAACAACTAGGAATTGGGATAATGGGACGTAAATTGGGACGATATGATATAGCACCAGTTCAACCCTTTGTTCATCGTTGAGTGAATGCAATGCACCGGATTTCAGGCTCGAGAAAGCTTATCCTTGGGTGCGAAAATGGTCTTCCCATCGTCCGTATTGTTGAGCTCACCCAGGAGACGATAGGAGACTCGGGTGGATTTTAGAAGACGAATGAAGATACTGTATTGTCTGGCTTTTCCTAGGATTTTGGCTACATCAGGTGGACCATGTGGTGCCGGAGCCGGAGCTTGAGCTGAAGTTGTTGAGCAATGGAGATGGAAAAGGAAGAGAAATGAGAGAGTGAAGGTGAGGTATAGGTTTTGCTTCGTTATCGTCATTGTTGATTTGGCAATGGAAACAATAGGAAATTGAAGGGATTATAAGGTGAATGAACACCATGGATTGCCGGGACAGAAAGGAAAAGAAGAGGGAATTTGGCGTTTGATTGGTGAACAAGTAGTAATGATGTAATGGTTATGTATGATTTTGGTTACATTAAAATTGCAATGATAAAAAAAATTATCTAATATAATTTTAAAAACCATTATAATATTTAAGAAATCAAATCGAAAAACTTCAGTTATCGATTTAATCGATCAAATTAATTAAATATTTAATAAAAATATTAAAGGTTGAAATCTAATTATATTATATTTTTTAAAAACAAATAAGTTTTAAGTTTTATTTTCATTGTTTTGCCAACTTGTTTATATATCAAATTAAAAACCCATAATTTTAAAACAATGAGTAATGAAGTTAACTCTCCAGTTGGGATTGTTTGGGTTTACTTGCATGCATATGTTGAGCCAAAATACTGTTGTCTTGAATGCAAGGCATACCATAAATAAGAAAGTTGGGTGATTGTATAGATTAATTAGAAAGTTGGCATTATGCTGGCAAACAATTATCACTTGCAAAAGGACACTTTGACTATTTAAAATTATGTTTAAATAAAGAAAAAATAGACAATTTATTAGTAATGCAGAGTGATAACAATATGTATTGCATATATAATGAAACAAACTGGTATGTTTATATATATACAATCCGGCTATATCAAAGTGCATGGTCTAAACTAATGACAGTTAGGCCAAAGTTCTAATGCCCCTTTCGGTTCCGAATCTTGTGAATGAAAATAATAGGAGATGAGGTAACTTTTATTCGATTTCGAGATCCGACCTGGTTCCATTATGAAATAGTACCAGCTATCAGGGGTCTTGCACCATCAGGGATTCAAATCGCGGACCGCTAACGCGATTGCGGCCGAGAAATAGCGGTCGCGCCACCCTCCGAAACCGGTTTTTGGAGAATTTCGCGGTGGGTATCAGATTCACGCCGATAGCGTCCTGTCGCGGACGCGATTTTGCGCGATAACGTTTGTAGCGGCTATAACGGGACGCAATCCCCGAATTCTGAACAATTGCGTTCTTGCCGGAGGAAGAAGAAGAAGAAGAACGCAGCTGCGGAGGAAGGAATAAGAAGTAACATGCGGGTTTAAAGTTCTGGAAAAAATGGGTTAATTACGTGGAGTGACATTGAACTTTTTTAAATTTTCAGTTTGGCCTCAATACTTTAAGCCATATTAAATATATTAAATATAAGTATTGGAAAAGAAATCAAATAAATGAGAATAAAGACTTATATTTAATGTGGTATAATTGTTTATTAATAATATTATAATTATTTAATAGTTTATAATATGTTTATTTAATTTTTATTATTTATTAATATTATTAATTATTTTTATTATATTAATATTTTTTATTTAGGTTTATCACATGTTTAGTCTTTTTATTGGTACAAATTGTTAATTTAGAATATTCATATGATTTTATTATCCAAACTAAACTAAACAAAATCACACTACAATCTAGAATTCTTTAAACAATATCACTCACTTTCAAATTCATATTAATAAAAGTTTATAAGTATTAAAAAATACTCTAAAAACCATTGAAATTGAGTTTTTATAATTATAATTACAATTAGTATGTTTTACAATAAATTGTGCAAAATTAAAAAAAAATCACGACCGCGACACCCGCAATGACCGCAATAGGCTCCGTTATATCCGAAAACGCGATAACCAAGACGCGACCGAAAACGCTACCGCAACCGAGATTTAAATCCCTGTGCACCATAGACAAATGCAGGGTCGAAAAGGAAATTGAAGTTGTACATTTGTAGCGGAGAAAGCTCCAAGGTCCCCTGCCAGTTCCTATCCTGAAGAACAATGTTTCGTGACAAGTGTTAGAGAATTTCTCTGTTTGGTTCCTCGGAAACCATCATAGATGATTACTGTTCCACGTAGAAACAGAAAATGGCAAATAAATGAAACCATGGATGAATTATTACCTCAAAAGACCAGCAAACACGCGCAAACACATAAAGATGGTCAAAGCAATCCAGATGCCAACATATCCATGGCTGGAGGATAGTATGAACAAACAAGAGATGCTCGTAACTGCAACCAACACCTACGAAAATGACCGAAGAAAATTACATGAAGAAACCGCATAGAAAAAGCTCTGAACGTTGTTGGATATTATGGTTTGATTCATATGCGGTAGGATGTTTGATTCAGCATTGTGGGGGTTACAATTGAACTAACCATGGAGTAGGCTGAATATGCAAAATCCGAAGCTCCATAGTTAACTCCATCAAAAACGAAGGCTAAAGCATTGATAGGTTGAGTTACTGCAATGAACTGATCGACAAGAAAATGTCGATGACCGAACAAGTTAGTATTCAAAAAGAAAAGAATATTTTTATGATTTTGAGGAAGGGAGCTATACTGGAAAGCTGATGTTCATGAGTCTCAAAACATCGAAATCCTTCGTAAACAAAGTCGAAGCAAATTGTGATACAGCTGCTAGAATAAATGATAGCAGAAGCCCCAAAACAACACCAATCTGAAGATAGATATCACAAGCAGAATTTAGAGCATGAAGCAAAGTGAAACAAGTGAAGTTTAATGGTCATGTAATGTTAGTACCTGCAGCACACGAGAAGCAGTAACGACTGTCTTTTCATAATCTTTCTTCGCAAATGCACTTGCAAGGATTGCCTGGAAAAGGTAAGAAATATGTTGAACTTCACTATTTGGAAAAATAATGTAACTGCACTTTGATTCTATGGCTTAAAGAGATGAAGGGAAAGCAAGGAAGCTTATGCTTTCGACTGGTTCCAAACAAAACCAACTTCTAAGGACTAAGAGAATAACTTGTTGCGAAAATATGAAGAAGAGTGGCAAACATAATGTAAAGGCGGTTCATTAAATTAACATGAAATCTTACTTGTCCTGCAACAGCCAATCCATCAGCAAGCAAAGAGGTTGCCAGCCAAATCTGTAAGCAAACCTGAAATGCAGCCATTGGTTTCGGTCCCAGCCTAGCTGCTAATGAAGCCGCCATGGTCATACAGGATGTTGTGGATATTACCTTAACCAATAGATGAAATCCTGAAGTGGTGACATCAAAGATATCATGTAAAACCCCAAAATTTACTAAGTTTATTAAGGGTTATTTAGTACTAAGATAATAACTTAAAACCTAACTTAGTGACTAAAATGACAAAAATGCGAAAGTTGAGATTTCTTTAATTATGGGTTTTGGAAAGAAAATTTCTAGGTTTAAAGGTCTCATGTGATAGATAGTGAATTGAATAAGGTATTCTTAAAGTTTGGTTGAATGCCAAGGAAAATTGGAATGGAAATTGAAGTTTAAAAGTTTAGTGACCAAAATGTAAATTTGAAAATTTTATGGCTAAAGTATAAACTTTGGAAACGTTTGGGGACTAAAGTTGTAATTTACCAAAAGTTAAGGGTTTTTATTTCATAAATAAATAGATCACCTAAGGGTGTGAATCGAATGCGAAATTTTTGGTTCGATCTGATACTTCGATTATTGGGAAAATCGCAATTAAAGTTTAAGTGGAATTCAGATACCCGGATCAAACTGAAAATTTTTGAAATTTTACCGTATGACAGATAAAGGTTATAAAAGTCATTTCCAAGTGTTGGAAATATTTTTAGTTTGATTCACGATGAATCCTACAGTTTATTTCTGAGTAAAAGATTATTTATCAATATATTGGATCGAATGGAAATTTTGGAGACTGGTCCAAAAGATATGGAAAAATTCATAAAATATTACTTTATGGATATTTTATTATATTTGGTTGGATTCCAACTAGATTTAGTTGAATTTTTACAAGAATGGCAAACTAGTAAATAAAAACTAGTTGGAGGGCAAATTGGTCATTTGGCCTCAATGGCAATTTTGAAATATTTAAAAATTTATAAGGGAAATTTTGGAAAGAGAAAATGGAATATTAAATCTTGGCCCTTGATTGATGATAAAATCAATCTCAACCATTGGATAAAAAGGGCAAAATTGTAATTTCACTATTAAATAAATTTAATATTCATTTAATAGATATATTTGTAAAATAATGGTACCAAAAACGTGAGGGCTAGGGAAAGAAAGAGAAAAATTTTCCAAGCTTGATTCAAGCCCCGAAACTCGGTTTTCAGGTAATCTCTTCAACTACAAAGTTGTTCTACTCTTCAAGCTCTATCTTTTGATATCAATAATTCATGGAATCTATGCTTGATTGATGAGAATTTACATGAGAAAGAAATTAGGGTTTATGGATCAAATTGGGGCTTTTGAGATTTTATGATTCCATGATTGAATTCAAGTTGAAATCAAGCTAGTATGATGTTAAAATCATGATATTGAGTTGGGATTTAAGTTTTACATGTTTTGATTATTATGAAGATGATTAGGGTTTATGGATTCAAGTTTAATTTAGGGTTTGTGATGTTGAAATAATGATCTAGTAAGCTTGAATTGTTGTTTGGAAGCAAAACCCTAAGTTAAATTGTGTAGGGACCATTTCGGCAAATTGAAAAGTTGAAGGACCAATTCTGAATTTTTAGAATTTGGAGTGTATTTATGTTATTAATGATGTTAGAGATAAGAAAATGAAATTAGAATGCCAAATTGATGTTGAATTGAATTAGAGACCATTTTGACAATTTGTCAAAGTTAAGTGACCAAATCGAAATGGAAGTTTTGTATGGAGGCTAAATCTGATTTTTAGTTGTAATGATGGAATTAAGGTAGTAATGTTGAATTGAGGACTAAATTGCAAATTTAAGAAGCATGAATCTTTATCTTTACATTTTAGTACCTATTTCGGTAAATAAGAAAAATTAGGAAGAATTATTGTGAATAATTATTTGGTGAAGAATGTGATGAGTTGGTGGTTTAAAGCTAGTGATTGGACTAAATTGAAAAGTAGAGAAGTAAGGAGAAGTTAGTATAAAAGTTGAAGTTGTGTAGAAAAACTAGTTTATGGCAGTAACTTTGAAAATTCACCATAAATTCTACAAAAAATGGTTAGAAGGTGAATTTTATATTGATGTAAATATTTGTTCGTTTATTTTCGTGTCCAACAAACGAAAATTGATTTTGAGTTCAGAGTAAAAAGATATGAATTTTTAAGCGGTGAAAGGTCAGAAAATAGTATAGCAAGCTGTTCCGAAATTCAATACTGGAAATTGACTTTGAAAATTCGCCATAAATCGTACAAGTTGAATTTGGGTTATTAATTGAAAGGAAAATCAGATTAAGGTCCAGTGATTGTTGATTTATAACTAAATAATCTAAGGATTACACTAGACGGATACCGAGAAATTGGATTGAGCTATTTTGTTGCTCCGAGATTTAAGCTCGATTAGAAAACCATCTGAATTTGCTTCATAGCCAGGATTGCACATATCAATTTGAGTTTATAACATCAAGACTGATAAAGATTGAGAAGATTCGAAAATCATAGAAGGTACATCTCATCTTTTTGGATAAACCTGTATTGATGTTGATGGGTCCTAGCTTTACACATTCGTATATAAGTACGAAGTTGAATGGTGAATGAGATATCCTTATAGAACCCATTTCAAGTAATATAGCGATTACGAATTTGTTGGGTTGTAATTTAAGGGTGAGCTGAACATGTGGAATTGCTCGATAAAAACATAAGAAATAGAGTTCCCGATAAACTTAATGAAATTATCTTTTGAGGAGTCTAAGATGATTGTGGGCATGAATTGGTTACCTTCCTATCAGGTCATGATGAATTGTCGCATAAAGTGATTAGTATTGAAAAACATGGAAGGCACAAAAATAGTAGTAGTTGATAAAAGGGTAAACCCCTTTTCTAATTTAATTTCAGTTTTTTATTAAGGAAATTGTTGTTATAAGGTTGCTAAGTTTTCTTAGCAAATATAGTAAATACTCGGGCTGTTGAAGTTAAATTGAAAAATAACTCGACTATCCAAAAATATTTTGATGTATTCCCAGATGAATTACTCGGAATTACCTCTAGATTGATAGGTGAAATTCAAAATAAAGATGTTGCCAGGCATTGCGCCTAAATTAATGGCCCCGTATAAAATGGCTTCGACCGAACTTCAAGATTTAAAGGTACAAATTGCAAGGAATGTTAGGTCGATGTTTTATAAAGTCAAGTGTGTCATCTTGAGGGCACACCAGTGTTAATTGTGAAAGAGAAAGACTGATTTCTATCAGCTCGAGAAGGTAATAGTAAAGAATAAATATCTTCTTCCGAAGACTGATGACCTTTTGATTAGTTAAAAAAATCAAGGATGAAGAAATTCTAAAGATAGCTTTTCGGACTCGGTATGAATACTATGAGTTCATGATGATACCTACGACATTTATAAGCCTAATGAACCAAGTATTCTAATTTTGCTTGGACCAATTTTTGGTAGAATTCATTGAGTATATTTTGGTCTATTCAAAGGAAAAAAGAAGAATAAGATGCCCATTTTGCATTGTTCTTTAGACCTTTCGAGAAAAGAAGCTATATGCTAAATTGTTAAAGTATGAGATTGGTTGTCTAAAGTTTTTTTATTAGTTATGTGGATTGGGCAATGGGAATAAGAATAGACCTCAAGAAAGTACAAATTATAGTTGAATGGAAACCTCTGAAAAATGTTTTAGAGGTTCAGAATTTCTTGATGATTGTCTCCTCATTGACAAGCTATTGAGGAAAGAAATGTCATTCAGTTGAACAGATCAATGCTAAGAAATCTTTGAGACATTAAAGGAGATCTTATTAGAAGCCACGATACCAGTACAACCAGAATCGGGTAAAGATTATCTGGTGTATAGGGATGCTTCTTATAACAGTTTGGGATGCGTACTTATGCAAGAAGGAAAAGTAATGGTCTATGCTTGAGACAACTTAAGATATATGAGAGGAATTATCTTACTTAGAATTTGGAGCTAGCATTGGTTGTATTTGCTTTAGAGGATATAACATCATTATTTATACAGTGAACGATGCTATATTTATATAGGTTATAAAAGTCTAAAGTATATGCTTTCTAAAGAAGAGTTAAACTTGACGTAAAGAAGTTGGATTGAGGTTTTTAAGAATTATGATATGGTAATTGACTATCATCCAGAAAAAGCTAATGTGATAGCTGACGCTCTCAGTCGAAAGACAATTGTTGCCTTAAGAGCTATGAATGCAATATTGGCATTAAAAGAATATGGTGTTTTGATTGTCAAGTTAAGAATAAAATTTACCATATTGAATTAAATATCTTTAAAGAAAGGATGAGAAATGTTGTCAAGGTGCAAACAAGTGGAAAAGAGTGAAATTGAAAACTTGGAAGTTAGGTTTGATAGATATTTGTATTATCAAGGAAGAATTTCTATCTCAATGACGGAAACTATATGTTGACCCTAAAAGAAAAGATATTTAATATGAAGTTAAGGATAAAGTATTCCTTAAAAGTTTCACCTTGGAAGAAGGTGTTATGGTTTAGACAAAGAGAAAGTTAAGTTCAAAATTTATTGGGCTATAAGAAATTGTTAAAGGAGTTAGTCCGATAGTTAAGCTTAATAGTTAGCTTTATCTTTGGAAATGAACAAGATTCATAATGTATCGATGCTCTGGAAATATTGATTAGACCCCTCATATGTTGTTACTACGGAGAAAATAGAGATTCAGCCGGATTTAAGCTATGAAAAACAACTGGTAGAGAACTTAGCACATGGAGTCAAAGAACTAAGAAAACAAGACAATCATGCCTGTTAAAGTTCTTTGACAAAAAAATTCACAAGGTTAAAGAAAATATTTGAGAGAAATAAGAAGAAAATATAAGAAAATAGCCTCCTCACCTTTTGGAACCAAGTAAATATTGAAAAATTCGAGGACGAATTTTCTTAAGGGGGAGAGAATTGTAATAACCCAAAATTTAATAAGTTGATTAAGGGTCATTTAGTATTAAGATAATAGCTTAAAAGCTAACTTAGTGACTAAAATGACAAAAATGTGAAAGTTGGGATTTCTTTAATTATGGGTTTTGGAAAGGAAATTTCTAGGTTTAAAGGTCTCACGTGATAGATAGTGAATTGAATAAGGTATTATTAAAGTTTGGTTGAATACCAAGAAAAATTGGAATGGAAATTGAAGTTTAAAAGTTTAGTGACAAAAATGTAAATTTTGAAAATTTTATGGCTAAAGTATAAACTTTGGAAAAGTTTGGGGACTAAAGTTGTAATTTCCCAAAAGTTAAGGGTTTTTTCATAAATAAATAGATCACCTAAGGGTGTGAATCGAATGCGGAATTTTTGGTTTGATCTAATACTTCAATTATTGGGAAATCGCAATTAAAGTTTAAGTGGAATTCAGATACCCGGATCGAACTGAAAATTTTTGAAGTTTTACCATATGATAGAGAAAGGTTATAAAAGTCATTTCCAAGTGTTGAAAATATTTTTAGTTCGATCCAAGATGAATCCTATAGTTTATTTCTGAGTAAATGATTATTTATCAGTATATTGGATCAAATGGAAATTTTGGAGACTGATCCAAAAGATATTGAAAAATTTATAAAATATTACTTTATGAATATTTTATTATAGTTGGTTGGATTCCAACTAGATTTAGTTGAATTTGTACAAGAATGGCAAACTAGTAAATAAAAACTAGTTGGTGGGCAAATTAGTCATTTGGCCCCAATGGCAATTTTGAAATATTTAAAATGTTATAAGGGCAATTTTGGAAAGAGAAATAGAATATTAAATCTTGTCCCTTGATTGATGATAAAATCAATCTCAACCATTGGATAAAAGGGCAAAATTGTAATTTCACTATTAAATGAATTTAATATTCATTTAATAGATATATGTGTAAAATAATGGTAAAAAGATGAACCAAATGTTCATCTTTTCCAGCCAAAAACGCGAGGGCTAGGGAAAGAAAGAGAAATTTTTTTCCAAGCTAGATTCAAGCCCCGAAACTCGGTTTTCAGGTAATCTCTTCAACTACAAAGTTGTTCTACTCTTCAAGCTCTATCTTTTGATATCAATAATTCATGGAATCCATGCTTGATTGATGAGAATTTACATGAGAAAGAAATTAGGGTTTATGGATCAAATTGGGGCTTTTGAGATTTTATGATTCCATGATTGAATTCAAGTTGAAATCAAGCTAGTATGATGTTAAAATCATGATATTGAGTTGGGATTTAAGTTTAACATGTTTTGATTATTATGAAGATGATTAGGGTTTATGGATTCAAGTTTAATTTAGGGTTTGTGATCTTGAAATAATGATCTAGTAAGCTTGAATTGTTGTTTGGAAGCAAAACCCTAAGTTAAATTGTGTAGGGACCATTTTGGCAGATTGAAAAGTTGAAGGACTAAATCTGAATTTTTAGAATTTGGAGTGTATTTATGTTATTAATGATGTTAGAGATAAGAAAATGAAGTTAGAATGCCAAATTAATGTTGAATTGAATTAGTGACCATTTTGACAAATTCTCAAAGTTAAGTGACCAAATCGAAATGGAAGTTTTGTATGGGGGCTAAATCTGATTTTTAGTTGTAATGATGGAATTAAGGTAGTAATGTTGAATTGATGACTAAATTGTAAAGTTAAGAAGCATGAATCCTTATCTTTGCATTTTAGTACCTATTTCGGTAAATAAGGAAAATTAGGAAGAATTATTGTGAATAATTATTTGGTGAAGAATGTGATGAGTTGGTGGTTTAAAGCTAGTGATTGGACTAAATTGAAAAGTAGAGAAGTAAGGAGAAGTTAGTATAAAAGTTGAAGTTGTTTATGGAAGTTGTGTAGAAAAACTAGTTTGTGGCAGTAACTTTGAAAATTCACCATAAATTCTACAAAATGGTTAGAAGGTGAATTTTATACCGATGTAAAGATTTGTTCGTCTAGTTTCGTGTCCAACAAACGAAAACTGATTTGGAGTTCCGAGTAAAAAGATATGAATTTTTAAGTGGTGAAAGGTCAGAAAACAGTATAGCAGGCTGTTCCGAAATTCAATACTGGAAATTGACTTTGAAAATTCGCCATAAATCGTACAAGTTGAATTTGGGTTATTAATTTATAGGGTTGAAAATATTATTGAATCTAGTTTCTTTCAGAACAAACGGAATCGAACTCCGAGTTGTAGATTATTTTATAGAAATATTTCTTGGGAGGTACTACAAACTACCAGAAAATGAGAATTGATACACTTTGTATCTAATGTTGATTAGTAAGCTTGAAAAGGGTTAATGGAAGTTCAAATTGGTCACTAAGGACCATATTGAGTTTTTGAACAATACAAGGAAGAAAGGAAAATGTTTGAAAATTTTTATATTCAAATGATTATATTGGACAATATGTATAAGATATTGTTAGATTGGGATCTAACAAATATTTTACTTATTTGAATTATGAAGTTAAGTTCGAATCAAGGGAGGTTCAAGGTACAATGAAGGAAAGGATCGAAGAGGACTTAGTGAGGCATACTAATACATAGCCCAGGTGAGTACAATGCATACATAACATTATACATAGATGTTTTATACATCACCGGTAAGACTTGCAATGAGTCTACCTAGTTTATATATTGTCATGATAATTATGTCATTGATCATACATTTGACATACTTTAAATATGTCAAAAGTTGAAAATAAATGCATTGATCACTAGTTATTGATGATGATTTACTATTAATGTTATTCGGTTATGAACTACTTCATGTTAATATAAATTGATATACATTGTCATGGATGAAATATTTGATGATCTAAAGCCCAAGTATGAAATAGAGGTTCAAATGTATAGTTGGCTAGCCATAGAGTCATAAACAACTGTATAAAAATTCTAAGCACTTCAGGTAAAGTGCAAATTTTATAAATACTCATTGAAGAGTATACTCATGCATGGTTTGAGTATATAGACTTATTACGGGTGCTAAGCACTTCGAAGTAATTTCATAAAAACTCAATGAGGGATATATTGTATACTCCGGTAAGTATACAGAAGCACTTCGGTGTTAAGCACTCCCGGTAGAGTGCAAATAATATACATACTCAAGAAAGGTTGGGTATAGGGGGATGACTCGTTTACATAGAATCTCTTAATTCGATACCTTGTGCGAAGTAAACTAAATTGAAATTAAAAAAATAGAATGATAAGCTTGAAAGCTTACAGACAGAGTTGTAAAAAAGTATTGGTAAGCATTGAAAGCTTACGGATGGAAATGGCACCGATATTGGTAAGACCTAATCTTATCACTTTGATATACATATACGCTATTATATATTTAATTATGTTAATGAGCATGTAATGTTAAGGTGATCATATGCATTATTAATAATTAATAATTAATAATTAATATTGAGATTGATATTATGACAAGTGCACTTAAATTTGAATTATTGCCTCACTAAGTAAATACTTAGCGTATAACTGTTTTACACGTAGGAAAGAAGAAATGGTTGGAGTAAGGAGCATATACGGACATCATCAATTAATAACATGTACATCAGTATCAGTAAGATATCTTTTGATACTGTTTGATATTTACTAGTTGGCATGTATATTAAAAGGGTATGCCTGCTCTGATAGAATTTGTATTTTATTTGGTATCTGGATGAATTTTAAATCAGGCAGTTTTTAGGCAGTTTTATTAATTATATCAAGACAAATTAAATTGATAAGTTGCTGCCTGAAAATAAACTCAATTTGAAGATGAAAATATTATTTTTAAACTTTATGCGAATAACTAGATTTGTAAATAAAAACTAAATACATTGTAAAATTTTTAAAGAAACAAAATTTTACCGAATTACAAATGTAGAGGGTTTTACGAATGTTTTGTGATACTTCTGACTCGTATTCAGTGTTGGATACGGGAAAATGGGTGTTACATATCATAGTCCTGCAAGTGTTCTATATCATTTTCTTTCTCCCAGCAATTGATGTAAATCAATTGGAAAGAAAGTTGAAGAGAACAAAAACTGGATTACAAAGTCCCTACTGAAACAATTGAATTTGATTTTACTTCAAACAATTATACATCCTTTTGATTTTTTAAGTACCATAATTAAAGCACTCACCACTTTTAAGAAATCGACCGAATTGTAGCTCTTTAAAACTTGGAGGCAACAGAATGACGTTTTCGACTAATCTCCAAATGAGTATGAGAAAAATTAAATACCTACAAATACGATGCACTAAGTGGTTAACCAGAATACCAGATGAAGACACATTAAAATTCCAGAAAGATGATGCGGCCAATTAACCAACAAAAAGAAAATAACTTACTGAGAAACTACATGAGCAATTGCTGCACCATTGACTCCCAGACGAAGCGTGAATATAAGTATAGGGTCCAGAAGAATGTTCGCGCTGTCTCCAATGACTGCATTAGCAATTGCAAACAACTATGAGGGGTAGTTTACTCACAAACTGTGATAAATGATGAGATTCCTAGCAATTTTATAACAATGTTTCGCATTCATAATGCATGATTGAGAATTCAAAAGGACAAGTAGGATATGAAATTGGTTTTGCAATGGCAGCCTTTAATAGATCCTACAAATACAATGTGCAAAACACCCTTTGAACTATCTGGAAATGGTAATTTTCAAATGTTAGAGTAACATTCAGTGAATTCCTTTCAAGGAAAGCTTGCTTTTGATTCCCAACAAAATTAACATCAACTAAAAGGAAAGCTTGCTTACTGATAGCATATAAGGGAGTTTTAGTATCCTTTAATCCCCGGAAAACACCTTGAGCAGCTAATGGAAGAAGAATAGCTGGAGCACCTAGTGATCACAATGTCAAGTATTGTTGGGCTATCTTGAGCATAGGAGAATCCTGGACAAAGCAAGAGCAGTATCAGTACTGTTGACATAAAAGTAGAAAGCCAACAAATTAGAGAAATATTAGATATGCAGCATTTTAGATTCTTAGGGACCAATTAGGAACAGTTCACTTCAAGAGGCTAATCCAATCTAGGCAATTGGTGTTTCTGAAACTAAACTGAGAACTCTTTTATAAAACCAAGTAACATAAGCCAAAAGAGAGATAAACTTTCTTCACACTGATTTATCAGAAAAGATGTCTGGCACCTTGTAATTCAGTAAGAAAAATGATACTTTACAACAATGAAGAAAAAATGGTTGGTTAAGAGCTATTAACCTCTTTTTTTTTAAAAAAAAAAAAAAACTATTGTGTGCTATATGTTATACAATTGTATTTGTGACATTCTTTTTTAGATGATTCAAATGGTTCGGTTTCTAAAATGGAGCTCCATCTGATTATTTAAATTATTGAATCTTCCAAGCCTTTCTCATGTGTTTATCAGTCCTTTGATACTTGATATTTTGTGTTTATTCATAGGTTAGAAGATTATAGAAGTTGTGCAACCAATTCATTATTTCGAGCAGAAAACTTATACAAAATTTCACGAACAAGAATAGGAAAGAACAACATTGGCATTAAAGGAGACTTAGTCATTCATATGCTTGAAGACATACATGAAATGAGAATCAAGGTTTAAATAGCCATATCAAAAAGAACACTCACAGGTTTTACTCCCATGTAATGTAAGATAGGTTTAGCAGTGGAAATAAGGAACAAAGTCTGAAGTATTCCAAGCATGCAACCTATAACCAGAGCTGAAGATGCTGATGGTACACACCTTCTGTTGTCCTGGGATTTGGTTATTTTCATGTCACTTCTGCCTGCAAATGACATTTATATTCTCATTGCTAAAACTATAGATAAGCCGAAACATGCGAGTGAACCTTGTCTAAGAATACAGTTTATCAAAACTCAGATTAGCATTTCAACAAAAGCAGGGAGAGTGTATATTGAAAGCATACCAGTTAGAGGCACCATTTCCTGGCCAACATCATGATTACTTCCTACATTTTCATCTTCTTCTGCTTCAGTACTAGATTTACTAGTAGCTTCTTCCTCAGCAACAAAGGAAGTGGTAATACTGACTAGTGGGAGCATGGTAATCCTTGATACTTGATTAAAAATTGCAATCGAAACTCCTACAGAAGCTAACTCCACCGCACCTATATGAAAAGATTTATATTTATAGAATGAAACCAAATCTTATAACTGATTAAATATTAGCTCCGAAGTCAATCATTAATGAAAACATTATTCATAGAAGAAATCTCATGCATTCATAATCATGTGGAGTAACTGAAGGGTGTCTGAGAATCACAAATATCAGCTACATATCAAAACAGATAACCAAGACATTGATGATTCAGAAACTATATGAACAGAACTTATAAATTCACAAACCCTGTAGTGATGTCATCTTTGCAATGCCCAGCTTCTATTTCCAAAATCATAACAAAAACAAAATCCTATCTCGTACATGAAGTATTCAAGATTTCATAATCTTGAACTGCTTTACTTTATCTAGTGGTGATTTCAGAACAAAAAATCAACTTCATTTACAAGGATGTGTAGCATAGTTAGAAAGAGAGAAACAACTTTTTGTACCCACATCCAACACATTAGAAATGGTGAAGGGCGAAACCAATAATTTTATGCTAAGGGGCTGAAATTATAAATTTTTTAAGGCCAAAATAGGTTTTTTATTACCATTTTTTTAGTATAACAACATTCAGATAGCAAGGAATTTTGGAGCAAGGGGCTATAAGACCCCTTCCTGCCCCTCAGCCTGAACATCATGCTAATATTTGAAAAGAAAAATGAGCATACCCATGACACAGATCCGAATCTGAGAAACAGACTCCAAATAAGTTGTCTTTGTCTTTGCAAGTGAACAAGTATCATATGTATATTACAATAATAATAATAATAACTGTATCACATGATCTCGCCTGAGGAAATGAGCACAAACCTATGCGGCCAATGAATGCTGTGTCTATTAGAGAAGCAAAAGGATTTGCCATCAAAGCAAGTGTTGCAGGTAATCCAATGTTGACTATTTCTATGCCTAGTTCATCATTCTTCAGAACATTCCTGCAAAATTATTATGATCAAAGAGTAATAAAACAACCTAAATTATGGTTCAGATGGTCATGGTGTTTCTTCCTTTTGGGGTTTAAGATGGAAATCTGGGTTAGTTTCAACCATGATCATCATTTCAAACTTTTCCAAATAGTCTAAATCAGAGGCAAACTATTTCCATTGAAGGCTAATTACTAATCTTTGAGCAACAAGCAAAACGTTTAATTTGTAGAAAGATAGGGCAGATTTAAAAGGAAAAAACCAAAAAAAAAAAAAAAAACTACTTGGAAAATGAAGAATACCTTGAATCTCTGAACAACATGAAAAGAGGTAACTTTCCCATATTGTTCCAAGGACTCGAAATGCCACCAACCGCCATGAAAACAGTGTGGCTGTCCTACAAGCAACTGGTGTGTACCAAGTTCAAACTTCCTCAAGAAAATAAAAAATAAAAATAAAAAACTTAAAAGGCTGAGATTTCACGACCTTTTTACAATTCTGACAATCTCAAAAGAAATTGGAATTCTTCATGCGTGCAAAGTGGAAGAACTTCCAAATAAAACGAAAAGAAAAAGGAAATGGTCAGCCCCCATCCAACAATCAGAATCATTAAAGAGAAAGAATTCAAAAGGATCGAAATGAACTTACAGGAATTCAAAAGGTACAGGATTGACTAGAGTTTTCCTCTTTTCTTTTGAAAATAAATTCTAGACGACCAGGTTTTTGCATATACCTCCCTTAGATAAACAAGGCCCAGAACTCCCACTAAAATGCTTAAATTAATAATAAGTTATTCATCAACGTAGAGAAGTTAACAAATTTTTTATATAAAAACAAGAAAAACAAAAACAGAATGAAGGGTGGCAAGAACTTATAATATTGAAAGAAATTGCTCAATGACCACGAGTGTGAAACGGACTATCCTGATCCGGTCGTGGGTAGGCTGGTGGTTTTCATGCACCGTGGTCTCCAGCAATGACTTGCGAAGCTAAAAAAAACAAACTGCTGTTTACACACATATTAAATGAGGAAAATGCTGCGCCTGCGCATGCCTTTCACGAAGGATAAACATCCATCTTTCTCGCTCAACCGTTAAAATTCTACCATGGATTTTCTTTTCCAAGAAATGAAAATTTTCTCGCAACCCCCCTTCAGAAACCGGTATCCAAAGGGTTTAGGATTTTAGTCATAATATCTTTCCTTGTTTTCAGGTTTGGATATCTTCTGTGGTTGTTTAAAGGAAAATTCTCGAGGTTTTTTCTTCTATATATAGCAGCAAAAGAATAAAGCATATTCCAAACCAATAGCACCAAAAATGAACGATATTTTTGGAGATTCTCGTACAAATAAAATGGCAATAAACCAATGAAAGGCCATTGATTTAATCAGCAATACACGGAAAACAACCCAAACATAATCTCTGAGAGATTATTCTATGGACCTTCCTGACCAGCTAGGATATGGTCCCAACCAATATAATTAAAATAAGTAAGCATTTTCTCTTTGCCATCTTTCCAAATCATCTAATCATCTATAAACCCTCGGTTCCCCTTTCCCTTAGCTCCTGTTGCCATTAACATCATGGCTGCAACAATGAAAAAGTGCAAGAATCAATCACCTTTGATATGAGACTATGGCCATCAAACTTGACAATGAAGAAAATTGCAATCCTACAGGGAATCAATCAAGTATAACGAAAAGAATAAAGATTTAAAGGTCAAGAAGCTTACAACCACGAAGTCTTTTCTAAAAAGTAATAAAGAAATTATTTTTTATCCATCTGTAGTAAAAAGAAAAATTGTAAATAACAGGTATGAAGTTGCAGAAGAATGTAACCGACAAAAGATTTGACACTAGATATTGCTTCTGCAATTGTATAATGCTATTTATTCAATTTTGTATATAGATATTAGTTAAAAGAAATCAGCATTAAACTTGCAATTACAATGAATTCAATCTAAAGATTACACTGATTTTGATTGAAATGTCCATGTGATTGATTCTTGCACTGCAGCCATGATGTTAATGGCAACAGGAGCTTTGGAGGCGCGAAAGGGGAACGGAAAGGAGAACCAAGGGTTTACAGATGACATGGAATAATTACATGATTTGGAAAGATACAAAGAAAAAAAAATGCTTACTTGTTTAAATTATATTGATTGGGACCATTTTCTAGGTGGTGAGAAAGGTCCATAGAATAATCTCTCCTTTCCTTTGGTCACCGAAATTTATACATCGGATTTTTTTGTCATTCAACCATTAATCTCAGCTAATTTTGTGATGATTTGACATTTTTTATTTAATTTTTAGCCACATAGGTGCCAGCTCAATTTCCAATCACCCCTCGTTATAACCAACCACCTCACCGTCGCCACTGAGGACAATTAGACCCAAAGTTTTCAGATTATCTTATTTCGATCATCTGAGTTTGAATTTGACCTCAATTTTTCCGTGAATCGTAATAGTTGGTGGCTTTGCTCTAACATAGTGTCAATCGAATATTGACAAACGAATGAAAAATTAGAAGAAGAGGGGGAGCTTGGCCTTTATTCATTTGAAACATTTTTTGCTAGAATGAACCATAACCATTATTATTATACTATCGAGACGATAATGACGAGATAAGTAAAAAACGTAAACGCAGAAAAAAAAATAACATCAAGAATTTACGTGAAAAACTTAAAAGAAAAAAACCATGAGAAAAGGATGAGACTTGTTTTCAAAAGAAACATGCATAGAAAGAAATTCTTATACATCATAAAAGTAACGTAAATTGAATTTACAAAATCTTTGTTTTGTTTAAGCCAACTAGCGTATAAAATCATAATAATTAAATAATAAATCAGTAAAAGGTGGAAAACATAACTTATACGTCAAAGTCAAAACAAGTAAATTAGAGTTACCAACTCAATATAAACCAAGGTACTATGAAATACGATCACTAAATAAATAGCACATTAAAGCTATTTGATAGGACTCTTGGATACTAAGCTTTGAAAGCTTAGTAATACACAACTACCAAATAAAGGCTATATGAAGCAAACAAATATAAAAAATTGAACATAAAACATGACGTAGCAAATAATAGCATGCACATATCTATTTGAGGTATGGCATTTTAGACAAGCAAACTTACAAAACCAATCCGATGTAACTCAAGAAACACACCATAAAATAGCTATATATGCATATAGGCGTATATTTATAGTATACCACTTTTATTCAAGCACTAGGAAATATGTGTGGCGTCAATCGATCGGTATCCATATACTAGTCAACTTACCTCTACCATTATCTGCGTCCATGTGTATAATAATTCAAAGCAAGCATTCATAATTGCATAGACGAATCAAGTTCTCAACCAATGTATAAACTTACCAAGTCATCAGCCAAAGCATATTAGTCACAAATCATACCTTTAGTGTATCAACAAATTATTCACCAATTGTAACACCCCTAAAACCGGTTCAATAATTTTTTGATTTTCGATGATTGAAACTTACATTTTCGGTAATTAATTTTAGTCCTTGAACTATTTAATGTGATTAATTTTAGTTTATTAAGTTTAATTTGATGTTTTATGAATAAGGATCAGGGAGTAAAAATTTAGAATTAAGAGTTCTAAAAGTGTAAATAAAGTTGGAAGTCATAATCTTTGCATGTTGAAAATCTAAGGACTAAATCTCTAATTAGTCCACTTATTTTAAGTGATTAATCACAGTTCATGTATACATATATTATGTCATACAATAATAATAATAATAATAATAATAATAATAATAATAATAATAATAATAATAATAATAATAATAATAATAATAATAATAATAATAATAATAATAATAATAATGATGATAAGCCCTTTTGCAACACATTTCACGGCAACTAGGGGAGGGAAGAGAAAATGCATATTAGCTGTCTTCTTCCTTTAGTTATTTTCCATGGATGAAGGCATAAAGAACCCTAAAACTTTAAGTTCAAAGGGTGAGAGACTTAGCCATCAAAATCTAAATCAAGCTTAGATTTGGTAAGTACTCATTTTTAGCTTTCTAATGGTGTCCTTTTTATTCAATTCCAAACATATGCAACTTGATCCCTAAACTTTAAAGTTTGGAGTTTGGTTCAATTAGGGATTCACAAGTGAAATTAGGATAATTCTAAGCTTCATGGTATTATTTCCATGACTTTTAAGGATTTGGAACGTCAAAGCCTAATCCTTTGAATTTAGGTTTCCATGTCAAATTAAAGATTGTGATATCATGTGTTATAATGCTTCTATTGATGAATCCTTTGTTTAATTTCATGTTAGAGTTATTTCTAGTGATGGAAGCATCAATTTCGGTAATGGAAGCTAAAGAGAATTAAGCTGGTTTAACACATCAGATCACTCCATAACTTCGGGTAATCGGTGGGTGTAGTGATGTTTAATCCGACGAATCAGTATCAATTCAAATTAAGTTTCTATGTTCAATTGCTTTTATTGATGTGTTTTAAATGTGTAAGGCTCATTTAGAGCATAAGGTGGAAATTATAAGGTTATGGTAAACTTTGGTAAGTCATATGAAATTATATGTCTATTTTAAATTGCTAAGTGTGATTTGTATGTTACATGATCAAGAATAAGAAAGGTTACATACATGGCTTCTCGAGTAAGTAAAGAGCATAGAGTTCACCTATGTTAAATGACAAGTTATATGAAGTTACCTTGTATGTTTAATACAACATGCTTTGTGAATGCCATTTATGCTAGGTGCAAGTATGAACTAAGTTAATTGCTATGCAACTAAGGACCAATAAGATCATTTATGAATTATGACACGTAAAGGTAAAAACTAACTAACACTTATGAATAATATTTGAAATTTCGGTTATATGCATCTATGTATGAATGTTTGATTAAAACAAGTTATAAGTAAATTAATAAGCTTAAAGCTTGAGATCCTAAGATTAATATGCATCTATGTATGAATGTTTGATTAAAACAAATTATAAGTAAATTAATAAGTTTAAAGCTTGAGATCCTAAGATTAATATTTTCTATTATTTTGCTTTAAATCATAATATGGCTTTGTGAATAAGTTATTTTTTTAGGGTAAGCTAAGTTTTGTGCTTTGTAAACAAGAACATATAAGCTCAACTATGTTAAGACAAGGAAGATAAGCCCTCGCATGTTATAAATTTATGATTAAAAAAACCCTTTGATGATAAGCTATGTATTGGGTACAATTGGCATGCAATAAAATCCATTTGAGCTCATCTCAGGATTTGGATTACGATTCATAATTGGCGACGGTAGGAGGAATGTTGTTATTGGTCATTGGCAACAGTAGGAGGGAGACAATTCTCAATTATTTTGCAACAGTTGGTTGGGGATTCGTGTATCCATAACTACTTAGAATCCTATGGCTAATGAAATATATGTCAATTAAATGTTACTTGTAAGTTACCATTGTTATGTTTAAGTTTGCCAATTAATTTGCAATTTTCATGTATGAAATGGTTAAGCAAATCATGTTAATTCTGTATGTTGCATTCATGATATTAAGCCATTAAGTATGCTAAGTTTAGTAAGTTAAGTATAAGCATGTTAATCATTTGTAAATCTTGTTAAGTAAGCTAAGCTACGGAGACTACATGTATAAGTCTAAAATAAACAAGTTGTCTTGTGCCTATGTTTTATCAAGTTTGTGATGTAAGTGTTTTGAATGTCATCCTTAGCTTATGTTGGTAAGATTACTGCAAAATCAAATTGTTAGTAATGACTGGATAATTATAAACAAAATAAACCGCAGAAAAGAAACTGTGCCGTGGTATAAGCCACTGCCTTAGAAACAATTTTGCCTCGATGTGTGTAATCGTTACTGTAGGCGGTCGTCCCCCGAAGTTAACACGGTAGCTCTGAATAATCGTACATCCAAAGATCAGAGTGGACAACGGTGGAATTGCTCTTCTCACAGAAAGAATAAAAGAGAACTTTTAAAGCAGAAAACTGAAGATGTTCAAGATGCGTTTGAATTCTGAAAACTCTCTCTATTTATAGGCTTTACATATTGTTAGAAACGGAAAATAAATCAGTATCAAACACTGATTTTGAATTTAACGACTGGTTAAAATGCTGAAATTAAGGCACCCGTTAATTAGATGATAAGAATAAAAAATTAATCTGCAGATTAATTCTGATTTTATTCTAATTAACATATTAAATTATAGCTAATTAAAGTATTCCAGTTTTAATAATTCGCCTATAAATTTGGTTCAAGAATTCAAATTTTTAGAAAACAATTCTAAAGAAATTATTTCGAATTTTGCCCAAAAAGATAGAACGTGCGCAGACGTGTCGAAGACAAGTGTTACCATGACCACGACATGAGCTAGCTGGTGGCGGGTGTGCGTGTGCGAGAGAGTTGTTTAACCACATTCAATAAGAGAGGGAAAGGAAGACTCTTTAAATACCCTTCCCAAGGGATGTACCCTCCCAATGTGGGATATAACCAACATTCCCCCATAAATTCAGAAGAATCCTTTAAAAGAGAAAATATTTATTAAAATCGAGATAAGAGCAATTGCAATATTAGATGCTTAAGCACCAGTGAACATATCTGGAACTAGTACATAGTGATGATGAGCAATTCTTCTCTTAGATAAGTGAACGAATCTTGAACTTTCTAAGATTAGGGTTAACTCATAACACAAAACTAACCTCTTCATCCACCGAAGTCCTCGACGTGTCTACAAAGAGTATATACATATGTGTAGCCCTCTTTCCTTGGGATTCTAATAAGTGTACTAGAAAAATGGCCCAACATTTTCCATAGAAGGTGGCTAACCCTTCTCACTTACGTAGGTTATTTCATCAAGTCCGTCTCTCTAGGACCACCCAGAACATGGGCTATGAAATAACTAAGAGCTTTTATAACAGCTCAACCTCACAAAAGGTAAGGTAATTTCTTCAAGTTCATCTTAAAATGAACCACCCAAACTTTGGGATAAGAAACCATTAAGAGTAAGTATTCAACCTCATAGTTAGTGAATTCAATATGTTCTTCTCACTAGGAACACCCAAACGCTTGGGTTTGAATTTATTAAGAGTTTTAAGAAAACTCATCATCTCTAGCGGTAAGTTCACCTAGTATTTCGCAATTAGGACTGCCCACTTAACACTGGGTTTTGAACTTATTAAGAATAGATATTCAACCAAAAATCGATAAATTCATCAAGTCTTTCTCACTAAGACCACCCAAATCCCGGGCTATGAATTTATTGAGAGCAATTAAGCTCATCATGTACATGTACATTATTCATCATAGGGATGGGTAAGTAAAATACACACTATGAGTCTTTCCATAGCTTCGTTGACCACATTGAACTTAGATAACTAAGTTGGGTATCCACCATGAATTCCTCAACCAATAGACTTTAGACCCATCCTCCTCGATGAATCCATAACTAATTTTTGACTTAACCCCTTGGTAAGCGGATCAACAAGGTTTTTTTCTGACTTCACATACTTTAAAGAGAGCACTATGTTCCTTATTAAGTGTCTTACTGATTCATGTCTTATGCGAATATGTCTCTTCTTACGATTGTAAGCTTGGTTGGAAGAATCGATTTTCCCACAAAGGTATTTCTGCCAACAAATTTCTAGGCCACACAGCTTCTTGCCCAGCTAAGTCAAGAGCAATAAACTCTTACTCCATGGTAGAACAAGCGATACAAGTCTGCTTAACAGATTTCCACGAGATCGCTGAGCCACCTAAGGTAAAGACATACCCACTCGTAGAGCTTACTTCATCATTGTCGGTAACCCAATTGGAATCACAGTATCCTTCTAAGATCGAAGGATATCCAACAAAATAGAGTTTCCAATCTATAGTACCTTTAAGATACTTAAGTAAACATCTCAGAGCAATCCAGTGTTCACCACTAGGATTATGAGTATATCTACGCAACCTACTCACAGTATAGGCAATATCAGGCCGAGTATAGATTATTAAGAACATAAGACTCCCGATAATTTTGGCATACTCTAGTTGGGAAATACTACTTCCTTTATTTTTAAGGAGATGTATACTAGAGTCGTAAGGAGTTCTAATAGGGATGACATCAAAAGTATCAAATTTCTTTAACATCTTTTCAATATAGTGTGTTTGATCCAAAGAAAACCCCTTTTTCAGTTTTGGTAACTTTAACTCCTAAGATTACATCAACCTCTCTTAAATTTGTCATCTCAAATTTAGTAGACAAGAAATTTTTTATTTTGTTAATGGATTCAATGTTAGTACTGAATATCAACATATCATCAACATACAAGCTTATGATGATGCAATCAGTACCAAATATTTTTGACTACACGAATGCATCTGCTCCATTTACTATAAAACCAAAACTCAGAATGGTTTTGTGAAATTTCTCATACCACTATTTTGAAACTTGTTTAAGACCATAAAGTGACTTTTTAAGTCTACACACTTTTCATTTCATGCCAAGTGTCTCAAAACCTGGTGGTTGCTCTATATAGATCTTTTTGTCTAGATCTCTATTCAAAAATAGTCTTTACATCCATTTGATGTACGTGCAACTTATGAATGGACGCTAACGCAAACAAGGCATGTATCGTTGAGATTTTCGTGACAGAAGAGTATGTGTCAAAGAAGTCTATACCAAACTTTTGAGTGAACCCTTTGACTACTAGTCTTGCCTTATATTTCTGGATTGACCCATTGGGTCTAAGTTTCTTTATGAAGACCCACTTAGAGTTAATAGGTATAAATCCTCTAGGCAGTTCAACGAACTTCTATGTGTGATTAGACATCATTGAATCTAGTTTATCATTTATAGCGGTTCTCCAAAAACTAGAGTCAATTGAACTTATAGCTTCATCATACGACTTTGGATCCTCATCTAAAACAAAAGCCTGGGCTATAGGAATAGAAATTGAGTCTACATCACCTATTTTAGAGATAAAGGAAGTTAAGAAATCTGGACCAAAGGTAGAGGCTACCCTTTGT